>JAPXFY010000022.1:61543358-61555858 GCA_030674185.1 Monoplex corrugatus
AAAGGTGTGGTTAGTGATGTAAACCCGCAGGAAAGGTGTGGTGAGTGACGTAAAACCTGCAGGAAAGTTGTGGTTAGTGATGTAAACCCTGCAGGAAAGATATGGTCATCATCATCATCATGTGCCCTGCCGCATGGCGTTGGCGATCATGGCCCTCCATATGTATCTATCCCTCGTTACCGCAAGCACATCTTTCACCCTCTCTGTCCTCAGCCACCCTGCAAGTCTGTCCAATATTTCTTCCCTGGGTCTACCTGGTGCTTTTTTTCCCTCCAGCTTTCCTGTTGTGACCAGGTGCTCTAATTCCTCTTTCCTCATAAAATGGCATGTAAATGTTGCCTGTCTTTTCCTAATGTTCCTTAACAAACATACATACATGTATATAAAGGCATTGACAAGCAAACACAAACTTCATTACGTCAAGCCTTGAAGAATGCATAACAATTATCACACAGAGACAATCCTTCCACTGGGATTTTTTCTAGAATACTTAATGGCAATATCAACTGAGAATTAGCTGATATGTTTTGATAATTGCATTTTAAAGATATGAATTTGATCTTCCCTATTGATGTTTTAATAGCTGAATGGGGTTTTCCAGTACTTAATAGTCTGGTAATTCTTGTATACATTTTTCACTGCTTTACTTATTTAATACTTACATATTTACACACATGTGGGCATTCGTACTGCGATAGTTTGTCTTTTTTTTGCGTATCAGGTTTACAGTAAATGGTTGTAAAAATGCCGATCTATTGAAAAATCACCAAGCTCAAAATTGATAAATGCAAAGCATTTTTCAGTTTCATATATTTTTTTTTCAGAAAATGAGGCAATGATGAAAAGAAAATGGATTAACTGCCGTTATTATATTATATATTACATTTATATATACAGAACTTTGCAAGTAACGAAACAAAATCAAAGATGTTGTCGGCCTTGTAGTTCGAATCATGTCCAAAGGCAGAGATCATCGTTGTCATTATTAACACGAATGTTTTTAGGATGAGGAAAAAAGTAAAGAAACAGCATAGAAAAAGATGAAAACATAGAAAAAAGACTTGGGTTTGGAGTTCTCAAGAGGGATTCATGTAAAAAGACATTATAAGAAAAGATGATAACGAAAGAAAAAGGACTTGGGTTTTGGAGTTCTCAAGAGGGGTTCATGTATAAAGACAGCATAGAAAAAGATGATAACGAAGAAAAAGGACTTGGGTTTGGAATTCTTTTTGAGGGATTTATTAAAAAGACAGCATAGAAGAACATGATAACAAAGAAAAAAAGGACTTGGGTTTGGAGTTCTCAAGAGGGATTCATGTAAAAAGACAGCATAGAAAAAAGATGATAACAAAGAAAAAAGGACTTGGGTTTGGAGTTCTCAAGAGGGATTCATGTAAAAAGACAGCATAGAAGAACATGATAAAAAGAAAAAAAAGGACTTGGGTTTGGAGTTGTCAAGAGGGATTCATGTAAAAAGACAGCATATGAAAAAGACGGATGACCTAAAAAAAAAAAAAGAGACAAAAAAAAAAAGCAAACAAAAAAGCAAAACAAGAAAAAAAGACATGGGTTTGGAGTTCTCAAGAGGGAGTCACGTAAAAAGACAGCACAGAAAAAATGATGATAACAAAAGAAAAAGGACTTGGGTTTGGAGTTCTCAAGAGGGGTTTATGTAAAAAGACAGCATAGAAAAAAAAATGATAACAAAGAAAAAAGACATGGGTTTGGAGTTCTCAAGAGGGATTCATGTAAAAAGACAGCATAAAACAAAATGATAACTAAGAAAAAGGACTTGGGTTTGGAGTTCTCAAGAGGGATTCAGTGAAAAAAGAACATAGAAAAAGATGATTAAACATAACATAAAAGAAAGCACTTGGGTTTGGAGTTCTCAAGAGGGATTCATTTCACTGGGACAGTTCCGTATGTACTCCGTCTAAATCTGCCAGCAAGTATCTGGCAGACTCCTTGAGCCTGCCCAAAAGCCAGTGTGCTGGCAAGGTCTTGGGATGGGAGGGAGAGAGGGATCTGTGAAACACTAAGCTTGCACCACTTGATGGAAACATTTAGATGTGCAGCGAACAGGTCGGTTTTGTTTTTGAATGTTGCGGGCTGAGACTGAATTCAAGATAACATATCTTGAAGGAATGACATACAATCGACAAATTGTACATTAAGCTGCTCAGTCACACACACACACATACCACACCACACACACACACACACACACACACACACACAACCACACACACACACACACACACACACACACACACACAGACACATAGACACAGACAGACAGACACACACACACACACACAAACACACACACTCACACACACACACACAGACACACATAGACACAGACAGACAGACAGACAGACACACACACATACATACACACTCACACACACACACACACACACACACACACACACACACACACACACACACACACACACACACACACTCGTTTAAAAGCACATATGTGAATAGACTTTAAAAGAAATAACGAACGACACACACACACACACCACACACGCACACACCACACAACACACACCACACACGCACACTCAAACACACACACACCAACACACACACTCACACACAGACACACACATACGCACGCACACACACACACACACACACACACACACAACACACACACACACACACACACACACACACACACACATGCACACTGACACTCCCGCGTGCATACACACACTGCGTACACAAATCATTCAACGATCACAAAGATCGATAGTATTCAAACCAAAGAGAGCTCTTACTGTGTCGTCCAACTGATCAGCAGAATCGGTATGTGTTGAACAGTCCCCCCGTGGGGATGCCGGGGGCTCTTTCAGTATAAATAATATCCCCACCTTCTGAAAATTCTTTTCTGTCACTCTCTTTGTTTCTGCCTTGTTCCTTTGCTTTCTGTCAGTTCTTCCTATCATTTTCTGCCTTGCTGGTCCATTCACCTGTATGTGTTCGATAAAATCTGATGTAGTTTTTCTTAGGATTGATAACTGGGTGTATGAATCAAGTGCATTTTGGGCTCTAGGGAGGTGAGATATGCAGAAACCATTTTAGGTAATTTATGCCTGTTTTTATATACGTTTTGGTGTCCTTAGGTATGCTTAAGTTTGTATTCAGGTGTTTTTTTTAATCCGCTGTGCGATAAGTTGGACGGAGTGGTCAACGCCAGGGACATGTCCTTAGATTATGTGTGCAAATGCATTGATATGTGTACTTAATTTTCCTTTCTTTTTTCCCTGTTGAAGTTTCGTATGTTTTGAAACATGTTATAGCCCTGATATGGCTCCACGCAGTCGGCTGGGCTTTAAATAACATAATAACATAACAATAACAATAACAATAACAATAACAATAACAATAACAATATGTGTTGGAACAGACATGGAGGCTGGCTGAATGAAGAGATACAGACCTTCTTTGTGGATTACGCCCGCTTCTGTTTTGAGAAGTTTGGTGACAGGGTCAGTATGCTCATGTATTATTTTATTTATTCATTTTTTTTACCATTCTTAATTTTTCGGATTGTCGTGTTTTTCCCACACTAGCATGTTGCTGCACATTCTGCATGCTCTGTTTCCCGTGGGTGTTCGTGTGCTGGGTGTTTTCATGTTTCCATAAGCCACTCGACATTCAAGTGATCTGCAGGGTTTTAACTTAACGTGCATGCCTGATGTTCTGCGAACATATGGCCCAGGCATCGCGATGACAAATGAAAAAAATCTCTGAAAATCTAGGGGCGTCTGGGGGCATGGTCCCCTGGAATTTGTTTTGAATACAGATGCAAAATAGTGCAATCTGACGCTATCTGGCACAATTTGGGCTTGTTTATGATCCTTTGTACAGAAGGCAAATAATTTACACGCACTCTGTCAGATTTCAAGAAAAATGATTTGTTGAGTATTTTTCTGATATATATGCTCTAACAAACATTAAACAACTGAACAACTTCAAGGTTCTTTGCAGTTTTTCTGCCTCATATGGTGCTTCTTTGACTTTAAATGGTCTGAAAGTTTGTGGATACCTGTTCAATATAGTTATTTTAATTGACTTCACAGCGGCACAAGACACTATAGGCAATGCCAGCCTCTGTTATTTTTTGAAAGGGATGTGCTCATTTCCATTACAATAATTTTTCGTGAAATCCACCCCAACACCGCTTTTTTTGCAGTTTTTGTCAAACGTTTTTGCAGTGGCAGACCCTCTCTGCAGAATATCGCTCGAGACATGTCACACTCCACAAAAGTTTTGCAATCGGCTCTCAAGATAAGCCGCACCTGAAAAACAAAAAATACCGGAAGTGACTTTAGCGGAAATTGATACCGGCTTTATCTCCCTTCCCGATGTTTTCGTCTGCCATAAGGGATCAACAGACTTACTAACAACCGACTGGTTCGCAGACGTAAAAAAATTATCAGTCGATTATTTTTCTCGGAAAGCGCATTTTTCTCCCGAGAAAATTCGGAAAATTGGGAGCCCTGGTATGTTACACAACTGGGGGTTGGGAGCTGACAGGTCTGCATACGTATTGACATGGTCATGGGAGATGGGAAGAAATTTCTATCCTTTACTCACGAAGCAGGAGGTACCCAAACAGGATGGAACCCCAGGCCTTCCGATTACAAGTCTGACGTCTTAAACACTCGACCTGTCGCTCATGTATGAAAAGTAAAAGTGGGATTTTCACAAAATAGTGTCATATATATACGTGTAACAACAACCGAGTCTTGGTTCTGTGTATTCATACTGTTATGCATCTGTTGTCAGTATATGTGGAGGAATGTAAAGCGAGTCTGATTTTCTATGTAATGCCTTTTGTATGTTGACGAACTGTTTTCTTGTTGTTGTTATTCAAGTTGTGTTTTTCTTTAACTGGTGACTGTGCTTCATGTAGATGTATTTCAAACATATGGATATCCTGCATGAATTCAAATTTGATCTCATGATCTTATTACAGTTGCGCTTTCCTGTTTGGTTTGCATTAGTTTATTTTACTTGTTTAAAATGAATAAAAAACGCTTGAGAAAAATGCTTTGGCAAGACATACATAATAAAATGAGAAAAAAAAGAGAAAAAGGTGAATATTGGATTTTCAAATCCACTATGTTTTATTTTCAGCATGTTCTTGTTAACGACCATTATGAATGTTTGTGTTGTCATCAACAACAATCTTGTTAGAGCTACATCATCGCATTACAAAAAAACCCTGTGTCATCTTTGTGGCCATTACGATGGCGTAGAAAAAGGGGAAAAAGAAGGTTGTCGTTGGTCGGTTGTCGGCTATTAGATAGGGTGAGGGAGTCAAAGGGCAAGGTTTTGCTTTGCTACTATGGTTGACAATGCAGGATGCTGGTGGACAGGCTGTGGGGAATTAAAGGGTTAAAGACAACACATTTTAAGGATGAGGGAATCAAAGGGTTAACTTTTTGTTTTGCTAGCTAGCAAGGTTGACTTTCGGGATGCTGGTGGACAGTGTGTGTGTGTGTGGTGTGTGTGTGTGTGTGTGTGTGTGTGTGTGTGTGTGTGTGTGTGTGTGTGTGTGTGTGTGTGTGTGTGTGTGAGTTAAAAGGTTATAAACACAAACCCCCCAGTTGCTGTGTTCCCCCACGCAGGTGAAGTTGTGGATCACGTTCAATGAGCCGCCCATCATCACCATTCTGGGTTACGGGCAGGGAGTCTTTGCCCCTGGCGTCAGCAACTTGGCCGTCAACCAGTACATCGCCGGCAAAAACCTCATCCTGGCACACGCCAAGACCTACCGCATGTACCAAAGGAGTTTGCTGCCATACAGAAAGGTAACGAACCCCAGTGTTGCTGCTGTCTGCTTAATTAACGGCTGAGCTGAGCTAAAGTTCGTCTGATGTGTCGTTTGGACACAGGAACTATGCCTCGAGGCTTGTCCATCCCCGACACAAGATGTTTGGGGCATGCTTACTATCTGTTACTCCTCCTCCTCATCATTATCATCATCATCGTCGACGTCGTCTCGTCGTCATCGTCATCGTCGTCGTCGTCATCGTCACCACCACACACCATCATCATCATCCATCATCTCATCATCGTCGTCGTCGTCGTCGTCGTCGTCGTCGTCTCACCACCACACCCCCATCATCATCATCGTCATCATGTGCCCTGCCGCATGGCGTTGGCGATCATGGCCCTCCGTGCGAATCTATCCCTTGTCACTGCAAGTACATCTCCCACCCCTCTGCAAGTGCATCTTTCACCTTCTCCGTCCTCAGCCCCCTGCAAGTCCGTCCAATATTTTCCCCTGGGTCTTACCTGGTGCTCTTTCCATCTCTAGCTTTCTGTTGTGACTAGATGCTCTAATTTTTCTTTCCTAATATAATGTCCTCTAAATGTTGCTTGTCTTTTCCTTATCTTTTTGATTAAAGTTCTTTTTGTGTCTGCCTCCTTCGAGACTTTCTCTTTTGTTTTCTTTGTCCATGGAACTCTTCACATTCTTCTTATAAGGCACGTTTCAGATGCTTCAATCTTGTTCTAACTTTGTGTGTTGACTGTCCACGCTTTACGTCCATATAACAGTATCGGTTCTATATAAGACTGAAGAACCTGTTACTGATGGTATTTTTAATTTGCTCCCCCATTTTCTGTATATCTCTGTCACCACCCTCACGCCGCCCATTCTGGTTCTCTAAACACATCCAAACCCTCCAGAGCAGAATCTGGGAACTGTTTTTCACAATGCTATGATAAGAGACATCCTGGAAACCATCAACAAACTGAAATGGAACTGGGCAGGACATCTCACCCGGAGAATGGACTATCGTTGGACAACAAAAACCACGTTCTGGATACCAAGAGACGGCACTGGCAATAGAGGAAGACAGAAAACTAGATGGAAAGACGACCTAGATGGATTTGACGAAAAAAAAAAAAAAAACTGGAGAGAAAAAGTGCTGGAACGAAGTGAATGGAAGTCCACTTTATTGTTAGGATATTCGTATGCTGAAGCGATACATTTATTGCAAATATGCGGATGATAGAAAATACTTGTCTCGTCACCTGACACAAATTTTTGCCTCTCCGTCTCTCTGTGTCTCTGACTCTATCTGTCCTCTCTCTTTCTCAGTCTCCTTTTCTCTCTCCGTTCTTCAGATTATGATGATAATATCACATTTCATCTTTACACTAGTCCCTGTGAAAGGACAGTCACTGTCCGTAAAAAAATCACAAATCATTGATACACATATTCATCCGTTCGTTTATTCGTTCGTTAATTTGTTCATTTTATCTGTCTTCTGACTGTCTGTCTTCTGTCTGTCTGTCTGTCTGTCTTAATCTGTCTGTCTGTCTGTCCTTCTCTCTCTTTACAAAATGTCTCTCTTTACAAAATGTATATAAGACAGTGACAAAATGTGCGAAAACGGAACGCAGGACGTAGAATTTCAAAACCGGAATCAAATGAAAATATCTTTAATTGTTTAAACGGTTTTCTTGCCTGAAAACAGAACGGAAAAGATAAGCTGTGCAACACTTTTTCTGATGTGATGGAAAATGTCGGATCACCCAGTGAACAGTCAGTTGTGATGCTGGACATAAAAAAGTCAAATTTACAATAGTGGCAAAGCAAGAGTCATGAAACTAGGGCTTGCATGAAAGATGGATGATGTGGGATTTTTTCACTTTAAAAGTGAGGAATGAGGCACAGTTTTCATGTCCACAATCACGTCTGACGCCAGCTCATGTTTATACATATTGAGACATCACGCAAACACCCACTACAGGTGCTCATCATCATCATCAGGTGCCCTGCGCATGGCGTTGCGACCATAGGACCTCCATCCATCTCTATCTCTCGTTGCCCCTAGCATCTCCCCCACCTCACCATCCCCAGCCACTCTGCAAGTCGTCACATCTCTCCTGGGTCTACCTGTCTCTCTTTCCTCCAGCCTTCTCGTTGTGACCAAGTGCTCCAAATCCCCTTCCTCATAAAATGGTTATAAATGTTGCCTGTCTTTTCTAATCTTCCTTATGAATGATCTACTTGTGTCTGCCTCCATCAAGACTGTCTCGTTTTGTTTCTTTGTGTCCCTGGAACTACAGGTGCTAAGAAGCATAAAACAAATAAATTTGCCATTTTAAGAGAAACAAAAACACTCCAGAGCCATCAGTTTGTCTTTTTTAATTTACTCTTGCAAAAATAACAAGTGTCAGTTGTGATAACTGTTTGTTCTTGTAAGGACATGACAAGAACAATGGCGTCCATTTGTACAGATGCAGACATGAATGCAACAAAAACATATAAAATCAGTCTTAAAAAATGGATAATAAGCACATAGTATTTCTATATTTAAAATCATTATGTCAATAAAATGTGACATATCCAATTTGCATCCGAATTTACAACGCTTACGGATCTGATCTTTGTGGAATGTCAGTGGATGTCCCATTTGCATGGCCGATTGACCGTTTTCTTTTACAAAGATCGTATTAACAACAAATCCAACATATCATCTGATATTTTAGTTCTATCTCTTTACGTACAAGCTATGAAACAAATACAACGAAACAAAGAAAAGTGTTTCTGATAATTATTTCTCTGATCAAACACACAAAGGGGCATCATCGTAGATGTTTTGTCACTGAACATATGTGAAATATACAACGTAACAGAAGACAATAGGTCATTGACAACATGATTTTTTATGCCTTTAACGAAAGAAAATTGTATGGTTATTACTGAATCGTATCAGGTAAATCTATAATATAGTAATGCTTATATATTGAATCATACCATCTGTCTATCCACCTTTATGTTGTAACGTTCACGTCAGTCAAGTAAGCAGTAATAGAAAAGACACATTTTTTCCTGTTTATATGTGTTTATATGTGTTTATATGTGTTTATATGTGTTTATATGTGTTTTATATGTGTTTATATATGTGTTTTATTTTATGTGTGCTGTGTCTGTTATCTGTTTTTTGTGAATACGTGTGTTCATTATCTGTGAAATGTTGGGTTTGTATCTGTATGTGTATATGGCCAAAGTATAGCAAACCATTTAAAAGATGAAGTTTGAACCTCTCTTTCTTCTCTCTCTCTTCTCTCTCTCTCTCTCTCTCTCTCTCTCTCTCTTGTCTCCTCTGTGTCTGTCTTTCTATCTCTGTCTCTCTCTCTGTGTCTTTCTGTGTGTGTCTGGTTGTCTTTCTCTGTCTGTCTCTTGGTCTCTGTCTGTTTGTCTCTCTGTCTCTCTCTCTCTGATACTTTATTCTATGTTGTTCATCCCTTCAGGATCTGTTAATTCAGTCAAAGTACTCCTATAAGCCAAATGATTTCGGATGAATAATGCTCATGGCTTCAAAAATGAGCGTACAATTAGAAATGTAGCAACGTACGTCCATAAAGCTTTTAAGAAAGTTTGCCTTATTACAAAGTTAAATTCTTGTGATGTGTATCTGTCAAACATATTCATATGTTCCTATTGTATTATTGAAGTTTGGCTGAGTCCTGATGGTAATTATTCCAAAACATTTGAAGTGTGCATTGTCCAAGAACGAGCGGTATTACATTTTGTGTTTGCATAATGTTTATAACGTGTTCACACGCCCCTTTAAAATGGGACTTTGGCTTTACTGAAAACAATTCTGATTCTGATACTTATTCTGATTCTGTCTGATACCAGGCCAAGTGGGCATCACCATCAATTACGGATGGAGCGAGCCACTGGACCCTCTGAACCCTTCAGACGTAGAAGCAGCGGAGCGGTCCATCGAGTTCTATGGGGGATGGTTCGGACATCCCATACTTGTAAATGGTGACTACCCTGACGTTATGAAGTGGCGGGTGGGCAACCGTAGCCTGGAACAGGGGCTGAGGGAGAGCAGATTACCAGCATTCACTGAACAAGAGAAGCACTGATAAACGGTAAGGATTTGGCCGGTGTTTCATCTTTTCAGTTTCAGTTTTGGTTTCTCAAGATGACGTCTTCGGGCTCGGAAAGAATTCCATATGCACTAACATCACATGTGCCATGTGTATGGTGATCATGGCACAAGCCTTTAAACCTGCACATAAACCCAAGAGCTGGCCAGGTTCTGAGGCCCTTACCTAGCCTATGTTTTACCTAGTCTATATTTTATACTGGTATTTTATCAGTCTTTCACTGGAATAGTTTTGGCTGCATGTAAATGACATGTGTATCTTATCTTCAAAAAAAGATACATATACATATAAAGTAAATAAATAAATAATTGAAAGTCTGAATCACAACAAACTAGCTATTCTGTATTCTGTATAAACTCGTTTCACATTTTATCATATTGCTCTATTCTGAAAATTGAAATTGAATCATATCATATTGATCTATATGTACTGGCAGATTCTAGTTAGGATTGTTGCGCTTAAGGAGTTTTCTTTATAGTTCACCTTTTTTCTGGTCTCAAAATTTTACGCCACTTTAATGGCCTATAGATGCCCAGACATTATTTTCAATGCAGCGATGATGATGACGATGAGGTTGATGGGTATAAAGCAGTGGAATTCCATCAGGGATTGAGACTGCGTGACAGGGCTGTGACTCTACTATCGTAATATATCCTGTCGTCAACCAGGTCCGAGAGACACAGACGCCTGCGGTGTTGGTCAAAAGATTTAAGCAATAACCCTCAGTGACACTTACATGAAGGGGGTGAGACTATGACCATGTGGTTCCAATTTTCCCATGGCGTTTATAGCCTACTCTGTTTTAGCTAGGAAGCGTTTGGAACCGAACATTCCTACACTGATTTTGGAAGTGCTCATGGAGATTCGAACCCACAACCTTCCAGTCATTAGTCAGTCATGTTGACCACACACCACGATGACTGGTTGATGTAGTGGCAGAATTGCCCTGGCGAAATTTTTGATGACCTGGCATATTGATTTCCTTAACCCTTTCTCTCTCGCAGCCTGTCCATAAGCTGCACAAACTTAACTCTTTCACTAACTCAACCTATGCATTAGCTTCCTCAGAAATGTTATGGTTTTGCCTTGCTATCATGGCTGACAATGCAAGAAGCTGGCGGATAGGGTGAGGGAAGCAAAGGGTTAATACCCCACTCCAGACAAAATATGCACATCAGAAATAGCCAGCAGAATTGGTCAAGCGAAAAAGCATTCAAGAAAATGAAACGCGTTCTTACCAATAAATGCATATCAATTAACATCAGGAAGATTGTTCTTGAGTGTTACATAGAACCGATACTGTTATACGGTTGTGAGGCGTAGACAGTCAACACGCAAAGCCAGAATAAGATTGAGGAGGCTGAAATTTGGTTTCTAAGAAGGATGTTGTGAGTTCCGTGGACAGCAAAGAAAACGAACGAGACAGTCTTGACGGAGACAGAACAAAAAGATCATTGATAAACAAGATTAGGAAAAGAAAAGCAACATTTATAGGCCATTTTATGAGGAAAGGGAAATTAGAGCACCTGGTCAGAACAGGAAAGCTGGAGGGAAAAAGAACACCACGTAGACCCAGGGAGAAAATATTGGACGGACTTGCAGGAGGCTGAGGACAGGAGGGTAGAAGTTGTGCTTGCAGCGACAAGGGATAGATTCATATGGAGGATCATGATCGTCCAACGCCATGCGGCGGGGCACTTGATGATGATGATGAGACAAAATATGCCACCCACTCACGTAGAAACTTGCACGATTGAATTCAGTCACCAGATAAATTCTGATGGCAACAGTCAGACTGGTGGTTTCTAGGCTCAGAATAGTTCATATTATGTCCAACAGGCACGGCAGATTTCTTAGGATCGAATTTCTACAACGCTGGTCTGGTGACGGACGACCCCCAGCCCGCGGCCAACCCTCCCAACTACTACAATGACCAGTCTACAAAGGGCAGCACTGACCCCAAGTGGATAGGGTGGGACACTACTAGTGTTGTGTAGTGTGTGTGTGTGTGTCTGTGATGTGTGTGTGTGTGTGTTCTGTGTATGTGTGTGTGTCATGTGTGGTGTACGTGTGTGTATGTGTGTGTGTACGTGTGTGTATGTGTGTGTGTGTGTCTGTGTATGTGTGTGTGTGTATGTGCATGTGTGTGTATAATGTGTGTGTGTACGTGTGTGTATGTGTGTGTGTACGTGTGTGTATGTGTGTGTGTACGTGTGTGTATGTGTGTCTGTGTATGTGTGTATGTGTATGTTGTGTGTGTGTATGTGCATGTGTGTTTTAATATGTGTGTGTGTATTGTGTGTAAGTGTGTATGTGTGTGTGTATGTGTGTGTGGTCGTTGTTTGTGTGTATTCGTTCGTTCTTTAATTTAATGTTTGTGTGTATGTGTGTGTGTATGTGTGTGTGTGTATGTGTGTGTATGTGTGTGTGTATGTGTGTGTGTATGTGTGTGTATGTGTGTGTATGTGTTAGTGTTTGTGTGTATGTGTGTTGTGTGTATGTGTGTGTGTGTGTGTGTGTGTGTGTGTGCATGTGTATGTGTGCGTGCGTGTGTG
>JAPXFY010000022.1:61560858-61565858 GCA_030674185.1 Monoplex corrugatus
CGGTCATCACACTTAAACAGTTCCACATGCGCTCCATCCAAAACTCCCAACATCTAGATGTCAGGCAGATTCCCTGAGCCTGGTCAAAACCATATGCGCTGGCAAGGACTTTGAATGGGGGGAGGGGGAACTGAGGGACCCATAAACACTAAGTTGACACACTACATGAATGATGGAAAGATTAGGGAGCGTTCATAGTAAACCCGGACGGACGGCCACGGACGGACGGCCGGCCGTGAAAACGTTCATACTGCTAGGACGACGGAGCCGGACGGCCATGTTCACTTCCCTTTCACACGAGCCCACCAAAGATAAAACGGTGTGCAGGAAGCGACAAAAACATGTTGATGTTGTGGTGGTGGTGGATGAAGAAAAAAAAGAGACATTGTACGTCCAACCCGTCGATTTTGTGTGCTGGCGATGTTTTCCCAATGCAGCTGCAAGTATGTCTCTTGTTAGTGATGTTCATCACCTTTCTCGTAAATGCAAGGCTTTGATCTCACAGTAGCAATAAGCTTCTCGTCGTCCATGATTTTTTTGCAAGAAATATAATTTCGTGTGAAATCAAGAGAAGAGTTCAGTCCCTTAACCCGGACGGCCGAAAACAACAACAACAAAACCCTGCAAGAGCGACTGGAGAATTTCCGTCCGTGTACGGGCAGGCCTGACCGGGCTTAACACTTTGACTACCGCACCCTGTCCACCAGCATCCTGCTTCGTATAGGAAGCTGGTGGATAGGGTGAGAGTCAAAGGGTTCAGTTTTTGCAGTTAGTGGACAGGATGCGGAAGTCAAAGGGTTGATATAAACTCTTTCCGTCGACACTGAGAACAAACAGGGGTTTGCTGTACACGATCTTTTTGACAGGAAACGTCCATGGCCGTCCGGGTTTACTATGAACGCACCCTAAGATAGTCGGCGAACAGGCCAACTTGAGATAAATAGTCGGTGAACAGGCCAGGTTTTAAATGTTGCGGGATTGAACTTGGGATAAGATAGTCGGCGAACAGGCCAACTTGATATAAGATAGTCTGCGAACAGGCCAACTTGGGATAAGATAGTCGGCGAACGGGTCATGTTTTAAATATTGCAGGGTTGAACTTGACATAAGATAGCGAACAGGCCAGGTTTTAAATGCTGCAGGGATTGAACTTGAGATAAGATAGTCAGCGAACAGGCCAACTTGAGATAGATAGTCGGCAAACAGGCCAACTTGAGATAAGATAATCAGCAAACAGGCCAACTTGAGATATGATAGTCGGCGAACAGGCCAACTTGAAATATGATAGTCGGCGAACAGGCCAACTTGAGATAAGATAGTCGGCGAACAGGCCAGGTTTTAAATGTTGCGGTATTGAACTTGCGATAAGATAGTCAGCGAACAGGCCAATTTGAGATAAGATAGACGGCGAACAGGCCAGGTTTTAAATGTTGGGGGATTGAACTTGATATACTGGATTTTGAGTTCATGGCTGTATGTATGTCTCTGTGTGACCAGCAATCAAACTGGACGGCTGTAACGTGAAGGGATATACCGCCTGGTCGCTCATGGACAATCTGGAATGGGACACAGGCTACAGTGAGAAGTTTGGCATCCACCACGTAGATTTCAACGACCCAGCTCGGCCCCGAACTCCCAAAGCCTCTGCCGTCTGGTTCAAAACCCTGATCGCTGACCACGGGTTTAAACACGGGTACACTCAACCCGGGGGTTGGGGTACCGCTCCTGAACTCACTGACGACTTCTATTATGATACTTTTCCTGAGGTCAGTCGGGGGAAGAGTGTGTGTGTGTGTGGGGGGGGGAGGACCTTCGTGATAGCTCTTATTGTGTGCGTTTTGCTTCCACAGATATGTGCACGGAAATTACCGTGAGTTTTTGCTCCAGTTTTTCTTGTTCTTGTTTGTTTGTTTGTTTGTTTTTTGAACATGGTGGTAACAGTCAGTTTTGCCCCAGCTTTCTTCCAAAGAATCTGTTTATTTTTATTGTTTTTTTTTTCTGTTCCAAGTGTTGTCGGATGTGTTGGCCTTGGTGATCATGGCCCTCCATATGTATCTATCCCTTGTTGCCGCAAGCACATCTTCCACCATCTCTGTCTTCAGCCACCCTGCAAGTCCGTCCAATATTTTCTCCCTGGATCTCCCTGGTGCTCTCTTTCCCTCCAGCTTTCCTGTTGTGACCAGATGCTGTAATTCCCCTTTCCTCATAAAATGGCCCATAAATGTTCCCTGTCTTCTCCTAATCTTCTTTATCAATGATCTTCTTGTTTCTGCCTCCATCAAGACTGTCTCGTTTGTTTTCTTTGCTTTCCTTGAGGAATTAGAGGGGAATTAGAGCACCTGGTCACACAACAGGAAAGCTGGAGGGAAACAGAGCATCAGGTAGACCCAGGGAGAAAATATTGGACGGACTTGCAGGGTGGCTGAGGACAGAGAGGGTGGAAGACGTACTTGCAACAACAAAGGATAGATGCATATGGAGGGCCATGATCGACAACGCCATGCGGCAAGGCACTTTATCATGATGACAGTTTTGGATTAGACCAGAATGCGATGACGCTCTGAACACATTAATTAAGTAAAGTGCACGTTTAGGTTTGCGTATATATCTGATGACTGTCATTTGTAAAGTATGTGTATATTGTTTTTGCTTTGATCTACCAATATGTTATTTTTACTTGCCTTGTCATAGTACTTTGTTCACTTCATGAATTTTCACTGTATTGTTTTTCGTTTGTGCTTTACGGAAATGTAAATTGAGAAATGCAGTTGGTTTGGGAAAGAAAATGAATGACTGTAGTGTTCACTAAAGAGTGTCTCTAAGAACTATGTAAACACAGATGTTTCTGTCTGTCTGTCTGTCTTCAGGACTTTGTCTGGGCAGCTGCCACGGCCTCGTATCAGATCGAAGGAGGCTGGAATGCTGACGGTAAGGTGGTATATTCCTTTGACTGTGTTACGTGTGTTGATGGGGAAGGGGGTGGGCGGTAAGCGTGAGTACTCTGGATGATTTGTTTTTGTACGGGAACACCCACGAAGTCAGCATAATTCCATAAGACGTCGGCCAACGTTTGGTAGCTTCGCGTATAAATGGTTTCCCCTTCTTTCGTATGCTGTGGGTTTATGTGCAGGCTTAAAGCTTGTGCCGTGATCATTCTGGATTTTCTCCATCACATGGCACCTGCGACATTAGTGCTCAGCTGGCATGTAACAGAAAAGATATATGGTAGACTTAAAGGCAGAGGCAGACCAAGGAAGACCTGGATCGATGGTATGAAAGAGACCTTGACATCACTCGGCATTTCTGCAGTTCAGGTCTCCCAGCTCGCTGCTGCTGATAAACTCTTTCTGCTAGTGACATTCAAATAGTACATGCAAACAGATAGAAGAACAGGAATTACAAAATCCAACACCACCACCAACAACCAACCAACCAACCAACCACACCAACCAACCAACCAACCAACCAACCAACCAACCAACCAACCAAACAAACCAAGCAAACAAACAAGCAAACAAGCAAACAAGCAAACAAGTAAACAAACAAACAAACAAGCAAGCAAACAAGCAAACAAGCAGACAAGCAAACAAGCAAACAAACAAACAAGCAAGCAAATAAGCAAATAAAGAAACAAACAAGCAAACAAGCAAACAAACAAACAAACAAACAAACAAACAAACAAACAAAAACACGAAAATAGAATCAGAAGGCGTATGTAATACAACCAGACAAGCCAGAGGCAATTTTCGGCCAACCGGCCTTTGTCAACCTAAACGTAAGATCACAAACGAACAAACACCAAATACAAACGATTTCATTCTTTTTTCCCCAAAGGACGAAGCAGCAGGGACGTTATATTCTTTTTCTCCTAAGTTTTGCTTTTTGGTGTTTGTTCGTTTGTGATCTTATATTTACGCTTGACAAAGGCCAGTTAGCCAAAAATTTGCGCCTGTCGTGTCTGGTTATATGAAATACGCCTTCTGGTTCTATTTTTTGTTTGTTTGTTTGTTTTTTGTGTGTTCCTGTTTGCTTGAACGCGCGCGATCGCACGTGTAATGGAGATAAAAGAACAAACAACAACCCCTCCCCAAAAACCAAAAACAAAACAAAACAAAACAAAACAAAACAAAACAAAACAAAACAAACAAACAAAAAAGCCAAAAACACACACACTCAAAAAGAAGAAAAGATGATTGCGTTTGATAGACGATGACGGTTGACTTTCCGTTAGTTTTGACTAACACTGATGTTTTATTATTTGTGTGGCTTTATAGGTAAAGGGGAAAGTAACTGGGACGCTTTCACTCACGAGGGTAGTCACATAGATGGCGGGGACACAGGGGACGTGGCCTGTGACAGCTACCACAAGTATCAAGAGGACGTCAAGATGCTGCAAGACCTGGGGGTGAGACTTCTTTTTCAGTTGTCAAGGGACGTCATCCATCCGTTAGCTCAGTTTCTTCACCCTTTGACTCCCGCACCGTGTCGGCCAGCATTCTGCATTGTCAGCCATGCTAGCAAAGCAAAAACTTAACCCTTTGACTCCCGCACCGTGTCGGCCAGCATTCTGCATTGTCAGCCATGCTAGCAAAGCAAAAACTTAACCCTTTGACTCCCGCACCCTGTCGGCCGGCATCCTGCATTGTCAGCCATGCTAGCAAAGCAAAAACTTAACCCTTTGACTCCCGCACCCTGTCGGCCAGCATTCTGCATTGTCAACCATGCTAGCAAAGCAAAAACTTAACCCTTTGACTCCCACACCCTGTCGGCCAGCATTCTGCATTGTCAACCATGCTAGCAAAGCAAAAACTTAACCCATTGACTCCCGCACCCTGTCCACCAGCATCCTGCATTGTCAACCATGCTAGCAAAGCAAAAACTTAACCCTTTGACTCCCACACCCTGTCGGCCAGCATTCTGCATTGTCAACCATGCTAGCAAAGCAAAAACTTAACCCTTTGACTCCGCACCCTGTCGGCCGGCATTCTGCATTGTCAACC
>JAPXFY010000022.1:61570858-61575858 GCA_030674185.1 Monoplex corrugatus
AGGCATGCACGCACAGGCACTCACAGATATGCTTATAGAGATGTCGATCTATCCGCCCATCCATATTACATACTTTACACAGAAAACCAAATTTGTCTGCAAATTTATCAATCCGATTTATCTCATACACATAAAGATGCTTATACATTTATATAAATAAACGCATGTTCATGCATCTGTTTGTACACACGTACGTTCTTATGCTTATTGTTGCGTAAAGCCCAGCCGACTACGTAGAGCCATATCAGGGTTATAACCGTTCTATACACGCATAGTACTTCAACAGGAAAAAAAGAAGAAGAAACAAGAAAATTAAATACAAATATCAATGCATTCGCGCATGTAACCTAAGAAAATGCTCCCGGCGTTGACCACTCCGTCCAATTTATCACACAGGGGATTTAAAAAAAAAACATACCTGGATACAAATTCAAACATTTCTAAAGACAGTAAAACATATTATAAAACGGGCCTAAATTACCTAAAATTGCTTCCGCAAATCTCATTTTTCAAAAGCCAAAAATGTGCGATAAATTGGACGGAATGGTCAACGCCAGGGGTGTCTCTTTGGAGTATGTCCGCGGGTGCATTGATGTGTGTATTTAATTGTCTTTTCCTTTTTTTCCTGTTGAAGTGTTGTGTATGTTTTGAACTGGTTATAGCCCTGATATGGCTCTACGCAGTCCGCGGCTAGGCTTTGAATAACAATCATCATCATCAAGTGCCCTGCCGCATGGTGTTGGCCATCATGCCCCCCTCCCCCTCCCTTATAGGTATCTATCCCTTGTTGCCGCAAGCACATCTTCCACCCCCTCTGTCCTCAGCCAACCTGCAAGTCCAGTCTAATATTTTCTCCCCTGTATCTACCTGGTGCTTTCTTTCCCTCCAGCTTTCCTGTTGTGTGACCAGGTGCTCTGATTCCCCTTTCCTCATGAAATGGCCTATCAGTGTTGCCTGTCTTGTCCTAATCTTCCTTATTCTTGTGTCTGCCTCAAACAATAACGACAACGATAACTCGCTGGCCTACAATCCACACCTATCTCTCCACAGGCCATGTGGGCATCACGCTGAACTGTAATTGGGAGCAACCCATGGACATGACCAAGGCCGCAGACCTCCGTGCCTCTGACGTGGGTCTGTTTCCCTCTAGCTTTCCTGTTGTGTGACCAGGTGCTCTAATTCCCCTTTCCTCATAAAATGGCCTGTAAATGTTGCCTGTCTTGTCCTAAGCTTCCTTATGAATGATCTTCTTGTGTCTGCCTCAAACAACAATTACGATAAGGATCACTCTTTCGCCTACAATCCACACCTATCTCTCCACAGGGCAAGTGGGCATCACGCTGAACTGTAATTGGGAGCAACCTATGGACATGACCAAGGCCGCAGACGTCCGTGCCTCTGACGTGGGTCTGCAGACCGCTTTGGGGTGGTTCGCTCACCCCATCTATGTCAACGGCGACTACCCGCAAGTTATGAAGCAGCAGGTGGACCAGGCCAGCCGCGCTGAGGGCAGGAACGCCTCACGCCTGCCCGTTTTCACTGCACAGCAGAAAGCCCGCATCGCCAGTTAGTACCACGTTTGATTTTGTTGGGTTTAAGTAGGTTTGTGTGTGTGTGTGTGTGTGTGTGTGTGTGTGTGTGTGTGTGTGTGTGTGTGTGTGTGTGTGTGTGTGTGTGTGTGTGTGGTGTTGGGTGGTTGGATAGTTAAAACGAAGTAATACAGCACGATAGGATACAGTAACATACAGTACAGTACAATACGATACACTAAACACCACACTAGTCATGCAGATTTTGGAATTACACTATAGATCAGTGATGAAGTAGTATGTCATTTAAACACATTCATTTAGGACCAAAGCAGAGGGTGTGTGTTTGCTATGTTGAAAGCACCATCTTCCAAGGTACATATTTCAGAAACTAAACATACATTCTGAAACGGTTTTCACCTTTCGTAAGAGCAAACTAATTGTATACGTAGATTCTTGAATAAGCTAAAAGTAACCCTTTGGAGACAAGTGATTTATTTCGTGCCGAAATTTCAAAGGTGATACTAATATCACTTCCGCTCTGACATCATATTTACTCACAAACATATTATGATGTCAGTTTAGTCAGTTTAGTCACACTGGACGAAGCAGCAGGGAAGTTTCAGTCTTTTTGTCCTAATTTTTTATTTGGTGTTTGTGTGTTTGTGATCTTACGCTTGACAGAGGCCAGTTGGCCGAAAATTTGCGTCTATCTTGTCTGGTTGTATTAAATCCGCGTTCTAATTTTTGTGTGTGTGTTTTCTGGTTCTCGATACCAGTCAGTTGATAAACAGTTGAAAATTCATCAGAGACATCATCATGAATCCTGCCGCATGGCGTTGGCGATCATGCCCTCCATGCGAATCTGTCCCTTTTCGCTGCAAGTACATGTACATCTCCCGCCCTCTCTGTCGTCAGCCAGCCTATCAGAGACATAGTTACATATATTAGTTATTATTTACTTACCCGTTTTTCTGCAAGGTTGAACCCTCACATTGCCTGATAGTGTTTTAGTTTTTGTAAGATTTGGTTTGATTTTTGGGGGTTTAGAGGATAGATACGTTGGTTGAGCAGTGGTGGACAGTGTGTGTGCGTGTGTGTGTGTGTGTGTGTGTGTGTGTGTGTGTGTGTGTGTGTGTGTGTGTGTGTGTGTGTGTGTGTGTATGTGTGTGTGTGTGTATGTGTGTGTGTATGTGTGTGTGTGTTTGTGTATATGTTATGTGTGTGTGTGTTTGTGTGTGTATGTGTGTGTGTGTGTTTGTGTGTGTGTGTGTTTGTGTATATGTTATGTGTGTGTGTGTGTTTGTGTGTGTGTGTTTGTGTATGTGTTATGTGTGTGTTTGTCTGTGTGTGTGTTTACGTATGTGTGTTTGCGTGTGTATGTATGTGCTCGTCTCTGTGTGTGTGTGTGTGTGTGTGTGTGTGTGTGTGTGTGTGTGTGTGTGTGTGTACGTGTGTGTGTGTGTATGTGCGTACATGCGTGCTGACGTGCATTTCTGTGTTTGTGTTATTGTTTAACATTATTTCAAATTTCTTTTTGATTTTTTTTATTGAAACTCTCATTGTTATTAGCATACGATACAAAACTTCAGTTTTTCTTCTAAATTAAGAACAATGATCAAACAACAGATGACAGAGGAACTGAGAAATAAGCAAACAAACAAGACGAAACAAACACTAATAATCTCCTGCATTCAAGTGAGGAACCAGAATGAATCACGAACAATTATTTGTATACATGAGAGGAAAGAAGGGAAGCAATCAACATAGTATATGATAACGAGCTATCTGCTGAGAGGCGTAAAATACACAGAGCATTAAGTTGTTCTTCAACAATCTAATATCACTTGAAAGAAAAAGATTGAAAAGGACTTGATTGTTGAATCGTGATATGTTTGCTTATTTGTTTCTTTCTTTTTAAGCTCTTTGTTTATTTGTTAAAACTCTTTTATAATAATAATAATTACAATATTTATATAGCGCAAAATCTTGATAAAATCAAATCTAAGCGCTGAAGCAGACACACACGCAAGCACGCACGCACACACGCACGCACACACACAGAAGACAGAAGGGTACCCCATTTCCCGTGGGGATGTCAGAGGCTCTTTCAGTGTTAATGGTATCTACGCCTTCAGGAAATTCTGTGTTAGAAATTTCCTAGTTTCTACCACTCTCTTTGTATTTGACTTGCTCCTTTACTTTCTGCCATTTCTTCCTATAATTTTGTGCCTTGCTGATCCATTCACCTGTACGTGTTTGATAAAGTCTTACATACTTTCTCTCAGGGTTGATCATGGGGTTCATGTGTTAAGTGCATTTTTGGATCTAGGGAAATGAGATATGCAGAAGCAAGTTAAGGTAATGTAGGCCTGCTTTCGTATGTTTTAGTGTCTTTCGTTATGTTTGAGTTTGTATTTCGGTATGTTTTAAAATCTGCTGTATGATCTTTGGACGGAGTGGTCTACGCCAGGGCCATCTCCTTAGATTATGTGCCCGTTGGCATTAACATGACTACATAATTTTCTTTTCTTTTTCTTTTTGTTCCTATTGAAGTACTGTGTGTGTATTGAAACAGGTTATAGCCTTGATATGGCTCTACGTTAAACAAAAATAACAACAAGGTCCCTAAGTCCTACATAACGTATGGGTTATATGTCTATATGTGTGTTATTGTTATTGTTATTTTTGTTTAAAGCCCAGCCGACTGGGTAGAGTGATATCAGGGCTATCACTGTTTCAAAACATATACAAAACTTCAACAGGACAAAACATAAAAATAGAAGAGAAAAGAAATGTAAGTACATATATCAATATATCGCCCCCCCCCCCCCCCTTGCATCGATCACTCCATCCAATCTATTGCACAGCGGATTAAAAAAAACATACCTGAATACAAACTTAAACATACCTATGGACACTAAAGCGCCCAAATTGCCTCCGCATATCTCACCTCCGCCAAAAATGCACCTAACACATGTACCCAATTATCAGTACTAAGAGAAAGGACATAAGACTTTATCGAACACATACAGGTGAATGGATCAGCAAGTCAGAAAATGATAGGAAGAAATGACAGAAAGAAAAAGAGGAAGTAAGAAACAAAGGGAGTGACAGAAACGAGGAAATTTCTAGCACAGAATTCCCAGAAGGTGGGGGATACTACGCTCGAATTTATACTGAAAGAGCCCCAGGGCATCCCGGAGGGGGCCTTTGTACGTTATGTAGACTTTCAAGTGGTAGTACACAAGTAGTAGTACACAAGTAGTAGTACACAAGTAGTAGTACACAAGTAATAGTACACAAGTAGTAGTACACACGTAGTAGTGCACAAGCAGTAGTACACAAGTAGTAGTACACAAGTAGCAGTGCACAACTAGTAGTACACAAGTAGTAGTACACAAGTAGTAGTACACAAGTAGTAGTACATAAGTAGTAGTACAAAAGTAGTAGTACACAAGTAGTAGTACA
>JAPXFY010000022.1:61578358-61585858 GCA_030674185.1 Monoplex corrugatus
TTGTCTTTGTCTCGTTCTGTTTATCCATGACCTATCTATAATAATGTTCTTTGTCTTGTTCTGTTTATCTGTTGACCTATCTATATAATGTTCTTTGTCTTGTTCTGTTTATCTATCGACCTATCAATATAATTTTCTTTGTCTCGTTCTGTTTATCCATGACCTATCTATAATAATGTTCTCTTTGTCTTGTTCTGTTTATCTGTTGACCTATCTATCGTTCTACGACTTTTAATCAACATTCTTTGTCTTGTTCTGTTTATCTCTCGACTTAGCTATGTAATGTTCTCTTTGTCTTGCTCTGTTTATCTGTCGACCTATCTATCGTTCTATGCCTTTTAGTTAACATTCTTTGTCTTGTTCTGTTTATCTGTCGACCTATCTATCGTTCTATGCCTTTTAGTTAACATTCTTTGTCTTGTTCTGTTTATCTGTCGACCTATCTATCGTTCTATGCCTTTTAGTTAACATTCTTTGTCTTGTTCTGTTTATCTGTCGACCTATCTATCGTTCTATGCCTTTTAGTTAACATTCTTTGTCTTGTTCTGTTTATCTGTCGACCTATCTATCGTTCTATGCCTTTTAGTTAACATTCTTTGTCTTGTTCTGTTTATCTGTCGACCTATCTATCGTTTTATGGCTTTTAGTTAACATTCTTTGTCTTGTTCTGTTTGTCTGTCGACCTATCTATCGTTCTATGACTTTTAATTATCTTTCTTTGTCTTGTTCTGTTTATCTGTCGACCTATCTATATAATGTTCTCTTTGTTTTGTTCTGTTTATCTGTCGACCTGTCTATATAATGTTCTTGGTCTTGTTCTGTTTGTTGGTCGACCTATCTATCGTTCTATGACTTTTAATTATCTTTCCTTGTCTTGTTCTGTTTATCTGACGATCTATCTATAATTTTTTTATAATGTTCTTGGTCTTATTCTGTTTGTCTATCAACCTATCTATCGTTCTATGACTTTTAATTAACATTCTTTGTCTTTGTCTTGTTCTGTTTATCTGTCGACCTAGCTATAATTATAATGTTCTCTTTGTCTTGTTCTCTTTATCTGATGACCTGTCTATATAATGTTCTCTTTGTCTTGTTCTGTTTATCTAAGGACCTATCTATATAATGTTCTTTGTCTTGTTCTGTTTATCTGATGACCTATCTATATAATGTTCTTTGTCTTGTTCTGTTTATCTGATGACCTATCTATAATAATGTTCTTTGTCTTGTTCTGTTTATCCGTGGACCTGTCTATATAATGTTCTCTTTGTCTTGTTCTGTTTATCTGATGACCTATCTATAATAATGTTCTTTGTCTTGTTCTGTTTATCTGATGACCTATCTATAATAATGTTCTTTGTCTTGTTCTGTTTATCTGATGACCTATTCTCTATTTAATAATGTTCTTTGTCTTGTTCTGTTTATCTGATGACCTATCTATAATAATGTTCTTTGTCTTGTTCTGTTTATCTGATGACCTATCTATAATAATGTTCTTTGTCTTGTTCTGTTTATCTGATGATCCTATCTATATTAATGTTTTCTTTGTCTTGTTCTGTTTATCTGATGACCTTCTATATAATGTTCTTTGTCTTGTTCTGTTTATCTGATGACCTGTCTATATAATGTTCTTTGTCTTGTTCTGTTTATCTGATGACCTATCTATAATAATGTTCTTTGTCTTGTTCTGTTTATCTGATGACCTGTCTATATAATGTTCTTTGTCTTGTTCTGTTTATCTGATGACCTATCTATAATAATGTTCTTTGTCTTGTTCTGTTTATCTGATGACCTGTCTATATAATGTTCTTTGTCTTGTTCTGTTTATCTGATGACCTATCTATATAATTGTTCTTTGTCTTGTTCTGTTTATCTAAGGACCTATCTATATAATGTTCTTTGTCTTGTTCTGTTTATCTGATGACCTATCTATATAATGTTCTTTGTCTTGTTCTGTTTATCTAAGGACCTATCTACTATAATGTTCTTTGTCTTGTTCTGTTTATCTGATGACCTATCTATATAATGTTCTTTGTCTTGTTCTGTGTATCTAAGGACCTAGCTATATAATGTTCTCTTTGTCTTGTTCTGTTTATCTAAGGACCTAGCTATATAATGTTCTCTTTGTCTTGTTCTGTTTATCTAAGGACCTATCTATATAATGTTCTCTTTGTTTTGTTCTATGTATCTGTTGATATATGTATATAATATTCTTTGTCTTGTCTTCTGTTTATCTGTCGACCTATCAATCATTGTATGGCTTATAATTAACATTCTTTGTCTTTTTCTGTTTATCTTTCGACACATCTATCGTTCTATGACTTTTAATTAACAATCTTTGTCTTGTTCTGTTTACCTGTCGACCTATCTACATAATATGGAGGGTTGACAGCCAGAACCCAGTATCTCACTTTTTTGTCAGTGTTCACTTTTTTAGACTGAACTGTTGCTTTTGATGTGATCTTTCACTTGGTGGACTTTGTTTTTGCCATGACATTGATTTTTGATCGGTTGTCGATAAAACCAAAAACCGGTATCTCAAAATGTAGATATAACCTCTCCCCGAAAGAAAAAAAAAAACCAGTTTAAAATCATCTCCTGTAAACTATCAGAAAATCGAGATACTTGGTTCTGGTTGTCAAGCCTATTATTCTCTTTATCTCGTTATGTTTGTCTGTCGACCTATCTATCGATCTATGACTTGCAGCTATTAAACTGGACGGAGTGAACGTAAAGGGCTACACAGCGTGGTCCCTGATGGACAACTTTGAGTGGGCCCGTGGCTACAGTGAGAAGTTTGGTCTCTACGCTGTCGACATGAAGGATCCTCACAGAACCAGGACACCCAAGGCCTCTGCACGTTTCTATCGTGACCTTATCAAGGTACTTGTGGATGTTTTGCAGATTTGTGGAGTAATTTTTACTGTTTTTTTTAAATCTGTGTTTTGAGGAAAAGGAGATTACTTCATATGCTAACCATGGAGCTGGGGAAACAGAGAGGTGTGTGAACATAGACATTGGGGAATATGGACCTGAGAACCGCGGAGCTGAAGGAACAGAGCTATAGGAACATAGACCTGCTAGAGTGTAGACCTTAGAAGCATAAACTGGGGGAACAGAAAGCTGTGGGAACATAGACCAGAAATACCATAAACCTACTAGGGGACTGAGATTTGGGGAAACAGAGACCTTAGGATATAGATACCTGGGAAACATATAGCCGAGGGAATAGAAATCTGGGGGAACAAAGACCAGGGAATACCAACATCATCATCATGTGCCCTGTCGCATGGCGTTGGCGATCATGGCCCTCCATACTAATCTGCCCCCCTCTCTGTCCTCATCCACCTTGCAAGTCCATCCACTATTTTCTCCCTTGGTATACCTGGTGTTCCCTCCAGCTTTCCTGTTGTGACCAGGTGCTGTAATTTCTCTTGCCTCATAAAATGTCCTGGGAAACAGTGGAAATGGGGGAACAGAGACCAAGGGGAACATAGACTGTGGACAATATTGTCCTTGGGAACCTTGGAGTTGAGGGAGCGTAGACTTACGGGGACATGTATCTGGTTAAACTTGGAGTAAACAGGGAGCATAGTCCTCCAGGAATATAGTCATTGTAAACCCTGACACGCGGGGAATTGAGAGCTGTTGGCACATAGACCGGGGAGAATATAGACCTTGTAAACTATGGAACTACAGGAACAGAAAACTGGGAGCATAGACCTAAAGGAATATAGACCTAGTAAGCATGGAGCTGAAGGAACAGAGCTGGGAGCATAGACCCTGGAGAATATAGACCTGGAAACCCATGGAGCTGAAGGAACAGAGCTGGGAGTATAGACCTGGGGGAATATAGGCCTGGGAAATATGAAGCTGAAGGAACAGAACTTGGAGCATAGACCTGGGGGAATATAGACCTGGGTAGCATGGAGCGGAAGGAACAGAACTGGGAAATAGACTGGGGGAATATAGACCAGGAAACCCATGGAGCATGGAGAACAGAGAGTTGTGGACACATTAACCTGGGGGAATGTGTATCTGGTAAAAAAAATGGAGTTGGTAGAACAAAGAGCTGTGGAAAACAGGCGTTGGGTAACGCATGCCTGAAGGAAATCAGACCTGGGGGAGTGGGCTGAACACTTGGAGGTCCACGAATTTAGGCGCATGTAGTTGATGGGCTTTGAAAAAGTGTATAACTATGTAATAGGATAACGTGATTCCTGCGAGGTTTCCGAATGAACCCGTCAGCAGCCAGACCATCATGAGACCTGTATGAGTGGGTTAAAGAATCGGGGGAACAGAAATCTGGGAGAACATAGATTTTTCTCCACGAATTTAGGCTCATGTAGTTGATAAGCTTTGAAAATGTATATATAACTGCGTAACAGGATAACGGATTCCTGCGAGGTTCCCGAACGGACCCCTCAGCAGCAGCCAAACCGACAGCTGAAAATGCCATGGTGTATGGTGACTTTCCTCAAGACTTCAGTCTGGGTGTCGGCTCTTCAGCATACCAGGTGGAAGGGGCTTGGAATTCTGATGGTATGTTTCTTCCTGTTTTTTGTTTGTTCGTTTGTTTGGGGGTTTTTTTTTGTATGTGGGTCGGTTTAAAAGGGGGAGGGGGTAGTTATATGCTTGTTTGCGTGTGTTGTTTGACTGCGTGGCGGGTAAAAGGGGCTTGCTTAGTGGATAATAAGTGTGTGGGTTAACCCTTCGACTCCCGCACCCTGGCCACCAGTGTCCTGAATTTTTAACCTTGCAAGCAAAGCAAAAACTTAATCCTTTGACTCCCTCACCTTACCCACCAGCTTCCTGCAGGAAGCTGGTGGGTAAGGTGAGGGAGTCAAAGGGTTAAGTTTTTGCAATTGGTGGGTAGCCTATGGGAGTCAAAGGGTTAAGTCTGGCGAGTTGACTTCAGTATTGGACTGCGCACCGTCGTTTACCAAGTTTGCGTGTGCTCTGTGTATTTTGTGTGCACGGGTCAGTTTTATTCATCAGTACACTTTATCACCACCACACTACGTTATGTACATGTATCACTTTCAGGGAAAGGTCAGAGCACGTGGGACACGTTCGTGCACGCCTCGGGTCACGTGAGCAATGGCAGCACGGGTGACATGGCGGCTGACAGTTACCATGACTACCTGAGAGACGTGGCTGCTGTCAAAGAACTCCAGGTGAGCTTTGTGCCGTATTAAGGATACTGTTTTCACGGTCATAGGAAGCTAGCGCACGTAGCCTACTTTCTTGTGCTTGTGTGTTTGTGAGGGGGAGAAAGGGTGGGGTAGAGAGTTTTCCTCATGGGGATGCCGGAGGTTCTTTCAGTATAAATAGTATTCCCATCTTCTGAAAATTCTGTCCTAAAAATTTCCTCTTGTCTGTCACCGTCTTTCTTTCTGCCTTGTTCCTTTGCTTTCTGTCATTTCTTTTATCGATTTCTGCCTCGCTGATTCATTCACCTGTATGTGTTCAATAAATTCATGCGCACTTTCTCTTAAGATGATGATAATTGGTACATGTCTTAAGTGCATTTTCGGCTGTAGGGAAATGAGATATGCGGAAGCAATTTTAGGTAATTTAGGCCCGTTTTATATATGTTTTAGTGTCCTTAGTAATGTTTAAATTTGTATTCAGATGTTTTTTTAAATCCCCTGTGCGATAAATTGAACAGAGTGGTCAACGCCACAGGCATCTCCTTAAATTATGAGCGTGAATGCATTGATATGTGTACTTAATTTTCTTTTCCTCTTTTTCGCCTGTTGAAGTATTGTGTATGTTTTGAAATGTTTATAAGATAACAGTAACAATGTTGAAGTACTGCGTGTTCTGAAGTGGTTATAGCCCTGATATGGCTGTACGTAGTCGGCTGGGCTTTAAGCAACAATAAGAAAAAAGAAAAGAAATAAACAAAGGGGAGAGATCGAGAGCGATGTTGAGCATACGTACCTGTGCTTACATATGCACACGTGTGTGTGTGAGTGGATACATAGACACAGGTGTGTATGTATGTGGAGGGAAGGGCTGGGATGAGTATAAGAAAAGATGAAGGAGAAGTGGGATGTGGAGGTGGTAAAATGAATATTATGCTTTTTATGATGTTGTCTTTATGATTTAAGCTGTACTGTGATTTGTACGTGCCATGTCGTGTATTTGGACGGACATGAAATTTTCTTTGAAGGATTTGACCGGCTGACATTATATTGTATTGTGTTGCATTTATTACATTGTACTGTACTATATTGCATTACATTGTATTGTAAATCAACGAAGGACGTGTTAGTGACAATTAATAATCCTTACATACATCAAATAACCACAACGGCACAATCAGATCTGAACAGCGCAGAACAACTGCTATTCAACAGAAGAACTGGTGGAAGCGAACCCAGGCACTCCTCAGGACCTGGCCAGCTCATGGGTTTGTGTGCACGCTTAAGGCTTGTGCCATGATCACCATACACATTGCACCTGTGGACGATAGTGCATATGGAATTCGTTCCGAGCGCGGAGACGTCGTCTTCAGAAACTGAAACTGAAACTGAAACAGAACCCATTGATAAGGAAGATTAGAAAAAGACAAGCAACATTTGAGGCATTTTATGATAAAAGGGAAATTAGAGCAACTGGTCACAACAGGAAAGCTGGAAGGAAAGAGAGTACCAGGAAGACCCAGGGAGAAAATATTGGACGGACTCGCTGGGTGGGTGAGGACAGAGAGGACGGAAGATGTGCTTGCGGCGACAAGGGATAGATGCACATGGAGGGCCAGGATCGCCAACGCCATGCGGCAGGGCACATGATAATGATGAAACAGATGCAAAGCGAAAGTAGATTTCAGCTAACATACAGCGTTTATTTCACGGCGGAATCGTTGTCACACACAGACGACTTGCACGACTGTCATCTTTATCTCACCGGAAAGAAAGCCTCTGTCATTGCTACCTAGCATTACCTAGCGAATACCTAGCCATGCTTGATGCAAGATGGAGCAAAGAGACTTATCTACCTAGCGTATCTCGTGAAAGCCTCGCCTCCCCTAGCGGGTCATTTGGGTCTTAGACTAGTGACTATTCATCTGTCAATTTGAAGTAGAGTCCTATCATCGTTATCAGTCACACAGACTTGTAGACATGTTACTAATACCATCCACTCTTAACCATTTGACTTCTGCACCCTGTCAACCAGCATTCTGCATTGTCAACCATGCTAGCGAAGCAAAAACTTGACTCTTTGACTTTCTCGCCCTACCCACTAGCTTACTGCAGGAAGCTGGTGGGTAGGGTGAGGGAGTCAAAGGGTTAAGTTTTTGCTACATGAAACTGGTGGATAGGGTGAGGGAATCAAAGGGTTAAGTTTTTGCGGTAGTTAGATAGGGTGCGAGAGTCCAAGGGTCGAATTAATACAGCTCAACTCTCTCACCAATTCAGGCGGACCATTACGCCTTCTCCCTGTCGTGGCCGCGCCTTCTGCCTCAGGGCACCACTCAGAACCCGAACCAGGCGG
>JAPXFY010000022.1:61590858-61645858 GCA_030674185.1 Monoplex corrugatus
TTTATTCAGTTGTACGATGTATTCAGTTTTGGTTAAAACTATTGCACATGGAAGACAATAGACTGCCGAAAAAATTCTATAAGATGCTATTTGACCTAGATTTTAAAGATAAGAAGAATTGGGTGACTAGTATACGTATGTGTCTGAATGAACATGGGTTTGGTGATGTTTGGTTTTTCCAAGGAGCTGACGATGAGAGACACTTTATTCGTGATATTCGGCAAAGACTGATTGATTGTAGATGGCAAAAGTGGAATGACAATATACAGAAAAGTGGAAGATATGATGTTTTACAGAACTGTCATAGATTCTCACAGTGTTAAACCATACATAAGCCTTGACCTGGATATAAATTTGAAAAAAAAAAAACAATAGCAAAGTTAAGACTTGGTCTATCAACTTTGAAAGTCCATTAATTGAGATACAAGCAACACAGAGAGTCTGATTCACTCTGTCCCTTATGTATGCAAGCCGAGGAAGACGAAATGCATTTTGTCCTGTGTTGTCCAGCTTTAATGAAATCCGTTCAAGGTTTATGCCTCAAAAGTATTAAAGATGCCCAAATATGTTTCAACTGTGTCTGTTAATGTGTTCAACTCGTTTCGATATATCAAGAATTTTGGTTTGTTCCTACTCAAAGCAGCTAAAATCAGGGAAATTGCTTTATCATAAAATTAGTTTTTTGTTGTTGTTGATTGTTAATCCTATGATAGGATATCTGATTATTTCATTGTACTTATAAGCACCCCTTCAGTAAAGGCTATGACCTGTCTTGAATAAAAATTCTGAAGTCTAAAGTCTCTTTATGTCTCACGCACGCATGCATTTGCACATATTTGGTCTGAGATGATGCAGGTTACATAAAAGGAACACGCACGCAGCACCATTGTGAAATAGGCGTACCCGTGATACATTTCCGTCATGATATACCCGAGATCATGTATTATCAATATTCTGAGACCGTTCAGTTGTCCTGCTTTACCTTCCTGAGAATGCTCTCAAATGGCCAGCTGAGTTACATATATCATATCTTAATTTGAATTCCATTTAACTTTTCTGAAGGCAAAGTGGGGGTGGAGCTGAGACCTGATTGGACAATACCGGCCAATGAGAACAACCCAGGGGACGCCACTGCCACAGAAGATGGACAAGAGTTCTCTTTCGGCCTTTTCAGCGACCCCATCTTCAAGGGCGACTACTCTGCTGTGGTGAAGAAACGAGGAGGAAGTAACGTACGGACGTTCAGTGAAGACGAAAAACAAATGCTGAAAGGTGATTTTGGATTGTGTCGTTTGACTGACACCGTTACTAATAAAATGAAACAAGGAAACAATGAATGGATACATTAGTAGATTAATAACAGGATCAGTGGACTAGAAACAACAACAGAATACTTAAAAGAAATAGCTTACAATAATGAAATGTTGATATAATGATCTGTGTATTTCTGAGAGAATAAAAGTATAAAAGTGGTGAAAAAATATTTTACTGTGCATATATCTATGCATACAGTTTACGCGTCTTCCACGAAGGTGAAGCTAAGGTATTTAAATTCACCTATTTGAATACTGATGCTGATGCTAAGGTTACCTAATATTTTGTTGAACTTCATAGTCTCGGTTTTGCTGAAGCTTGTAAGTTTCTTTTCACAAATAAACCTCATCGTTTCAACATTGATGAAGCCATGTTGTATTTTCACAAACAAACTTCATCATCTCAGTATAGCTGATATTGACTTTCATACTGTACCTTTCACAAACAATCTTTAGGCTGGTTATATGTCCCAGAAGCTTTTCTTTTTCTTCATGTGTTAGATGCTGCTCGTCTGCGAACAACATGTCGTTCAAAGATTTTGAATTTGGAATTGCTTCTTTTGAAATCTTGTCCAGGTAAACTAAAAACAATAATGGTGATAGGAAGTAACCCTGTTTCACTCCTGGTGTGATTTCAGACCATTCACTGAGATCTGCTGGTGTGCAGACTGCTAACATGCTATTTGTTTAGATTGACTCTATGTTGTTTAAAAGCTGGCCTTTGATGTTCTGCACCCATAGTATTTTCCATAATTTGTCCGTGTTTACCCCGTCAAATGCTTTTTCTGGTCTACGAAGGAAATGTTCAGTTCTTGATCATGCTCGATTGTCTTTTCAGAGAGCCGATTGGATCAGATATAGAGTTTATATGCCCTTTTTCTCCTTTCCTGAATGTCGTCAATGACTCACTTAAAAAGGGTTCCAGTTGTTCCAGGATTTTGGCATACACTTTGCAACCATGACACAAGAGTGAAATAATTTGCACATGCTGCACTTTCTCTAGTTGCCTTTCCTTTTCCCATTGGGGACTGCTCGTTACCAGCCTTCTGGGACTGTACTGTCTGTCCGTGGTGTTTGGAATACCAGCGCTCACCACGCTATTTCTCATGTCCTATTCGCATACCAGAATGGCGTCTGTTGTTATTCTAATTTAGTTAAATTCTTTATTATCTCAAAAAGAGAGATGGACTGAATACACTCATGCATTCCTATATGCTGCAAATTCACGCAGCACACACATAGTACAATACAAGTGTTTTTAGAAAATTCGTTTTCTTTCTTTCTATGTTTAATTTCTCGATTGTTTACTTATTAACGCATTTCTTTGTTTGCTTCTTGATTGTGTTTATTATTTGGTTGATAGAATTTCTTTTTGTTTTATATGCACAGGTTCAGCTGATTTCTACGGTTTGTCGTATAGCGGAGTGAAACGAGCCAAGAGGATTAGGACACAGTATGGACTAGCAGTCACATTGGATCATGCAAGGTGAGTGATATTCAACGAAATTTAGTTCACTTGAAAATAACATAATTCTCAGAAAGAGAAAGTGAATCCACGACAAGCACACAAAAGCTGTGAAAAGAGAATGCTACTGAAATTGAATAAACAAATCGCACCCACATTGATACCCAGACCACACATCTTTCTCCGTGCTCGGAATGAATTCCATATGCATTTACGTCATAGGTGTCGAGGAGATCCAGAAGGATCACGGCAAAAGCCTTAAGCCTGCACATAAACCCATGAGCTGGCCAGGTCCTGCGGTCCTACCTGGATAACAGAATAATCGTTAAAAGAAATAATGAACGAACGAACCACACATCTCTACATCCTATTCTTAACTACAGTGCCTCCATTTATAGGCCATTTTATGAGGAAGGGGGATTTGGAGCACCTGGTCACAACGGGAAAGCTGGAGGGAAAGAGAGCACCAGGTAGACCCAGGGAGAGAATGCTAGACGGACTTGCAGCGTGGCTGGGGATGAGGAGGGTGGGGGAGATGCTGGGGGCAACGAGAGATAGAGATGGTTGGAAGTCCATGGTCGCCAACGCCATGCCGCAAGGCACCTGATGATGATGATGAGTGCCTCCATACATGATCAGTTCCTTTGCTGAGGAGCACGACTGACTTCGGCACAAAGCAAAGTTTATGTTCTGTTCAGCTTCACTTTGTGTGTGCACGAGGTCAGTAGCCTGAGCAGCAGGGTGTTACTACTGTTCAAAACAATGGCTATCGCTAGAGATATGGAAAGAGAACTGGTGTCCGCTCCACTGAATGATCTTGACTGGGCAAATCCCATCCCAACAGTGTGAAACTTTACATTCACGTCGTCTGTCTCATCATAAAATAAAATAAGATAAAATAAAAAGGCATATGCGCAGCCGCAAAGCCAAGACCTCACTGGGATGGGAAAATGATGATAATATGGTCTATTTCAGTAAATCATCATCGAGGTAAAACAGACATGGACTCAAGGGCACATTAAAAGAAGATTGTGTGCATAAATTCATCCAAGCAGTATAAATATGAATTATGCGAGAAGGACAAGGAAGTTAATACCTATACATTCGAGCGAATACACACGCACACACATACACACGGAAGTAAAAGTACATACACACATAGCCATGTCCAGATAAAAGTATATGACGTGGCATGATACTGAATTCGGTTGAGGAAAGCTTTATGGTTTGTCAAGATTTCCTGCTTGGATGAATTTATGCATACAGTCTTCTTTTAATTAATGTGCCCTTGAGTCCATGTATGTTATACCTCAATGATGATTTATTGAAATAGACCTCTTCAGGATAAAACAATATTAATATGGCATGACCACTTTTCAGTTTACAGAATTCATCTCATTTCCGCTCTGACATATTTACTGAAAAACACATTATGATGTCATTTTAGTCAGTTCATTCCTTTTCTCACACTTTACGGAGCAGAAGGAAGTTTCAGTTTTTTATCCCTAATTTTTGTATCTGATGTTTGTTTATAATATAATAATAATACCTAGGACTTATAAAGCGCACTAAGCCACTGGATCTAGGCGCTGGGGAATGGGAGATATAATAGGAAGTCATTAAATACAAGACTACACAACAACTTACACATCATCAAATGACAATCAAATACATACATACATCATAATCACATAACATAATGATTTACATTCGCAATCTTCAAAATATGCATACCACGCAATTCAATCAAATATCAGATTCATTCCAATTAAACACTTTTCACTCAGTTACTCCATATAAACTATTATTCCACCCTTCCCTACTACCCCCCACCCCCACGCGCACCAATCTGTTTGCTTGTGATCTTACGCTTGACAAAGGCCAGTTGGCCAAACATTTGCGACTGTCTTGTCTGGTTGTATTAAATACGCGTTCTGATTTTTTTTTCGTGTTTTTTTTCTCCTTGTTCCTGTTTGCTTCAATGCGGGCGGTTACACTTGTTTTGAATTTGATCTTTAACAGCCAATCTGTTGAATCTTTAACCGCCAATCTGTTGAATCTTGAACCGTCAATTTGTTTAATCTTTAATCACCAATCTGTTGAATCTTTAACTGTCAATCTGTTTAATCTTTAACTGCCAATCTGTTTAATCTTTAGCTGCCAATCTGTTTAATCTTTACCCGTCAATCTGTTTAATCTTTAACCGCCAATCTGTTTACCCGTTAACCGCCAACCTGTTTGATCTTTAACTGCTAATCTGTTTATTCTTTAACCACCAATTGCTTAACCTTTAACCACCAATCTCTTTAATCTTTAACCGCCAAACTGTTCAACCTTTAACTGCCAATCTGTTTAATCTTTAGCTGCCAATCTGTTTAATCTTTACCCGTCAATCTGTTTAATCTTTAACCGCCAATCTGTCTACCCGTTAACCGCCAATTGTTTGATCTTTAACTGCCAATCTGTTTAATCTTTATCCGCCAATCTGTTTGATTTTTAACTGGCAATCTGTTTAATCTTCAAGCGCCAATCTGTTTAATTTTCAACTGCCAATCTGTTTAATCTTTAAGCGGCAATCTGTTTAATCTTTAACCGCTAATTTGTTTAATCTTTAAGCGCCAATCTGTTCAATCTTTAACCGCTAATCTGTTTGATCTTTAACCGCCAATCTGTTTAATCTTTAACCACTAATCTGTTTAATCTTTAACCACCAATTGTTTAACCTTTAACCACTAATCTGTTTAATCTTTAACCACCAATTGTTTAACCTTTAACCACCGCCAAAATGTGTAATATCTAACCGCCAATCTGTTTGATCTTTAACCATCAATTGTGTAACCTTTGATCACCGTCAATCTGTTTAATCTCTAACGGCCAATCTGTTTAATCTTTAACCGCTAATCTGTTTAATTTTTAGCTGCCAATCTGTTTAATCTTTAACCACCAATCTGTTTGATCTTTAACTGCCAATCTGTTTAATCTTTAACCGTCAATTTGTTTAATCTTTAACCATCAATCTGTTTAATCTTTAACGGCCAATCTGTTTAATCTTTAATGGCCAATCTGTTTATCTTTAACCGCTAATCTGTTTAATCTTTAACCACCAATTGTTTAACCTTTAATCACCGCCAGTCTGTTTAATCTTTAACAGCCAATCTGTTTAATCTTAACCACCAATCTGTTTAATCTTTAACAGCCAATCTGTTTAATCTTTAACCACCAATTGTTTAATCTTTAACCACCGCCAAAATGTTTGATCTTTAACTGCCAATCTGTTTGATCTTTAACCGCCAATTGTTTAACCTTTAATCACCACCAATCTATTTAAATTCTAACGGCCAATCTGTTTAATCTTCAACCGCTAATCTGTTTAATCTTGAAGCCAATCTGTTAACCCTTTGGCTCCCACAATCTGTCCACCAGCATCCAGCATTGTCAACCATGCTAGCAAAGCAGAAACTTAACCCTTTGACTCCATCACCCTATCCACCAGCTCCCTACAGGAAACTGATGGATAGGGTTGGGGGAGTCAAAGGGTTAAGTTTTTGCCGTTGGTAGACAGGGTGCGGGAGTCAAAGGGTTAATCTTTAACCGCCAATCTGGTTTTCACCTTTTTAGCGACTGGCGTGAAGATGCTGCCTCAGGCTTACGCCCTCTGATACGATTCCTCCAGCATCGATACGGTGTTCCTGTTAGAGTGACTTCCACTTGGACCACCGATTCTGACAGTCTGCAGGATCCTGACCGTGTGGACTACCTGAAATACCATGTGGATGAGATTCTGAAAGGTGTGTGTGTGTGTGTGTGTGTGTGTGTTTGTGTTGTAATGTGCGTGTGTGTGTGTGTTGTGGTGTGTGTGTGTGTGTGTGTGTGTGTGTGTGTGTGTGTGTGTGTGTGTGTGTGTGTGTGTGTGTTGTGTATGTTGTGTGTGTTGTGTTGTATGTGTGTTTGTTTGTTTGGTTGTGTGTGTGTGTGTGTGTGTGTGTGTGTGTGTGTGTGTTGTGTGTGTGTGTGTGTGTGTGTTGTGTTGTGTGTTGTGTATGTGTGTGTGTGTTGTGTGTGTTGTGTGTTGTGTTTGTTGTTGGTGTGTGTGTGTGTTGTGTGTGTGTGTTGTGTTGTGTGTGTGTGTGTGTGTGTGTTGTGTGTGTGTGTGTGTGTGTGTGTTGTGTGTGTGTGTGTTGTGTGTGTGTGTGTTGTGTTTTGTGTGTTTGTTGTGTTGTGTGTGTGTGTGTGTGTGTTGTGTGTGTGTTATGTGTGTGTGTGTGTGTGTGTGTGTTGTGTTGTGTGTGTGTTGTATGTGTGTTGTGTTTTGTGTGTGTGATCTTATATATAGTATTGTAATGTTTAATGTGTATATAGATCATATATATATATATGTATAATATATAAATGGTATATAGAATGTATATAGTAAGAGAAGAAGAGAGAGAGAGAGAGAGAGAGAGAGAGAGAGAGAAGAGAGAGAGAGAGAGAGAGAGAGAGAGAATAATGCACATATTTGAATTTGATGATAGTAGTAATGAGTAGAGAAAAAGATGGATTGAAAAAGAACAACAAACTGTACAAGAAATAGGTGGGGGCTCAGGACCAGGCCAGGCCAGGTCACATACACACACACATAAACACACATACAACAATCTCCTCCTTACAACTGATACTGGCAAAGTCTCTCTCCTCACACTCCTTGATCTGTCTACAGCCTTTGATACCATTGATCATGGTATTCTCCTTTCTAGACTCCATCATACTTTTGGCATTCTGACATTGCTCTCTCCTGGTTCACTTCATATTATCAAACAGAAAACAAACTGTTTCATCAAATGGCACTTACTCTCAACCTTCATACCTGACCTGTGGTCTTCTACAAGGATCTGTCCTTGGCCCTGTTCTTTTCACTCTTTACACCCCCCCCCCTCTGTCCACCATCATCAACTCCCACTCTATAAAACACCACTTCTATGCTGATGACACCCAACTTCAAGACAGTGACTCACCTGACAATATACAGCGCCTTTTGGACTCGCACCACTGAGTGTTACTCGGACATTAAGAACTGGATGACATACATTAAACTTCAGCTTAACGACGACAAGACAGAAGCTATCCTCATTGGCACCCTCAGACCCGTCAACTTTCTCAGCTGCCTCCTCTTTTTCTCCCATTATGTAACACATCAGTCCCAATTTCTGATTCAGCTGAAAACCTTGGTGTCTGCATTGACTCTACCCTCTCCATGAACAACTTTGTTTCTCAAACTGCCAGATCTTGCTACTTTCACCTCCATCGTATAAGCCTGATCAGGAAGTATCTCTCTGTCGAAACAACTGCAAAACTCGTTCTCTCCTTCATAATGTCTCGCATTGACTATTGCAATTCATTCCTGTCTGGTCTTCCTGCCTCCACCATTCACATCCTACAGCGCATTCAAAACAATGCTGAACGCCTTGTACTCAAAAAGAAAAAAGCTGACCACATATCTCCTCTCCTGGCACAACTTCACTGGCTCCCTGTATCAAAGCGCATACAGTACAAACTAGACACCATGTGCTACAAAAGCCTCAATAACGCAGCCCCCGATTACCTGTCAAGCCTACTTGAGATCTATTTCCCTCACGTACCCTCCGCTCTGCATCCGATCCTCTGACTTTTCGCTTTCCACGCACTAACTAATACCTATGGTCCACGACCTTCTCTGTTTCTGGTCCACTCTCCTGGAACAAACTTCATCTTCAGTCCGTCAGCAACCTACTTTTGTCTCCTTCAAGTCCGCTCTCAAAACTCACCTTTTCTCCTCTGCATAAAATCCTGACCTCACTCAACCCCTTTGCAGCCTGTCTCCCCTCGGAGTGGAATCACATTGTAATATATAATTGTATATAATATGCTCTCTATAATTTTCCATTGATTTTATTCTTTCTCCCCATTTATAGCCATGCGTGTGTGTGTGTGTGTGTGTGTGTGTGTGTGTGTGTGTGTGTTGTGTGTGTGTTGTGTGTGTGTGTGTGTGTGTGTGTGTGTGTGTGGTGGTGTATGTGTGTGTGTGTGGTGGGTGTTGTGTGTGTGTGTGGTGGGTGATGTGTGTGTGCGTGCGTGTGTGTGTGCCTGTTTCAGCGCTTAGATTTGATTTTATCAAGATTTTGCGCTATACAAATATTGTAATTATTAATTATTATTAATTATTATTATTGTTTATGTGCATACTTAAGGCATGTGCCACGGTCACCATACACATGGCACCTGTGACGTTAGGGCAAATGGAATTCATTCCGAGCGAGGAGACATCTCTAGAAAACTGAAACTGAAACTGGTGGTATCAGCTTACTGTCTAGTCCTTCTCTCCTGTCCGTATTTCAAGACCTTGCCAGCGCGTAGGGTCTTGCGTAGACTAAGAGAGTCTGCCAGAAAATCGCTGGAGTGCATATGAAATTGTAAAAGTGCTGTGAATCCCTCTTGGACAAAGTTCAAACTCCAAACTCTGATATCCTCCCTTCCCACCTCGTGGGGATGCCAGGGGTTCTTTCAGTACAAATAAAATCCCCATCTTCTGGAAATTCTGTGGCTGGAAATGTCCTCTTTTCTGTTACTCTCTTTGTTTCTGCATTGTTCCTCTTTGCTTTCTGTCATTTCCTTCTATCATTTTTTCCTTGCTGGTCCATTCACCTGTATGTGTTCGATAAAGTCTTGCGTACTTTTTCTTAGGATTGATAATTGGGCACATGTATTTAGTACACTTTTGGTTCTAGAGAAATGACATATGTGGAAGTAATTTTAGGTAGTTTTGGCCGGTTTATTTTTATATAAGTTTCCTTACTTATGTTTAAATTTGTATTCAGGTATACTTTTTTTAATCTCCTGTGTGTTAAATTGAACGGAGTGGGTCAACGCACGGGGCATCTCATTAGATTATGTAGGCGATTGCATTGATGTGTGTACTTAATTTTTTTTTCCCTTTTTTCCCCCTGATGAAGCATTATGTATGTTTTGAAACTTTTATAGCCCTGATATGGCTGTACGCGGTCGGCTGGGCTTTAGAGAAAAGCAAGAATGAGAATAAGAATAAGAATATGATAAGAATAAGAATAAGATTGTTACATAGTAGGAGAGATATATAATTTGTGTATTGAAAAAAAGACAGAGGAGTTTGATCTACATTTTATTTTTTTTCTTCTTCTGACCATACGTGCAGCCATAAAGCTGGACCACGCCAATGTCACGGCCTTCACCTACCGACCTCTGCAGGATGGGTTCGAGTGGGAGAGAGGCTACAGCACCCATTCCGGTCTCTTCCGCGTTGATTTCGCAGACCCCTTCCGGGCCCGTACGGCCAGAGATTCTGCCCACTACTTCAAGCGTATGGCGCAGGCCGGAGGCGTTTTGAGAGACGGTTACAGTTACGCGACTGTGACGCACGGGCAACACAGCGGTACTTCTGGGCCCCACAACACTCATGCTCCTTCCAAAGGCGATGGCCAAACCCAGGACGGAGGAGGAACCAGTAATGGGGGAGTCAGGAGGGTTCAGGTGGGAGGGGTCTTCTTCACCCTCCTTGTTTCTACCTTCTTGAGATGGGAGCAGTTTTAAAGAAGCGTTAAAGGGAATACCAAGTCAACTGGACATGGCTTTGATCAGTAATTTTAGTGATTTCCAAGGGAGAAAAGGAAAAAAAAGAAACACAAACAAACAAATAAACAACAACAACAAAACCAACAAAACACACCCCCCCCCCCCCCAAAAAAAAGGAAAAAAAAAGGAAAAAAAAAGACCCAAGAAAGGAGAAAAAATATGATAAAAGAAGAGAAATTATTTTATGTCTTCTGCTCTTGGTTGGCGTTTGACGCAAAAGAAAAACAACAAAAAATCACAGCTAGCCATAGACATTGCCAACATCTTTCTTTCATCACATTCATTTTTGTTGTTGAGTTCTTGAATGTTATATAGAACCGATAACGTTATACGGTTGTGAGGCGTGGACAGTCAACACGCAAAGCCAGAACAAGATTGAGGCAGCCGAAATGTGTTTTTAAAAAATAATGTTGAGAGTTCCATGGACAGCAAAGGAAACAAACGAGACTAACTTGATGGAGGCAGACACAAGAAGATCATTGATAAAGAAGATTAGGAAAAGACAACAACATTTGTAGGCCATTTTATGAGGAAAGGGAAATTAAAGCACCTGGTCACAACAGGAAAGCTGGAGGGAAAGAGAACACCAGGTAGACCCAGAGAGAAAACATTGGACGGACTTGCAGGGTGGCTGAGGACAGAGAGGGTGGAAGATGTGCTTGCGGCGACAAGGGATAAATGGATATGGAGGACCATGATCGCCAACGCCACGCGGTAGGGCACATGATGATCATGATGATGGTTGTTACCATAATCAGCAGAACTGGCCTGGAATTTTAACAATCATGATGAAGTTCATTCAAGGCTGACATGTCTTTTGACTTGCTGTTCCCTTTAAACTTCAACTGAGATTCACTTTGCTTCTCATTTCTGACTGTGTGTATATAATTGTAATGTATGGCTTTGACTCTGTAATTCATATGTAGTTCTGTAATGTTGAAAAGACATTTGAGTTATCAAAAAGTAACAAGACGGAATAACACAATCTCGAAGACATGCACCATGCATCATATTTCAAATGCACCAAAGGTCAGTTACAGTTTCAGATCAGTCTCTTAATCCGTGTGCATTGATGCTGTTGATGATATGCTAAGGAGAAGAACCATATGTGCTGGCGAGGTCTGGAGGTCCTACATAACGTAAGGTTTGAACCTTGATTAAGGGTTTAGTAAGAATTATATGACACAGATACTTATGTCATTTACATGTAACCAAGATTATTCCAATGATACGCTGATACAATACCATATAAAATATAGACTAGGTAAAATATAAGCGAGGTAGGGCCTCAGGACCTGGCCAGCTCATGGGTATGTGTGCAGGTTTAAGGCTTGTGCCATGATAACCATACACATGGCACCTGTAACTTTAGTGCGTGGAATTCGTTCCGAGCGCGGAGACGTCATTTTGAGAAACAGAAACTGAAACTGACTTTCGAAGTAGATGTATTTTTCAAAGTACTACCTCTTTGTGGTTTATGTGGTCATCATGTTAGTATTTCTGTGTACTTAGTTTAAAAATTTGTGTTCCTAAATCGTATTTGAAAAAGTGTGCATGATCGTACAAACAGTTACTGAACTGTATTTTCGTAGAAGTATGAGAAATCACCAGTGATGCAAAGTCTTGTTCATAGAAATTTATTGCGTGTATGTGTATGTGGTTAATTGTATTTGACTGTATGTTAGTCGGATTTATTGACTAGTGTTGATTTTAGAACACGTCGTACTTGTAATGAAACATTTTGATACTACTATACATTTTCCCTTGACATTTGAATAAAACCATTACAAAGTACACTTTTTACTTTTGTGTCGGTGTTTAAAGACTTGAAACGTTTTGTTTCTTCATGTCGTGTGCGCGTGTATGTACTATCTTCTCAATAGTGTGTGTGTGTGTGAGCGTGCGTGCGTGCGTGCGTGTGTGTGCGTGCGTGTGTGCGCGCGTGCGTGTGTGTGTGTTTTGAAAAACCTCAAACCAAACCAAAACAAAACCTCTGTAATGCATCAACATCTTATTCAAACGATCTACATATGTGCTTGAAATATCATTTACACCAAAGCGTATAGTATAAGAACAACATTGACGGGTAAAACATTGCGCAAACATTTATATCATATTTGTAACTAAATGAGCGATTACATTCATCCTGATGTGTAAAAATGGTAGATATGGCAGCCATTTTTCTCTAGAAAGTGTAGAAGTTTCCACGTCACTTTTGGTCTGTATTCTTCCGTGGAACTTGCACTTTCAGAAAAAAAAACGGCTGCTGCATGGTTGATTTTATGTTTGCTCAGAACATTTTAATCCACCGACAAACATTACCTCTAAACCATAAGCTCTCGATTTATATAGATAGTATAATAAGTTCTCTGACAATATGGCTTAAACTGACCCAAATGCCAGACCCACGACTTCCTAATAAGTGCTCATGATGATGCAAAAGTGTGTTGATAACATTAAATAAGAAGGATACTAAAACATATAAAAGATTGTCTTGTTGCAGATGGCTTCCAAGATGCATACACACACGGTACGATACAAAACGAAAGAGACTTACTGTCGTCCTATTAAAGCAAAAATAACAACACAGTTTAAACAAGAGTGAGAAACATAAGACCTCAGTAGTAAAAGCTTAACAGTTTATAGTTTGCAAGTGTACTCATCAGTGGGAAAGATATCTCAACAATACAATGGTTAAACAGTTTAGAGTTCCTTGGATCAGAATACGTTTTGAATGACATGATCTCAGAATCTCACCTGTCGGCGTCACCGGGTTTGGTGTTGGTCGCTGCACATTTGGACATCATCATCTCCCTCCAGGCCGCTCTATCTTGACTTTTGTGGACAATTTCTTGAATGTTTAGGCCACTCATGTTGGTTATGTTCTCGATGTATGAGATTGGCGGTCTGCCTTTCTTCCTTTTTGCCACTGCTTTTCCTTGAAAGATGGTTGCCACGAGGTCCGTGTTCTTGTTGTGTGACACATGGCCATTGTATTTGAGTCTTCTCTTGTTGATGTCTGCTGGTAGTTTTCTGATGGTATCAAGTTCTTCCAATACATTGTCATTAGTTCTTCTATCTGTCCATTTGACACGTAATAGTCTCCGATAAAACCACATTTCTGCTGCCTCAATTCTTCTGCAATCACTTTTTCTCAGAGTCCAGGCTTAGCAGCCATAAATCATGACTAGCCAGATCAAACATGTCAAAAATCTAACTTTCAGGCCATTTGGTATGCCTCTGTCTTTCCAGATGTTGTTGAGTTGGACTATTTTTTGCTTTGCCATTCCAATTCTTATTTTGACGTCTTTGGAGCAGGTTCCATCATCAGTTTTATGCAGAACCAAGATATTTGAAATCCTTAACATTTTCTAAAGGACTTTTGTTAATTAAGATGTCATGATTGTTTTCAGTATCTTTGCCTCTGATATGTGGCACTTTTGTTTTCTTGGCGTTCAAGTTTAGGCAAGCATTTTGCCTGCTGCATCTACCCTGTATAATGCTGAGAGTAAACAAGTAGTATCAGCAAGAAACTCAAACCAGTCACAACTGTCGCTTTCGTCCAAACTGATGGAAAACGAAAACCATCCTTTGTTTAAAGGCACGGTATATGACTACATTAAAATGAAATGCCTCTCACAGATTGTCACAGGAAATAAATACTCGGAGTTTAAGTTTTAATCCAAATGTACCGTTTTCAAACTGACAAGCAAAGTCTCAATGTGTTGTCATTATTCATTAGAGAAGAACTTCTTTCATGAGAATACATTCTTGTACATTATAGTTATGACTTTTTGTGTGCAAGTAGTTTAGGAGAATGTCTGATGCTAAAATTCTACAGAATGATGTATTTCATTACGTTTATTAATTTTGTTTTCGAAGAAAAAGAAAAAGAAAAGAAAGAAAGACAGCACTATGTCTACAGACACAGGCTAAACATACACTACACATATGGGTTATACCAATTGTGCAGTTCTTTCCCCTCTCCATCCCCCATCCTAACCCCACCCTTACTGCGTCTATGTATGGGGCTGCGTCTTTCTGAGTAAAGGTTTAACATACGTCTTTCTTTCTCTGTGAAAACTGATTACGCTTTAAAAATCAGCGATCATATAACATTCTATGTCATCATCATGTGCCCTGCCGCATGGCTTTGGCGATCATGGCCCTCCATATGAATCTGTCCTTTGTCGCTGCATGTACATTTTCCACCCTCTCTATCCTCAGCCATCATGCAAGTCCGTCCAATATTTTCTCCCTGTGTCTACCTTGTGTTCTCTTTTCCTCCAGCTTTCCTGTTGTGACCAGGTGCTCTAATTTCCTTTTCCTCATAAAATGTTTTATAAATGTTGTTTATCTTTTCCTAATCTTCTTCATCAATGATCTTCTTGTGTCTGCCTCTGTCAAAACTGTCTCGCTTGTTTTCTTTGCTGTTCATGGAACTCTCGACTTTCCTCTTGGAAACCACATTTCGGCTGCCTCAATCTTGTTCTGGCTTTGTGTGTTGACTGTCCACGCCTCACAACCGTATAACAGTATGGGTTCTACATAACATCCAAGAACTCTCTTCCTAGTGTTAATTGATATGCATTTGTTGGTAAGAACGGTTTTCATCTTCTTGAATTTTGTTCTGGCTTGGCCGATTCTGCTGGCTATTTCTGATGTGCATCTATCATCTGGTGAGATGACCGTTCACAAACATTTAAACTTACCAACCTGTCTCAAAGTTGTGCCATTTGCTGTTATTTTTCATGAGGCGATTTCATGTTTTTCATTGAAACCATGACTTCAGGCTATCTTATACATTCTATGGCAAAGCCAATGGATGATGTCTATAATGCATTGTGGAAACTTCCAATGTTGCCCCTTTTTATCTCAATCCCTGGTTTGTTTATGGGTTGGTGGCCTTCATAATAAAACGTGTGTTAGTGTCTGTGCCTCTGCGTTTTCTCTATTTTTGTAATCATACAGTTATTCTTTAGCAGCATCGTATATTTTTGGTTTTCAATACAAGTAGATTACAACTGGCAGATGTTTAAGTTGGTCTTGGTGTTAATATCTGTACTGTGGGAAAATAGTCCCCCCCTCTCTCTCTCTCTCTCTCTCTTTTTTTTTTTCTCTCTCCTGTTGTATATTATTGTGACGGTAAAACGATTGAAGGCTGGTTCAAAGTCGACAAGTTTTCTCCAATAAGACACTGTATTATCATCAAAACCATCAACAACAGTGAACCCTCCTCCTTGTGCTGACGACAAACGAGTCACTCAGCATCATGTCTGATGATCATCAGACTGTACCTGGGGGACGTGTCGCAGAGGTGACATTTGTGCTGATGACTTTTCGTGCCATGCATGGCCCCTTGTGAAAGCTTGAGTTTTGGGATGAAACACTAGACCAATTATCCAGTTCAGTGATAAACTTTCAGTGCTGGATTTTATTTTATCGCAGTTGTGTATCTCGAAACATCATTCTTATCAGAAATTATTCTTTTATAGCGCTACTCTCAAAAAAAAAAAAAAAAAAAGGGGGGGGGGGGAGGGAAGGAGGAACCATGCACATTACACATGACCAGACTTTATAGTGGAACATGGAAAACTCAACCTGTTACACTAGCTGACCACACTCCACAGTTTTTCCACACACTCCATCTTTGGTTGGCATGCATTCCGAGTGTTTTCATGTGTTGGTAAGCCAGCGAATACTGACAGGACTTACAGGATCTTCAACGTGACTACTTACTGTTATTGTTGTATGAGGCCCAGTCGACTGCGTAGAGCCATATCAGGGATATAACCAGTTCAAAACATATACAATACATCATCAAAAAAGGAAGAAAAAAGGGGAATAATGAGTAAATTATGAAGGTTAAAACATAAATCAATTCATCAGCACATAATCTACGGAGGTGCACCTCAATATCTGAAAAGTCGGCTTTGAACAACATAACACAATGAAAATGATAGAGAAATAAAAGCTAAAAAAGAGAAAACAATCTAGCACAATTTAGAGTGGATGCTATTTTATTGAAAAATCTCCGCAATCCCCAAAGTGGAACAGAGCTTAAACACTTCTAGTGCATACAACGCAAAGCGTTTTCTCTGCTTTTCTCTATCTGCTTTCATTCTTCTTATCTTTATCCATTCTAATAATCTCTCTTCTATCTCACTTTCTTCTTAATACTCATTGCATCAGATTCTATTCTTCTATCTTCATTCAATTTTACTTACTTACTAATACATTAAACATCTTCTTCTCTCTCTCTTTCTCAATTCTATTTATTTAAATTCTCTCGCATTCTTCTCTCTAGACATAATCTTCATTCTTCTCTATTGCATACTCTCTACTTCTCTTAAGCTTTCCTTCTCTTCTTCTTTCTTCTCTTCTTCTTTTCTTCTTCTTCTTCTTTCCTTCTTTCTTCTTCTTCTTCTTCTTTTCCTTCTCTTCTTCTTTCTTCTCTTCTTCTTTTCTTCTTCTTCTTCTTCTTTCTTCTTCCTTCTTCTTCTTCTTTCTTCTTCTTCTTTCTTCTTCTTCTTCTTCTCTTCTTCTTCTTTCTTCTTCTTCTTCTTCTTCTTCTTTCTTCTCTTCTTCTTTCTTCTTCTTCTTCTTTCTTCTCTCTTCTTCTTCTTCTTCTTTTCTTCTTCTTCTTCTTTCTTCTTCTTCTCTTCTTCTTCTTTCTTTCTTTTCTTCCTTTCTTCTTTCTTCTCTTCTTCTTCTTCTTCTTCTTCTTTCTTCTTCTTCTTCTTCTTTCTTTCTTCTTCTTCTTCTTTCTTCTTCTTTCTTCTTCTTCTTCTTCTTTTCTTCTTCTTCTTCTTCTTCTTCTCTTCTTCTTCTTCTTCTTCTTCTTCTTTTCTTCTTCTTCTTCTTCTTCTTCTTCTCTTCTTCTTCTTCTTCTTTCTTCTTCTTCTTCTTCTTCTTCTCTTCTTCTTCTTTCTTCTTTCTTCTTCTTTCTTCTTCTTCTTCTTCTTCTTCCTTCTTCTTCTTTCTTCTTCTTCTTTTTCTTCTCTTCTTTTCCTTCTTCTTCTTCTTCTTCTTCTCTTCTTCTTCTTCTTCTTCTTCTTCTTCTTCTTCTTTTCTTCTTCTTCTTCTTCTCTTCTCTTTTCTTCTTCTTTCTTCTTCTTCTTCTTCTTCTTCTTCTTCTTCTTCTTTCTTCTCTTCTTCTTTTCTTTCTCTCTTCTTCTTCTTTCTTCTTCTTCTTCTTCTTCTTCTTCTTCTTTCTTCTTCTTCTTTCTTTTCTTCTTCTTTCTTTCTTCTTCTTCTTCTTCTTCTTCTTCTTCTTTCTTCTTCTTCTTCTTTCTTCTTCTTCTTCTTCTTCTTCTTCTTCTTCTTCTTCTTCTTCTTCTCTTCTTCTTCTTCTTTCTCTTCTTCTTCTTCTTTCTTCTTCTTCTTCTTCTTCTTCTTCTTCTTCTTCTTCTTCTTCTTCTTCTCTTCTTCTTCTTTCTTCTTCTTCTTTCTTCTTTCTTCTTCTTCTTCTTTCTTCTTCCTTTCTTCTTCTTTCTTCTTCTTCTTCTTCTTCTTCTTCTTCTTCTTCTTTCTTCTTCTTTCTTCTTCTCTTCTTCTTCTCTTCTTCTTCTTTCTTCTTCTTCTTCTTCTCTTCTTCTTCTTCTTCTTCTTCTTCTTCTTCTTTCTTCTTCCTTCTTCTTTCTTCTTCTTCTTCTTCTTCTTCTTCTTTCTTCTCTTCTTCTTCTTCTTCTTTCTTCTTTCTTCTTCTTCTTCTCTTCTTCTTCTTCTTCTTCTTCTTCTTCTTCTTCTTCTTCTTCTTTCTTCTTTCTTCTTCTTCTTCTTCTTCTTCTCTTCTTTTCTTCTTCTTTCTTCTTCTTTCTTCCTTCTTCTTCTTCTTTCCTTCTTCTTCTTTCTTTCTTCTTCTTTCTTCTTCTTCTTTTTCTTCCTTCTTTCTTTCTTCTTCTTTCTTTCTTCTTCTTCTTTCTTCTTCTTCTTTCTTCTTCTTCTTTCTTCTCTTCTTCTTCTTCTTCTTCTTCTTCTTCTTTCTTCCTTCTTCTTCTTCTTTCTTTTCTTTCTCTTCTTCTTCTTCTTCTTTCTTCTTCTTCTTCTTCTTCTTCTTCTTCTTCTTCTTTCTTCCCTTCTTCTTTCTTCCTTCTTCTTCTTTCTTCCTTCTTCTTCTCTTCTTCTTCTTTCTTCCTTCTTCTTCTTCTTCTTTTCTTCTTCTTCTTTCTTCTTCTTCTTTCTTCTTTCTTCCTTCTTCTTCTTTCTTCTTCTTCTTCTCTTCTTTCTTCCTTCTTCTTCTTCTTTCTTCCTTCTTCTTCTTCTTCTTTTCTCCCTTCTTCTTCTTTCTTCTTTTCTTCTTCTTCTTCTTCTTTTTTCTTCTTCTTCTTCTTCTTTTCTTCTCTTCTTTTCTTCCTTCTTCTTCCTTCTTCTTTCTTCTTTCTTCTTTCTTCTTCTTTCTTCCTTCTTCTTCTTTCTTCCTTCTTCTTCTTTCTTCCTTCTTCTTTCTTCTTTCTTCCTTCTTTCTTCCTTCTTCTTCTTCTTTCTTCCTTCTTCTTAATCGATAGAAAAATGTGTGAACGTTCGTGCGCATAGGCGCAAGCGCGTGTGTTTGGGTGTTTTCGCTGCTCTATCTATCTATCTATCTATCTATCTATCTATCTATCTATCTATCTATCTATCTATTATCTATCTATCTATCTATCTATCTATCTATCTATCTATCTATCTATCTTTCCGTCCGTCTGTCTGTCTGTCTCTCACTGTGTCTACTTATCAACCTATCTATCTGTTAGAACATAAAAAACTGTGGCTTTGCCACAAATTTATGCCATATAGAACAGAATACACTTTGAATATCTAAACAAAAGAATACAGTCACAATTGTTATAAACATACACCAGGTAAGTAAAAAAAGCCTCGTGAGTGTATGAGAGAACAGACGGACTATTGATTTAAGAGCGAGAAATGCTTTTAAGGAGGAGGAAACAGAAGAGAGGGAGCGGTTATGGAGAGAAGTTGTGAGAGAGATGTCTGGTGTCTTCACCTTCATCACGATACAATTAACTTGATAAATTGTCTTTCTGAAAGTCTGATGGAACACAGTCGGTACCTATAGATACACATATCCCTTCATATACAGGCAGATACGCGTGTGCATGTGAATTTTGAGAGTGTGACTCCCAATGTTTTGCACACTTATAAACTGTTTATCTTTTTCTGATCAGTCCACAGTCAAAACATAATTACGCGTTCATTTGATCTGATTTTGTTCGATGTAATATCAGGATACATCCTTTGGGGACTTTTGGTCATAATGCAAAATAGTTTAGAATTGTGTATGTGAGAGTTTTGATTTTCTTTGCAGAGCAAGCATTTGTTGAAATATTGATTGTACACAATTTTTTTTTTTCAGACACGTTGAAAACAAAACAAAACAAAGCAAACAAAACAAAACAAGCAAAAAAAAAAGGAAACAAAATAAAACAAAGAACAAACAAAAAAGTTATCCACGATGGAGTAGAGTTGACCTTTGATGGTGTGAGGTACGACGGGTTTGGAAGGTGCGTTTGGTAGTGGAGACTGACTGTAAGGTAACTGACTGGGACCTGGGATATTTGACTTCTCAAGCATACGGTGGAAAACATTAGCTGAGAGTAATATTGCACCAGTGTCAGACACTGATTGGAAGCACTGAATAGTCGTGTGTCATTGCTCTGCGTTTGTGATTGAAAACACTTCATGTCCAGTTTATCCAAATGTGCAGGAAAACGAGATACATTTCATGTTTGAATGCCCTCTGTACAATCAGGTCAACCCTATCATTTAGATATCATTGAAGGCGATAGCCCGGAAGATTATCAAAATAGGCTTTTGTGAATCAATATTAAAGGATTTAAACAAATGAAAAAGACAACTGGATGGACAGTGAAGAGAAAAGTCGTGGAAGAGAGAGAGAGACAGGGAGAGAGAGAGAGAGAGAGAGAGAGAGGAGAGAGAGGAGAGAGAGAGAGAGAGAGAGAGAGAGGGAGAGAGCAACAGAGATAGAGACAGAGAGACAGAAAGACAAAGAGAGCGAGACAGAGACGGAACTCAGAACTCGGAATTTTAATGAATTTAGGCCAATAGCCCTTTTCATGGGGGAAATCGTGAGACACATTTTTGTTCAATATTCCATTAATTAACACACTTGAATGTATATACCTGGGAATATTCGTAAACTACTGATAAAGAAATGGACAGATGCTATTTCAAGTTTGTACGTTTGAAATCCTTTTTTCTCTTATTTTAAAGACAGCGACCAGAAACTTCGTTAAGTTTATTATTGTTCCCGCAGAATCGTCCGTCATTTTGTTAACAAAACATCTTCTAAGTTATCACCTTCAGTGATATGTAAATGATAGGACTCTCTGACCTAATTCCACAAAGGGCATTCAAACAGGAAATGTGTCTTGTTTTCCTGTACATTTGGACAAACTGCACGTGAAGTATTTTCATCCGTAAGTGCTGACTATGTAACATTGAAACAATTTTGGGTTGGGAAGAAGGAGGCCGACGGCCACAGCCTTTCCCATGTCGTTTAGTCCGTTCACCTGTAAAGGGTTTCACAGATGTTGTTATTACGTACACCATTGTCAGTACATGCTGCTGGATCACAGGCAGATAAATTAGTGTGAGTTTGAAGACTGTAAACGTTTTCTTTTGTCATCGTGCCGACACTGTCAGTTTGATCTGGTTCGTCTTGGATAACAGGGTTTCTTGGATTGATAGGGCTTTGGGGTGGGTCTCTGGGGCACTCGGTCAAGTTGTTGGGGCTTAAGGGTGGGCTTCTGACACATTGGGTCATGTTGTTAGGGCTTTGGGGTGGGCTTCCGAGACATTGGGTCATTGTTGTTAGGGCTTCTGATAGGGTAGGGCTTGTCTTGAGACATTGGGTCATGTTGTTAGGACTTTGGGGTGGGCTTCTGAGACATTGGGTCATGTTGTTGGGGCTTTGGGGTGGACTTCTGAGACATTAAGTCATGTTGTAGGGTTTTGGGGTGGACTTTTGAGACATTAGGTCTTGTTGTTAGGGTATTGGGTGGGCCTTTGGGACGCTGGGTCATGTTGTTGGGGCTTTCAGGTGGGCCTTTGGAACTCTGTGACGCACTGCTGGGTTCTGTGGGCTCGTTGGCTGGGACTGTGGATTGTGTTGCTGGGAAAACTGGACCATTCTGGACTTATGACTGTATCTGCTTTTGATCAGGGCTGGGAACTCGTTCGTGGTTAAGTGAAAGGCAGTGTATCCTGGCCAGTGTATGTGTGTTTCCGCAGTATACTGGCTTCTGCATGGTCCTTTATGGAATCGCCAAGTCCTTCAGTGTGTGTGTCTTCATGGTCTGCGCTGCATAGGCTACTCCTTCTGACAACCCTTTCACTGTCCAGGTCATATGTGTGGACAGCCTCTTCTGAGACTATCTTGTCAAAACGAAGAACTGCTCTGTGTCCTTTCTGATGGAATTCGCAGTGTAGAAGAATGAGTCCTCTTCTGCTGTATCTTTTCTGAAACATCATCCTTTACAAATATATGTCTAAAACTATCAGACTTTTTCAGCTTCTGAGCATTAAGAAGGACAAACAGTCTCTTTGATGGGACTGGAATTTGGCCACAACGGCCTTGCCTGATCTATGAGTTCTGTCAATATTTATGTTTTCAGAGATATCCATTTCAAATTGGACGATCTCTCTTGTTCTCTGTTCAAGGTCCTAATGAGACTGACTATCCTTTAGTGGCTGAAAGCCAACAAACAAAACATGATTATTCCGTCTATGCTGGTTGTATAAGAAGTCCAGTTTGTTTGACAACACTGGCAGTCGCCTTCAATCTATCGTTTATTGACGTTAGGGACTGGCAATTCTCTTGGAGTTCTTTAGTGTTGCTCACAAGCTGACCTTGCTGCTCTTCGACTTTACACGTGGATATTCTATATTTTGCTCCACACTCATTATTTTCTTTTCTACAATATTCAAAATGTTTTTCCATGACCTTCTCCGCCTTATGCTATTTACCTCCATTCTTAAAACAGCCTGCGGAGGGACATGGAACACATCGTCATAGAGTGTGATAAAGGAAGACTGGTTGGTAAATAAGCTATCTTGGTGGATTGGAGGGTGGCGTTGCGTGGGTAGGGAGGAGGTTCTGAGTTATAAGGTCTTGCCTGTATCCATTTCCCAGACCAGAAGGCTGTGAGGACCAGAGAGATTCCTGTTCATACCCGCCAACATAGTTAGGCCCCGGGTTTGGCTCAGTATCACCACAAACAAGAAGATAGCTGAGAAAAAAGATCAGTACTAGGCATACAACATCACGCAAACGAAACACAAACTGCACAGACAAATCATAGCTGTAACGTTGACTTGGGTCATCGATCGTTTACTTACATGAAACCTGGCTGTTGCCAGCGTAAGAAAGTCGCGTTGTAATGTTTTCACTGCACGTTGAACATTATACTTTTCTGCACAAGCGGTATTTGTCTGAACAGAACTTTTGTGACTGTCACTCGAAAACGCTGCAGGGAGAGGGCCACATGATAACATTGACATACACCACCCAGGTAAACAATTCTTACTGCACTAAATCATAGGTCAGTGAAGCACAAAGTCCGTAGATTCTTGCACTCAGTTTGCATAATGTCTGTTTTCGCATGAAAAGTTGTCAAGTCCAAGAATATTGTCCACTTGTCATTCTTGCCGACAAATTTGATATCATCATGATCGTAACAATTGTTAGGAATTCAAACTATAAAAAGTAAATCTTAATTTAGTTTCTAGTGAGCGTCTTGCTACTTAAGTTAGTACGATTACCCCCCCCCCCCCCCGAGAGAGAGAGAGAGAGAGAGAGAGGGAGAGAGGGAGTGAGGGAGAGAGAGGGAGTGAGAGAGAGAGAGAGGGAGTGAAGAGAGATAGACAGATGGATAGAGAGAGCGAGAGAGAGAGCGAGAGAAAGAGAGAGAAAGACGAGAGGGAGTGAGAGAGAGAGAGGGAGTGAAAGAGAGAGAGAGGGAGTGAGAGAGATATATATATATAGAGAGAGAAACGAGAGAGAAAGAGAAAGAGGAGAGAGAGAGAGGAAGTGAAAGAGAGAGAGAGGGAGCGAGAGATAGATAATAATATAATAGAGCGAGGAAGAGAGAGAGAGAGAAAGAGAGAGAGAGACGAGAGAGAGAAAGAGAAAGAGAGAGAGAGAGAGAGAGAGAGAGAGGGAATGAGAGAGAGAGAGAGAGACAGACAGACAGACAGACAGACAGTATGTGCCTATCACCATGTAGGGTTAGCGGGTTGGGCCACATCCAGATCATGTCTCTGGACGCCCTTCTGCTGTCACCATGTCCTTTGTTTTAATTTGTCCTCCATCAAGGTTTGAACCTGCGCATCCAAGGTGGTCAGACGTCTCAGGGCCAAGTCACCCTTGCCATGGATGTCTTATCCACTTAGCGATCAGAGTCCTACAACATGCAGGGACATTTTAAGCCTTGTGAAGTTTACTTTTGTTCCTCAGATTTCTTTGGAATGCATTTTCCCACGACGTTCGTTGACTCTGTTGGCCTTGCTGGACTGCCTTCTGGATTCATTTGGCATCTCTTTTTTGTTCACCTATTGTATTATCATATCTCTTTTTGCTTTTCCATTGGCCTTTGACCTTCCATTCCATTTTTGTTGTCCCTATCTATTGGTCTGCTTTGTGACCTGTACTTTTGTTTACCGTAAGGCTTTCCTTCATTGTGTTTCCGCCTCCTGAACGTTTTATTTTCCGCCAATCCTCGGCTTGGGCTGGACTGATCTCACAATCTTATCTACCGAGTCCTCAAGCATGCTAAAAACCCAACTGTGCTTTTCAGCAATGGATTTTTGGGTAGCTTCAGCTTTACCTGGTGACAATAGAGCACAGTGTCAGTGATGAAAATAACGGCAAATACATGCATATAACCATATGCCCGCACACAGACATACACACATTCATTCATACATACACACCCATATCGACACAGCATGATGGCCGACAACAAAAGCTACATCAACAACAGCAACAGCAACACCACCACCAAAGAGAAAACACCCATACATACATATCAGGACAAACTTACTTACTTACAAATCTGGATAACACCCAACAAACTGGGGGAGGGGTGTGTGCTGTCATGTGAGAGAGTTTATACAGGAAAGCTAGTTTTGTCACAATGTGATTCAGACGTTTAATAATCTATGTATTTACTTTATATATATGTTCCTTACACAGATACACATGTCATTTACATGTAACCAAGATTATTCCAGTGGTAGGCTGATAAAATACCAGTATAAGATATAGACTAGGTAAAATATAGACTAGGTAAAATAAAGTCTAGGTAGGGCTCAGGGCCTGGACAGCTCACAGGTTTATGTGCAGGTTTAAGGCTTGTGCCATGATCACCATACACATGGCACCTGTGACCTTAGTGTATATGGAATTCGTTCCGAGGAGAATACGTCATCTTGAGAAACTGAAACTGAATTGGTGGTGAGTGGAGCAGTAGTCGGCCTTACCCTCTGATAGAAGTGACATCACTGCCATGTGTTTTTCAATTGTCTGGTCCTCTAATCCACAGAGGTAGGTTGTTGAAGGCAGCATTTTGAATCTATGGTTCCTGTGTACATTGAACTACTTGTGGCCAGTGGTCAGGATCACTTGTTGATCTCTGGACAGAGAAGATGATAGTCGTCCCTTTCTGTCCGTGACTTAAGGAGTGATCTGTTGATTATACTCTTCTAGCTATAACTGACGCTATTGTCTGGCTGTATTTTTCTAAAGATTGACTGAGACATGAACTCACTTTGTTAGCATTTTTGAGATCTTTTATTTTGCTCACCTAGCGGCTGTATGCACCAGAACCAAACCACTATATAACAGCATAGAACAGTGGCTCATTTTCATTGTATCCCAGGTGATGTTTTTTGAAATACGTTTAAATGGCATATTTTTAAAACTTCAAAAATTGATGTTCACTTTTTTTTCACATATTACAAAAAGTCAAAATTACAAAATCAGATGATGACTAAAAATGGGCTGTGAGCTTGTACGAGAATTTCGTCATCTAATCTGAGGGAAAGAGAACACCAGGTAGACCCGGAGAGAAAATATTGGACGGGCTTGCATGGTGGCTGAGGACAGAGAGGGTGGAAGATGTTCTTGCAGCAACAAGGGATACATTCATAAGGTAGGGCCATGATCGCCAACGCCATGCGGCAGGGCACATGATAATGAAACTGAAGACAAATTGTTTATAAAATTTTAGGGTCAAAATGTACTTTTTAACTTTTAACAAGCAGTCCTTGTATACATACGAAAGCAGAATGGAAGAAGCACATATCTACAAGACCGAAAAATACGCCGGTCTTGCCAGCACCCTGAAGAAAGCAGGTCTGCGGGTCAAAATCTTCGCCATAGAGGTCGGGGCAAGAGGGTTTGTGGGCACCTCCGCTTATGATCTCATGAAACAACTCGCCATTTCTGGGAAGAAGAGGACTAGAGCCCTTAAAGCGATGGCAGAGGCAGCAGAAAGGAGCTCAAGCTGGATCTGGGCAAGGAGGAACCAAAAGTGAACTTTATAAGGATTAAATTCCCTACAGATGATATGTGCCCCGTTAGCACATTGGTAAAACCGCGTACCGCAGTTCTGAAGCGCAGAATCGCCCAGGTTCGCTCCCCTTCGTGGGGAAAAAAAAAAAAAAAGACAACAGCAGAAGGGCATCCAGGAGTCATGACCTGGATGTGGCCCGGTCCCCCGAGAGTGTAAGGAGTTCAGGGCCGAAACACTTGTCTAAAGGGGGTTACTTCTCTGAAGACCTTCTGTTGTCTAGCTCTTCCTAGAGTTTCTTTCTACCAAGGCCACAGTTGGGGTGTGAATAATGGCCTCATTGGGTTAGGATCGTATTTCATTTAATACTGAATGCCACAATTCAGATTCTCCTGGTATTCTGATTTCAATATTCGCCACTCAACCTCCATCATCCTGTATGCTTCTATGTGTGAGTGTATGGTCACAGTTTGGTCACGTATTTATCAGTAATACCTTTTCGTGTGTGTGTATGTATATATATATATATATATAATTATATGTGTGTGTGTGTGCGTGTGCGTTTATGTGTGCGTGTGTGTGTGTGTGTGTGTGCGCGTGCGTTTGTGTGCTGTGTGTTTTGATCTTGTCTACTGTTACTTGTTTACGGTGTAATAATGTTCTGTCACTCAAAGATGCGATTAGCATACTCTTAACATGGTTTGTTCTCACAATACAACTCAGATTATAATTGTTATCGTTATTATTATGATTTTTATAATCATAATTATTATTAATAACTTAGTTATTATTATCGTTATTATCATTATTCTCATTACTATTATTATAACTACTGTTATATCATTATCCATGGGATCATCAGCATAATTAATTTCATTGTTATTATATCATCATCATCATCATCGTCGTCGTCGTCGTCGTTATTATCATTATCATTGTTGTTGTTATTGTTATCATATTCTTCTTCTTATGATGATGATAATGATGATGATGAATATCATTACTGTTATCATTATTATTTACATTCTTAATATTTTCACCAGCAGTTTTATTAGAAGCACCATCCTCTTCCTTGCCGTCATCATCGTCGCCTTCATCATGTGCTTTGATCTGTATCAGAATGGCACGCTGCCAGTGGCTGATCAAAACGTGATGATGATGTTGATGACGACGATGATGATAAAGGCGAGAAAGAGAGAAAGGTCGACCAGAGAGTGATGCAAAGGATTATCTTAAAAACTCTCTCCTTTTCCGTGAATCATGAATACAATATGAACATTTACTTCTTTTGTTGAAGATAACAGTTTTGGGACGAATGGACTATTTGTGAATTAATTGGTGATCGTAGTTTCCTGAACCCTTTGACTCCCGCACCCTATCCTCCAATTGCAAAAACGTAACTCTTTAATTCCCTTACCCTATCCATCATCTTCGTGCAGAAAGCTGGTGGATAGGGTAAAGGAATCAAAGGGTTAAGTTTTTGCTTTGCTGGCTTGGTTGCCAATGCAGGATGCTAATGTACAGGGTGCAGGAGTCAAAGGGTTAAATTATGGTGACTGTGTCTCAGTGAACAGGAATGACTTGGACACACTGCTGACGTGATTCCAGTCACGTAGTCTGCACACTGCTCAGTGAACGTGTCCATATGAACAAGACGAAACCTTGTCAGTGGCATTGTGTGCCCATCTTCAGTCAGCATCATCATGATCTTTTCACTCCTGCTGCTGGTGCTTCTGTCGAACTTGTCAGTAACCAAAAATCCTTCAGGATCAAACACACACAGTACCGACCATACCAACACCAGCTTTGACGCTAACCAGCTCCAACAGGACCATAGTCAAAACAAGGACTTGGGATGGTATTTGAACACCTCACAATATCCACATCAGACATCCTTGTCAAACGATAAGACACGATCGGCTCATTCAATTTCCGGGAGTAGCAGCAACGTGAATAGTGGAAACATAGCTACCACAGGGTTACATAATGTCTCCTTGGGGAATGGTGACGTTTTGTTAACAACTTCAGCAGCATCAGCATTACTAAGCACAACACCAGGATACACCAACAACAGTTTATCTTCCCCATATATCTATAGGATTAGTCTACCTCAGATTAGGGCCGCACTGCAGACAACCAATGGCAGTATCTACAAGACAGAACCGGCATCATCAAAGTGTGCAATGAAAGTGGCGCATGGCAGTATCCACAAGACAGAACTGGCATCACCAAAGTGTGCAATGAAAGTGGCGTACACATCCCTTACATCAGGTGTGAGAAAACAAGTAATTTATTGTATATGTTTGAGAATGCCATGTTGTAGACACTTTTGAAAATATTGCATGGCATTTTTAACCGTAGAAATTAAATTTGTTCCTTGTTTTCCCTTTTTCCAAACTTAATATCTGTGCGATGAAAAAAAATATATAAAGAAACTGTGTGTTGGGTTGCGTCTGACTTTGTCTCAGTGTAGGTGTGAATGGCTGTCCTAATTTGTTGTTGCTTTTTTACATATTCGTTCTGATTTTAAATATTTTGTTCTGGTTCCCACTTGCATGAAAGCTGGCAGTCACATTGATTTAGAGATAAACTATTAAGTGACTTATAATAAGATTTTCCGATCAAAACCATAAAACATGAAACATAACGATCAAATCAACAATCCGATTAGACCATTCTCATATGAAATAAATAGTCAGAACTCGGCACAAATACCTTGTTTTGTACAGCCTTTCAAATCTTTGGCTGCTTTGCATACAATCACATGAGCAAGACACAAAAAGACATTCATCGTGTATATCTTAAATGTACTACACACGCTTATTTGAAAAGAGCACTATTTCAATCTTCTGCAATATGATGTTTGGTATTATCGAGGACTTGAAAGTGGGGGAAGTCTCGATTTTTTCCTGTATTTATGAGCGCTGTCAAAGAAGTGTTATACGTCTTCGTTTAACTTTCGTGTACATAATTGTGAGGCGCATATTTCATGCTTTTGTTCTTTTTTTAGGGTCATGGCACTCAGGGAGGTCACTTTTGTGCTCACCCTTTTTTCCTTCGTCTCATTTTCTACTTCACCTGAATGGCCACAGAAGCTGGAACAGTTTTTATAATGCGATGATGATGATGTCGATGAGGATGATAATCATGATGCTATGGAGTTCCATCTGAAATTGAGATTCCGTTACAGGCCTATACTCTACACTTACTATCATAATATATCTTGGCGTCAGTCAGGCCCGAGAGATACAGACACCTGAGGTGCTGGTCAGAAGAATTGAGCAATACCCTCAATGACGCATCCGTGAAGTGGATGAGACTCGACTGTGCGGTCTCAGTCTTCCCAGTGAGCTCATAGTACGCCCAACTCTGGGAAGGAGCTGGTTAGAGCCAAAAAATCCCATATCATCATCATCATCAGGTGCCCTGCCGCATGGCGTTGGCGACCATGGACTTCCAACCATCTCTATCTCTCGTTGCCCCCAGCATCTCACCCTCCTCATCCCCAGCCACTCTGCAAGTCCGTCCAGCATTCTCTCCCTGGGTCTATCTTGTGCTCTCTTTCCCTCAGCTTTCCCGTTGTGACCAGGTGCTCCAAATCCCCCTTCCTCATAAAAAGGCCTATAAATGTTGCTTGTCTTTCCCTAATCTTCCTTATGAGTGATCTATTTGTGTCTGCCTCCATCAAGACTGTCTCGTTTGTTTTCTTTGCTGTCCATGGAACTCTCAACATTCTTCTGAGAAACCACATCTCGGCTGCCTCAATCTTGTTCTGGCTTTGCTTGTTGACTGTCCACGCCTCACATCCGTACAACAGTATTGGTTCTATATAACATTCAAGAACTCTCTTCTGATGTTAATTGATAGGCATTTGTTGGTAAGAATACCTGTCATCTTCCCGAATGCTCTTTTAGCTTGGCCGATTCTGCCGGCTATTTCTGATGTGCATCTGCCGTCTGATGAAATGATCGTTCCCAGGTATTTGAATTTATCAACCTGTGTCAAGGTTGTGAAATTTGCTGTTATTTTGCATGAGGGGATTTCATGTTTTTTACTAATCACCATGACTTCAGTATTCCTGCTGTTTAGTTCCAACCCCTTACCTTTGCTTTCTATTTCTAGTATATTCACAAGGTTTTGTAGGTCCCTTTCATTTTCTGCAATTAGCACGGTGTCATCTGCGTACCGAATGTTGTTTATCATTTTCCCTCCAACCTTTAATCCAGGGTCTTCTTCTAGCTTTCTCATGATGTTTTCGCTATATAGTGAAAACAGATCTGGTGACAAAACACAACCCTGTCTGACTCCTCTTTTGATGTTTTGAAAAGAGCTTATATTGTTTTCTATTCTCATTGCAGCTGTTTGTTCCCAGTGCATATTCCTGATTATTCGTAGATCTTTTCCATCAACATTGAGTCTCTCCAGTCGGTTGATCAATTCTTCATGTCGTACCCGATCGAAAGCCTTGGTATAGTCAACAAAGCATAAATACAAATCCTTATTCATCTCAATTGACCTCTCTATGATAGTTCTTAGGATGGCATTAATAGTTCCTTTCCCTTCCACAAATCCACACTGTTCTTGTGCTATTTCTCTTTTGATTCTATTCCTTGTCCTCATCATGATTATTCTTAACAGGATTTTTGTTACATGACTCATCAAACTGATTGTGCGATGGAATTCGCATTCTATAGCCCCTGTCTCCTTTGGGAGTGCAATGAAAATTGATTTTGACATATCTTTGGGGATTTTTCCAGTGTCATAAATTTCATTTAGGAGGACTGTTATTTTTTCTATACCAAATTCCTCCAGGGCTTCAATCATCTCTGTAGTGATGTTGTCTGGTCCTGGGGCTTTTCCCGGCCTCATCTTTCCCAGTGCTGCTCTAACTTCATCTTTCATTATGGGTGGTCCTTCAAAGTTCTTTTTCATAATGTGTTCATAGTAAGAAACACCTGGTTTGAGCAGCCTAACAGAAGAAAATGGACTTGGATGAGTCCAGGAGATAATACCAAAAATCAAATTGACTACATCCTGATCAACAAAAGATTTAGAAATTCTTTACTGTCAGCAAAAACACTACCAGGCACAGACTGCAACAGTGACCACAATCCTGTAGTGGGAAGGTTTAGGCTGAAATTGAGGAAAAGGAAAGAGATCAAAAGCAACATCAAACTAAACCTTGGACTCTTAAAGACAGATAAAATGATACGTCAAAAATTTAATGTACATGTTCAAAACAAATTCAGTGCTCTGGAAGACATTAGTGACAGTGAGGAACAATGGACAAAGTTGAGAAGTTCTATAAATGAAGCTTGTGAAGAAATCCCTAAGGCAGATAGAAAAGCAAAAAAGAGCTGGATGACTAATGAAATTTTGGGCCTGATGGAGGAAAGGAGGAAGGCAAAGAGAAACAAGGAGATATACAGGAAGATAAACAAAGAAATCAGGTATAGGTGCAATGAAGCTAAGGAAGCTTGGCAGAACACAAAATGCAAAGAGATAGAAGAACGACACAAAATGGGTCCTCAGGGTATGTACGGACGAATTGAAGAAATTGTCCACAGGAAAAATACATGCACATCAACTGGTTGCTTAAAATCGAAAGATGGCACGCTTATCATGGAAAAAGACAAAATATTGGACAGATGAGGAGAGGACATTAAAGACCTTTTTGAGGATGACAGAAACGAAAAATCCCACAACCCCTGTTTAACCTGCTGCTTGCCTTCGTGGAAAATCTAGAATAAAAGTCTGGTTTCCATAACTAAATTAATACTACTATGCATGTGTTGCCAGTCACTTTCCCCCGTGGGCATGCCGGGGGCTCTTTCAGTATATCCCCAACTTCTGGAAATTCTGTGATAGAAATTTCTTCTTTCTTGTCACTCTCTTTGTTTCGGCCTTGTTCCTTTGCTTTCTGTCATTTCTTCCCATCACTTTCTGTCTTGCTGGTCCATTCACCTGTATGTGTTCAATAAAGTCTTACGAACGTTTTCTTAGGATTGATAACTGGGTACACGTATTGAGTGCATTTTTGGCTCTAGGGAGATGAGATATGCGGAAGCTATATAAGTTAGTTTATGCCTGTTATTATATGTTTTTGTGTCCTTAGGTATGCTTACATTTGTATTCAGGCTTGTGCGATAAATTGGACGGAGTGGTCAACGCCAGGGCATGGTCTTAGATTATGTGCGCGAATGCTCTGATAGGTGTTCTTCATTTTCTTTTAATTTTTTTCCTGTTGAAGTTTTGTATGTTTTGAGGCGGTTATAGTCCTGATATGGCGCTACGCAGGGTGTGTGGGAAGGACATGGATCAGATTGGTAAATCCCTCTGTGACAAAACAAATGAATATGAATATGAACATGATTATAAACATGAATATGAATATGAATATGACATTTTCCCAGCATAACGTTTGCACTGGTCGGCAATTTGGCATATTTCTTCGACGTTTTTAAACATGGGCCCACTACCACGAAGGAACACCGCGAATTTGCGCGAAACACTGCAAAAATTGCTCTCCGAAAAAGCAAATAAACAAACAAACAAACAAACAAACAAACAAACAAACAAACAAACAAACAAAAAATCAACATAACAAAACAAAACAAAACACAAAAAACAAACAAACAAACAAACAAACAAACAAACAAACAAACAAACAAACAAACAAAAGCGATGCTCTCAGAAGAAGTTTTAATTTTGGACAGTTTGCCTTCCTGTGATCGACAGACTGTCCTGCCAAATCAAAACTGCCTCCCGAACTGAACGACACTGCTCGTCAAAGCTATCCACAATGCATTCAAACATTTTCAAAAGTTCTGCTTCTAATTTCTGCAGGTGGCTTGTTTCTTCTGAAGTTGCAGAAAGGGTAGGGACAATGACAGGGCACTTCCACGAAACAGAGAAGCAATATACACCAGCAACTTGCCTTTTTTCCAAGCATAAGTATTGGTATACGATTCCAAGCGAAACAAAAATTTATCAGTGTTATACGTTCATGTAAAGGAGATAATTGTGGTGCATACCCTAAGGGTGTTTTCAGGATTGGTCTATAACCGTTTTCTTTCCGAGTTTTGACATTTTTGTGCGTCTCTAATTCTTGCCTTTCGAGTCCAGTCTCTTTCACCATGTTCATCTCTCTTTTTGGTTTCCGTATTTTCTTTTCCTTTTTGTCTGTGCATTTGTAAAATGTCAGTTGAGTTTCTAGCCCCTTTTCTTTCATTTATGCTTCCTCCTTTGGGGCTGACTTTGTTGTCATTACGTGTTCTTTCTGTCCCGATAGATTGCCTTTTGGAAAGGCTGCTGCGTGTATCATCATCATCATCATGTGCCCTGCCGCATGGCGTTGGCAATCAAGGGCCCTCCATATGAATCTATCCTTTGTCGGTGCATGTACATCTTCCACCCTCTCTGTCCTCAGCCACACTGCAAGTCCATCCAGTATTTTCTCCCTTGGTCTACCTGGTATTCTTTTTCCCTCCACGTTTCCTGTTGTGACCAGGTACTCTATTTCCCCTTTCCTCATAAAATTGCCTATAAATGTTGCTTGTCTTTTCCTTACCTTCTTTACAAATAATCTTCTTGTGTCTGCCTTCTTCAAAACTGTCTCGTTTGTTTTCTTTGCTGTCCATGGACCTCTCAACATTCTCTTAGAAATCACTTTGGCTGCCTCAATCTTGTTCTGGCTTTGCTTGTTGACTGTCCACGCCTCACAACCATATAACAGTATCGGTTCTTTATAACATTCAAGAACTCTTTTCCTGATGTTAATTGACAGGTAATTGTTGGTAAGAACACTTTCCATCTTCTTCAGTGCTGTTTTGGCTTGGCCGATTCTGCTGACTATTTCTGATGTGCATCTGCCGTCTGGTGAGATGACGACCGTTTCCAGATATTTAAACTGATCAACCTGTCTCAAAGTTGTGCCATTTGCTGTTACTTTGCATGAGGGGATTTTTTTTTACTGATTACCATAACTTCAGGCTTCTTGCTGTTTAGCTTCAACTGTGTATTTTTGCTTTCTTTTTCTATTATATTCACAAGGTTTCGTAGGTCCCTTTCATTTTCTGCAATTAGCACGGTGTCATCTGCGTGACGATTGTTGCCTATCATTTTTTCTTCAACCTTTATCCCAGGCCATTCTTCTAGCTTTCTCATGATGGTTTCGCTGTAAAGTGAAAACAAATCTGGTGACAGAACACAATTCTGCCTGACCCTTCTTTCGATATTTTGGAAGAGCTTATATCGTTTTCTATTCTCATTGCTGCTGTTTGTTCCCAGTATATATTACTGATTATTCATAGATTGTTTCCATCAATATTGAGTCTTTCTAATTGGTTGATGAATTCTTTACGTCTTGCCCAATTGAAAGCCTTGGTACAATCAACAAAGCATGAATATAAACCCTTATTCAACTCGACTGACCTCTCTATGATAGTTATTAGGATGTATATGGCATTAATAGTTCCTTTCCTTTCAACAAATCCTCACTGTTCTTCTGCTATTTCTCTTTTGATTGTGTTCCTTGTCCTCCTCATGATTCATCCTAATAGGATTTTTGTTACATGATTCATCAAGCTGATTGTGCGATGGAGTTTGCATTCCACAGCCCATGTTTTCTTTGGAAGTGCAATGAAAAGTTGATTTTGACATACCTTTGGGGATTTTTCCGATGTCATTAATTTCATTTAGGAGGACTATTTTTTTTCAATACCGAATTCCTCCAGGACTTCAATCATCTCTGTAGTAATGTTGTCTGTCCTGGGGCTTTTCCTGGTTTCATTTTTTTTCAGTGCCGCTCTAACTTCATCTTTCATTATGGGTGGTCCTTCAACGTTCTTTCTTTAAATGTGCTCTTCGTTTCTGTCATCGTTAAAAAAGTCTTTAATGTACTCTCTCCATCTCTCTAACATTTTGTATTTTTCCATGATAAGCGTACCGTCTTTCGATTTTAAGCAACCAGTTGATGTGCATGTCTTTTTCCTGTGGGTAATTTCCTCAATTCTTCTGTACATACTCTGAAGATCCGTTTTGTGTCGGTTTTCTATTTCTTTGCACTTTGTTTCCAGCCAAACATCCTCAACTTTATTGCACCTCTTCCTGATTTCTTTGTTTATCCTCCATATTCTTCCTCTTTTCCCTTTGCCTCCCTCCCATTCTTCCATCAGGCCTACAATTTCTTTTGTTATCCAGTTCTTTTGCTTTTCTTTTTACTCTAGGGATTTCTTTACAAACTTCATTTATCGAGTTTCTCAACTTTGTTTATTGTTCTTCACTGTCACCAACGTCTTCTGGAGCACTGGAGTTGTTTTGAACATGTACAGTATGTTAAACTTTTCACTGGTCGCTTCATCTGTCTTTAAGTCCAAGATTTAGTTTGATGTTACTTTTGGTCTGTTTTCTTTTCTTTAGTTTAAGCCTTAATCTTCCCATTACAGGATTGTCATGGTCAGATCGGATAGATGTATCCGCTACTGGTAACCTGGAACCCAGTACTACCTGTCACAGGGTCGAATTGCTGGCGACTAAACCAGCACCCCCACCAGTCCTCTCAGGAGGATGGTGAGGAGGGTGGCTAGAAACCCTGGTGGAAATAAATTAGATCCATCAAAGGGCGCCAGCTCTGGAGAGCTACCCGCGGCCATCTAGCTAAGGGAGTAAACCCTGACAGTAAATCCGGTGTGGGGCCCCTAAGGCGGTTGGATGGCAAACTTTGTCACTTTCCGGCAGCTCCTGCGGCTGCGTTGGCACCAAAACGTAACAGCCTTGCTGTTCCTTTGGATCTGTCAGCGAGGTGGAGAGGGGGAACAAGTTGCATGGGCAACAGCCTGTCTTCCATATTACACTGCCCAGGCTTACATCCGTCCATTCATCCACAAACACTCTGCACCTATGACCTGGAGAGGACACTCCAGCCTCTCTACTAACACTAGTGTCGGCACAACACGGGAAGCAACAGATACCGGTGATAAGTCATTGCTCAACTGGCGTAGAGCTGACGCCAGGGGTTTCTTTTGACGGTGGGAGAGACCTTCGTGTCTTACTGGACAGCTACAGCCCGCCTAAGCTGGGCAGCCCCCAGCCAATTAGGTGCTGTCCCGCCACGACCTGCCTTCTTCATTGGGTGCATGAAGATTAGGAGAAAATCTGACAAGCAGGTCGTTAATTACCGCACTAGGCAAAAAGAAAAATTCAAATTCAAGAAACGGATCAGGAAAAGGATCAGCAGTGAAACTGGGCTGTTGGAATGTCCGAACAATGATGCCTGGGCTCTCCCAAGATCTGCAAGACATCAGCGACGCCAGAAAGACCGCCGTCATAAACAGCGAGCTAAAGAGGCTAAATGTGGACATTGCCACTCTGCAGGAAACACGGCTGGCTGACTCAGGAACACTAAAGGAAAGGGACTACAACTTCATATGGCAAGGAAAGAGTTCTGATGCCCCAAGAGAGTACGGAGTAGGCTTTGCAGTAAGGAACAGCCTGCTGGACATGATTGAACCAGGCAGCGGCGGTTCAGAACGACTCTTGACTCTCCGCCTCAACACCACCGAAGGCTATGTCACTCTCATCAGCGTTTATGCCCCAACTCTGTCCGCCTCTCCAGACGCCAAGGATGAGTTCTACGAAAATCTTGCATCAACCATAAGGAACATCCCCAGGACAGAACAACTTGTTCTCCTGGGCGACTTCAACACCAGAGTGGGTGCAGACAATGACTCATGGCCCTCCTGCCTCGGTTCCTTTGGAGTGGGGAAAATGAATGAGAATGGACAGCGACTGTTTGAGTTTTGCGCCTGCCACGAACTGTGCATCGCCAACCCCTTCTTCAAGACGAAGCCTCAACACAAAGTCTCCTGGAGGCACCCCCGCTCAAAACATTGGCACCAACTGGATTTGATCCTAGTAAGACGTGCCGCTATCAAAAACGTTCTCCACACTCGCTCTTATCACAGCGCAGAATGCGACACAGACCACTCTCTGGTATGTTGCAAGATCAGGCTGCAACCAAAGAAGTTCCACTGCTCAAAAAAACAAGGGAACCCTCGCATTGACGTCAGCAAGATGTCTCAGCCAGATCTTGTAGAACAGTTCGCAGAGGCCTTTGAGAGAGAATACGATGCATTGCAGCCCAGAGACTCTGCCACAGAGAGATAGGAAACGCTACGAGACATCATGCACCGCATTGCTATGGCCACCTTTGGGAAGAAAACCGTGAAGTCCCACGACTGGTTTGAAGCCAAATCATCAGAGATGACTCCCACTGTTGAGGCCAAGCGCGCCGCGCTCACCAAGTATAAGCGGTCACCCAGTGAGAAGAACCTGCAAATCCTCAGGGCTGCCATGAGTAAGGTTCAGCTTAACGCCAGGCGCTGCGCAAACGAGTACTGGACAGAGCTCAGCGAAGAGATACAGAGTGCTGCTGAAAGAGGCAACATCCGAGGAATGTATGATGGCATCAAGAAGGCACTGGGTCCAACACAGAGCAAGATTGCCCCCCTCAAATCCTCCACTGGGGAAGTAATCAGCAATCCTAGCCAACAGATGGAAAGATGGGCGGAACACTACTCCGACCTCTACTCCACAAAGAACATGGTGTCCCCCTCAGACCTCGATGCCATCAAGTGCATGCCAGTAATGGAAGAACTTGACGCAGAGCCAACTGCGGACGAACTCAGCAAAGCCATTGATAGCCTGGCATCAGGCAAGGCACCTGGCAACGACGGAATTCCCCCAGACCTCATCAAGCACTGCAAGACTTCTCTTCTGCACCCTTTGCACACAGTCCTCTGTCAGTGTTGGAATGAGGGAGCTGTACCGCAGGACATGAGGGACGCCAAGATCGTCACCCTGTACAAAAACAAGGGCGAAAGGAGCGACTGCAACAACTACAGAGGTATCTCGCTCCTCAGCATTGTTGGCAAAGTCTACGCTCGGGTCCTCCTAATCCGCCTGCAGAAACTGGCTGAACGCGTCTACCCGGAATCACAGTGTGGTTTTCGAGCAGAGAGATCCACGGTAGACATGGTCTTTTCCCTTCGCCAAATCCAGGAGAAGTGCAGAGAGCAGCAGATGCCCCTGTATGTGGCATTCATTGACCTCGCCAAGGCCTTTGACCTAGTGAGCAGAGAATGGCCTTTTCAGGGCTCTGCGAAAAATCTGCTGCCCCCCCCCCCCCCCTAACCCCCCCCCCCTAAACTGCACAGCTTAATTGACTCCTTCCACTCCAACATGAAAGGGATGGTGCAGTTCAACGGAAACCTCTCCAAGCCCTTCGACGCACGCAGCGGTGTGAAAACAAGGTGTGTCCTGGCCCCAACCCTCTTTGGAATCTTCTTCGCTCTCCTCCTGAGGCATGCGTTCAGCACAGCGCAAGAAGGGATCCACCTGCGGACCAGATCAGATGGCAGGCTCTTCAACCTCGCCCGCTTCAGAGCAAGGACAAAAGTCCGTGAAGCCCTCATCAGAGACATGCTATTTGCCGACGATGCCGCAGTTGTGACCCATACTCAGCGGGACTTGCAGTCACTAATGGACCGCTTCTCCCAGGCCTGCAAAGATTTTGGTCTGACCATCAGTCTTAAGAAGACAAAAGTCCTGGGCCAAGACACGCCATCTCCACCAGCCATCACCATTGATGACTACGAGCTTGAAGCCATCCATCAATTCACATATCTTGGGTCCCATCACCGATAACCTCTCCATTGACACAGAGATCGACAAGAGGATCGGGAAGGCAGCCACAACACTAGCCCGCCTCACACAAAGGGTGTGGACAAATCCCAAGCTGACCACGAAGACAAAGATGGCTGTATACAACGCCAGTGTCCTCAGCACCTTGCTGTATGGCAGGGAGGCGTGGACCACGCATGCTCATCGAGGAGAAAAGGCTCAATACCTTCTACCTGAGAAGCCTACGGCGCATACTCGGCATTTCCTGGCAAGACAAGATGACCAACACCGAAGTCCTAACCCGCGCTGGCCTACCAATCATGCATACCATGCTGAGACAGCGTCGGCTGCGCTGGTTGGGCCACGTTCGCCGCATGGAAAATGGTCGCATCCCAAAAGACATCCTTTATGGTGAGCTTGCCACAGGGCAGAGAAACATTGGCCGCCCACAGTTGAGATACAAAGACGTTTGCAAACGTGACATGAAGGCGCTTGAGATCAACACTGAGTCCTGGGAGGACCTCGCAGATGACCGCAACAGCTGGAGAACCACTCTCAAGAAACAGCTGCGGATTGGTGAGGACAAACTGTCAGCTGCTGCAGCAGAAAAGCGAGTTCGCAGAAAAGGGATGACAGCCAACAGACCAGCATCAGCATACACATGCGACCGCTGCGATAGAGACTGCCTCTCTCGCACTGGTCTCTACAATCACAGGCGACGCTGCTTGGACCAAGCAGACAGCCCATCTAGACATTAGAACGGATGTATTTTGACCATGGTCAGCCATGACCGAGGGAGGCCTACTACAAGATTGTGGTCACTGTTGCAGTCTGCGCCTGGCAGTGTTTTTGCTGTCAGCAAAGAATTTCTAAATCTTTTGCTTATCAGCTGCGTATATATGTGTGAACAATCCTTAACAGTAAGAAATCCAAAAACAAGTGCGAACGCTCGCGTTTAAACAAACAGGAATCGGCAGGAAAGTTATAATCTTTTTCTCATAAATCTTGTATTTGGTGTTACCTTGTTTGTGATCTTACGTTTACGTTGACAAAGGCCACTTGGCCGAAAATGTGCGCCTGACTTGTCTGGTTGTATTAAATACGCGTTCTGATTCTATTTTCGTGTTTTTTTTCTGGTTCAAATATTAACAGACAATAAATGATTTATGATGTGTATGGATCAGCATGGGTGAGGATGGGGGTGGGGTGGGGGTGTGTGAGGGATTATTCTGGGGACTGAGTGTGAAGGGTGTGGTGTATTGTCCAGAGATGAGTCTGTGTGCAACGGTACAGAGTGCAGTTGTAGTTCATTCAAATTACTGGACATGACAAGTTCTGTCCATTTGCACCAGACTTCTGTTTTTGGTGTTTGTTCAGTTTTTATCTGTTTGTTTTTGGTGTTTGTTAGTTTTTATCTGTTTGTTTTTGGTGTGTTTGTTATTTTTTCTGTTTTGTTCAGTTTTTGTCTGTTTGTTTTTGGTGTGTTTATTAGTTTTTATCTGTTTGTTTTTGGTGTTTTTAGTTTTTATCTGTTTGTTTTTGGTGTGTTTGTTAGTTTTTATCTGTTTGTTTTTGTGTGTTTGTTAGTTTTTATCTGTTTGTTTTTGGTGTTTGTTAGTTTTTATCTGTTTGTATTTGATGTTTGTTAGTTTTTATCTGTTTGTTTTTGGTGTGTTTGTTAGTTTTTATCTGTTTGTATTTTGGTGTGTTTGTTAGTTTTTATCTGTTTGTTTTTGGTGTTTGTTAGTTTTTATCTGTTTGTTTTGGTGTGTTTGTTAGTTTTATCTGTTTGTTTTGGTGTTTGTTCAGTTTTTATCTGTTTGTTTTGGTGTGTTTGTTCAGTTTTTATCTGTATGTTTTTGGTGTGTTTTGTTAGTTTTTATCTGTTTGTTTTTGGTGTGTTTGTTCAGTTTTTATCTGTTTGTTTTGGTGTTTGTTCAGTTTTTATCTGTTTGTTTTTGTGTGTTTGTTCAGTTTTTATCTGTTTGTTTTTGGTGTTTGTTAGTTTTTATCTGTTTGTTTTTGGTGTTTGTTCAGTTTTTTATCTGTTTGTTTTGGTGTGTTTGTTAGTTTTTATCTGTTTGTTTTTGGTGTGTTTGTTCAGTTTTTATCTGTTTGTTTTTGTGTGTTTGTTAGTTTTTATCTGTTTGTATTTGGTGTGTTTGTTAGTTTTTATCTGTTTGTATTTGGTGTGTTTGTTAGTTTTTATCTGTTTGTTTTGGTGTGTTTGTTAGTTTTTATCTGTTTGTTTTGTGTGTTTGTTAGTTTTTATCTGTTTGTTTTTGGTGTTTGTTAGTTTTTATCTGTTTGTATTTGGTGTGTTTGTTCAGTTTTTATCTGTTTGTTTTTGGTGTGTTTGTTAGTTTTTATCTGTTTGTATTTGGTGTGTTTGTTAGTTTTTATCTGTTTGTATTTGGTGTGTTTGTTAGTTTTTATCTGTTTGTTTTTGTGTGTTTGTTATTTTTTATCTGTTTGTATTTGGTGTGTTTTGTTTTTTTATCTGTTTGTTTTTGGTGTTTGTTTTTTTTATCTTTTGTTTTGGTGTTTTTAGTTTTTATCTGTTTGTTTTTGTTTTTTAGTTTTTATCTGTTTTGTATTTGGTGTGTTTGTTAGTTTTTTATCTGTTGTTTTTTTGTTTGTTAGTTTTTATCTTTTTGTTGTTTTGTGTTTTTGTTGTTTTGTTATTGTTTTGTTTGTGTGTTTTGTTATTTTTATTGTTTGTTTTGTGTGTTTAGTTTTTTTGTATTGTTTTTGTGTTGTTGTTTTGTTATTTTTATGTTTGTTTTTGGTGTGTTTTTGTTGTTTATTGTTTTTTTGTTGGTTTTGTTAGTTTTTATCTGTTTTTTTGGTGTGTTTGTTAGTTTTTTATCTGTTTGTTTTTTGTTGTGTTTGTTATTTTTATCTGTTTGTTTTTGGTGTTTTTGTTTTTTATTTTTGTTTGTTGTGTGTTTGTTGTTTTTATGTTTTTTTGGTGTTTTTGTTTTTATCTGTTTGTATTTGGTGTGTTTGTTAGTTTTTATCTGTTTGTTTTTGGTGTGTTTGTTAGTTTTTTATCTGTTTGTATTTGGTGTGTTTGTTAGTTTTTATCTGTTTGTATTTTGGTGTGTTTGTTAGTTTTTATCTGTTTGTATTTGGTGTGTTTGTTAGTTTTTATCTGTTTGTTTTGGTGTGTTTGTTAGTTTTTATCTGTTTGTTTTTGGTGTGTTTGTTAGTTTTTATCTGTTTGTTTTGGTGTGTTTGTTAGTTTTTATCTGTTTGTTTTTGGTGTTTGTTAGTTTTTATCTGTTTGTTTTGGTGTGTTTGTTAGTTTTTATCTGTTTGTTTTTGGTGTGTTTGTTAGTTTTTATCTGTTTGTTTTTGGTGTGTTTGTTAGTTTTTATCTGTTTGTTTTGGTGTTGTTTGTTTAGTTTTTATCTGTTTGTTTTTGTGTGTTGTTTTAGTTTTTATCTGTTTGTTTTTGGTGTGTTTGTTAGTTTTTATCTGTTTGTTTTTGTGTGTTTGTTCAGTTTTTATCTGTTTGTTTTTGGTGTTTTTGTTCTAGTTTTTTATCTGTTTGTTTTGGTGTGTTTGTTCATTTTTATCTGTTTGTTTTTGGTGTGTTTGTTTATTTTTTATCTGTTGTTTTTGGTGTTTTTGTAGTTTTTATCTGTTTGTTTTGGTGTGTTTTGTTAGTTTTTATGTTTGTTTTGGTGTGTTTGTTATTTTTATTGTTTGTTTTTGGTGTTTTTGTTATTTTTATGTTTGTTTTTGGTGTTTTGTTAGTTTTTATCGTTTGTTTTTGGTGTTTTGTTATTTTTATCTGTTGTTTTTGGTGTTTTTGTTAGTTTTTATGTTGTTTTTGGGTGTTTTGTTATTTTTATGTATGTTTTTGGTGTTTTGTTAGTTTTTATGTTTGTTTTTGGGTGTTTTGTTAGTATTTATCTGTTGTTTTTGGTGTTTGTTGTTATTTTATCTGTTTGTTTTTGGTGTTTTTCGAATTTTTTCTGGTGTTTTCTTGGTGTTTGTTACTTTTCATCTGTATGTATTTTGGTGTTTGTTAGTTTTTTATCTGTTTGTTTTTGGTGTTTTGTCGTTTTTAAAATTTTCTTTTTTTGGGAGAAGGAGGGGAGGTGGGGAGATGATTTACAGTGAAATAAGGTTCATCATGATGATGTGTGATAGCATGTGGTTGTGCTTACACGTTGGATAGGATGAAAAGGATGAAAAGAAAATATGACTGGAAAACTGGCAAGAGGGTGGTTTCCTACTGTGTTGGACTAATGATCTATGGAAAGGATAGTGATAAGTGGTCGGATTGATGGTACTTCAGGCAATTTCTAGGGGTTAACTGAGACCTAACATTTGGTCAGGCTGCTGGTTGAGACATTCTGCCGTCTATAGATGGTGCAATCCTTCTGACGTTGGTTGAGTGGGTGGAAAAACAAGCAACATTTACAGGACGTTTTATGGGGACAAAGAAAAATGAGAGCACTTGGTCACAACAGGAAAGATGGAAGGAAAGAGAACACCAGGTAGACCCGGGGAGAAAATATTGGACAGGACTTGTAGGATGGCTGAGGACAGAGAGGGTGGGAGATGTACTTGCAGAGACAAGTGTTAGATTCGTATGGAGGGCCATGATCGCCAACGCCTGCTGGAGGGCACATGATGATGATGATGATGATGATGATGGTGATAATGACAATGAGTAGAGGGGAGGAGGGTGGTGCCCGAGGGCCTGGAGTATTGGTATTTAACGAAGACTCCATATAGGTGATGATAGACTTTAGCATGGAAGAAGTACTTGCTGCGACAAAGGACAGATTCTGTTTCGTTCTTTCTGCAGCCAACTCGGAAGACAGGGCAATGCTTCTTCGTCTTTACTCGTCACTGTCTGATTCTCAACTGTCTATATATATATACATTTCACAGTGAACAGCAATCAGTTATCATTTAAACGAATATCATGCCGTGCTGTTATCCGCACGCTGTTTACTGTCAACACACGTCACATCTCCCTTTCTTTAAGGAAACAAAATCAATCATTTTTTCCTATCTTATCACAACATTAACTTAAAAACACTCATTCTTTCTCTTCACGCACAGGGCCCAATCATTCATTCACCTCATTTTATCTCTGATCATTATACTATCCATCATCATCATGTCCATATTTCGCAATGCTTTCAGTTTATCTGATTGTGGTAGAGTCTTCAGTTTCAGTCATATTTCAGGAAATCTGGCCTTTTGCTTTGTCTTCCAGATCTTGTTCTGTAAGGAGAACTAACTGGTTCGGGTTGTCCTGTCCTTGTTTTTTGATAACTTCATCTGGCTCCTTGATGCTGGTTGTCTCAGACATTTTGATGACTGGTGACTGATCAGATGAGTTCTCACGGACAGACGATGCTGGCGTCCTGACATCTGTTCCAGTTCCAGTTTTCTTGTTATCTTCCAGCATCTGTTTTGATGGTACGATGATTTGCTGTTGCTTGCCCGATGTGTCGCTTTCCTGATGTCTTCCAGAAATCATCCTTCTCTGGACCAGTCGTTGAGGGTGATTGTCTGCTGAAGCTCCGTTTCTGTTGTGTCTCGTAGCTGACGACGATTCCTTCTGTACTGACGTCCGTCCTCTGTGCGAATGTTGTATGACCGGATGTTCACCTGTTGGTCTACTTTGGCACTGATCCACTTTTTGGATCCTGGAGGTTGGAATTTCACAATCTGTCCCGGACTCAGTTCTGTCAGCTCTACTGCGCTTCTGTTGTAGTAGTGCGCTTGCTTCAGTTTCCTTTTCTCAAGTTCTTTCTTGATTGGTACAACTGTAGGTTGGAGTAATGTCTTTGACGTCGGCACTTGTGTTCGTGTTCTTCTGCCGAACAGTCTCTGAGCAGGTCAGACTTTCTTTCATCTCCTGTGACTTCTCTGTACAGGCTCTCAGACATCACGTTTGTTGTTGCACCTGTGTCAAGAAGAAATGTTACCGGCATCTCTCTTTTATCAGCATTTTTGCTCGTATGTTTCTCTCCTTTTTTCTGGTTTTGTCTTCGATCCCGAGGATTTCATTATCGCTTTCAGTGTCAGTCTCTTTTTCTTCGAAGTGCCGAACTCTTGTTTTCTTTTGATTTTTCTTGGGTGTTCTGCAGCATGAAGCAAAGTGATTGTTTCCTCCACAAGCTTTGCATTTTCTTCCAAATGCTGGACATTTCTCTTTTGCTCTTGGGTGCTTTCCATCACAATATCCGCATTTCTCTCTGTACTCTGGTTTGTTTTCTTTGCTATACTGCTTTGCTGTCTTCTTTTCTTTGAAAGCTTGGACTTCCTGCGTGTCCTGCGTTTTTCTCATCATTTGGACGGTTTGATGTTGACTTGATTCATGCGCTCTGCACATATCAATGCATGCAGTCAATGTCAGCTGTCGCACTTCCAGTAATTTTGATCGCAGAGTCTCGTTATGTACACCCAGTACGATTTGATCTCTCAACAGTCTGTCTTCCAGTGTACCATAGTTAGAGGTCTTGATCAGTCTCCGCAGTTCTGCTACAAACTGTTCGATAGATTCTCCTGCTGCTTGATGTCTGCAGTTGAATCTGAATGCTTCGTAAGTTTCATTGGTTGAACCCACACAGTATTCTTCGAATTTCTGGAGAACAGTGTCAATGTCATTTCTTTCAGCTTCATTAGCAAATGCCAATCCTTCATAGATGTCCATAGCATCCAGCCCGATGCAAGAAAGAAAAACTGCTGTTCTGTATGTTGAGTCTTCTTCTGTCTGTGTTGTCACAATTTCATAGCTGTCCCAAAGCCTCTTGAACTTCCTCCAGCTGCTCTGCAGGTTTCCTCCATTCACATCAAGTTTAGGAGGCAAGGGAATCTTGGCATGTCGTCGACTGGCTCTTCTCTCATCTTGTTCATCCTCCATGGTTGAACTTTAGTCTTCAATATTCTGGATTTTTGTTAGAGTTCGTAATCACGATTCTGACACCATGTTTCGTTCTTTCTGCAGCCAACTCGGAAGACAGGGCAATGCTTCTTCGTCTTTAGTCGTCACTGTCTGATTCTCAACTGTCTATATATATATACATTTCACAGTGAACAGCAATCAGTTATCATTTAAACGAATATCATGCCGTGCTGTTATCCGCACGCTGTTTACTGTCAACACACGTCACAGATTCAGATGGAGGGCCATGATCGTCAACGCCATGTGGCTGGGCACATGATGATGATGATGATGATGATGATGATGATGATGATGATTTCTATCTACCAGACACTTGCACAGTTTTGGGCTAAACTGAGAACATTTGTGGTAGGTTATAGCTTTTAAGGAGATTCGTGGAGACATTGCAGACACAGAGATACGTTACACTATAAATAGTCTAAGTTTTCCCCATGACATATATACTCCTAATCATAATTTAAGGGCCACTTCTTCCTTCCTCTCTAATTTTAAGTTGAAATAATTGACAATGTTTAGAATTGATTCTACGTTTTATTTCATCATTTCCACACCTGTTTTGGAAAAAGAAATTAGCACAATGACCCATTAGTGAACAGCACATGCATTTAAAGGAACATCCCCCCCTTTTCAAAAAACAGAAAGTGTCAGATTTGGCCAATCTGTTTTCAATATCGCGTGTGTCCGCCCCGAGCCTGGATGCATGCTTCACAGCGCCGATGCATCGACCCCACAAGGGTACGGAGTGTGTCCTGAGGGATGGCCGCCCACTCGATCTGCAGGATGTCGACCAGCCTGGCCAGGGTGCCCGGTGGGGGGTGGTTGTCCCTGATGCGCCTCCCGAGCACATCCCAGAGGTGTTCAATTGGGTTCAGGTCAGGTGAGCACGCTGGCCAGGCCATACGGACGACTTCATGCTGCTCCAGGAAGTCGGTCACAAGGCGTGCTCGATGCGCAGGTGCATTGTCGTCCTGGAAGATGGCGCCTTGACCAAGGTCCACAAGCGCAGGCAGTGCCACGGCCGCCAGAACCTCGTCCCGGTACCGGACCCCGTTCAGGATGCCGTCAATGGGGAGCAGGGGGGTCCGGGTACCACGGCTCATGCCACCCCACACCATCACCGACCCGCCGCTGTACCGGTTATGCTCTTGGACAGTGGCGTCAGCGAACCTCTCCCCTTGACGTCGCCACACCCGAGCCCGGCCATCGTTAAAGGTCAGGGTGAACCTGGACTCATCCGAAAACAAGACCCGGGCCCACTGTTGCCTTGTCCAGGTCACGTGCTCCCTGGCCCAGGTCATGCGGCGCACTCTGTTGACCGGTGACAGCACGGGTCGGACGGCCGGTCTCCGTGACCTCAAGTTTGCCTCATGTAGCCGTCTTCTCACCGTGCTGCAGCTGATGTTAGCACCTGTTGCGTCCCTCAGCTGACCCCTCAAGGTCACCGCAGTGGATGCCCTTTCCCTCAGGACGGAGAGGGCAAGGTAGCGGTCTTGCTGTCTTGTCGTTACTCTGGGTCGACCCGTGTGACGCCTTTCCTGGACTGCTCCAGTCTCATTGAAGCGCTCCAGCAGTCTCTGGATTGTGGAATGCGACACTTCAAGTCGTCTAGCAACTTCCCGCTGCGCTAGGCCTTCATCAAGCAGAGCGAGGGCTCTCCCCCGCTGCTCATCCGTCATCCGTCGTCTTGCAAGCATGGTTAAAACGAACCAAGAACGGGTCCTTTTTATCCTCGTCTGCGGGCAACTTTGGCTGGAGTAGTGTTCAAAAAGGGCTTGCCTTGCACGTGCAAAGCAAATTTTGTCGCTACCTTGCCTGCGTCGTCAGAGAGACCCTGCTGAAGATTCGACAATTTCGTGCGGAAATTGTCTTCCTTGGGCCGCCCTTTGCAAATCGGCAAATCCCCAAACACGTGCCAAAAGGAAACTGCAATGTTGTCTGAGCTCTTATCCATTCAGTTACGGCAACGAATTGGAGAAAAGAGTAAGAGAAAATAGGTTATTTCTCCTTTCAAAAATTGACTCAAAAACGTTCCTGGCCCTTAAATAATGACGTGTAGTATATGTATACATGGAAAACATAGAACCCATAAGTTAAATGGAACCTTAAGACTTCGCCAGGGTTTAAGTGCAGGCATGTCGATCATTTTGAATCTTCATCAGATGGTATTCGTTGTATTAATGCATGCGGAATTTATTCTGATAACGGACGAAGACACAGTCTTCAGAAAGGTAAATCTGAAACCAACATATATTCCTCATATACACACATACACACACTCACTATCACTCACACCATACACACACAACACAACACACACACACACACACACACACACACACACACACACACACACACACACACACACACACACACACACACACACACACACACAAAAACACACCTTGCCTAAAAGCACATGTGTGAATAGACGTTAAAAGAAATAACGAACGAACACACACACACACACACACACACACACACACACACACAAACACACACACACACATACACACACACACACACACACACACACACACACACACACACACACACACACACACACACACACACACACACACACACACACACACACACAAAGACAGCCTTCTGTTGATCTTATTTCAAGAAAAGAGTGAAAGAAATTCTGTCGAGCTGTTGGAATTGGTACAGATGGTTGTTACTTTTGCCCACCTGATCATTCGACCAGTTTCTCTAGCTCATCTTATTAGAATTTAGTTGAACTTTTAACATATTTCTCATCTCGCCGGGATCGGCGGTAGGAGCCACGCTCAACGTCACAAGTTTTCTCCAGGTCACACGATTGAGACATTTGTGGGCGACCTCCTGGATCTCAAGACCACAGACTTCAGCGATGTTGTTGAAATAGGAGGTGTGCGGTCATCCCTTTCTTCTCCTAGCCTCAACTTTCCCTGCAGGGCCGTTGACATCAGATCTGTTTTGGTGTTTCTGATCGGTTGGCCTCTATATTTCAGCTTTCTTTTGTTGATCTCTGTCAGCAGTTGGCGCCTGACGTTCAGTTCCTTTAACACGCTATCGTTTGTTCTTCTGTCTGTCCATTTAGCTCTGAAAAGTTGTCTGAAGAGCCACATTTCTGCTGCATTGATTTTATTTTCTTCGTCTTTTCTTAGTGTCCGGGCTTCGTAACCATAAAACAGGCCAAATAAAAAATTTCAGGATTCTTATTCCTTACGTTGTTTAGTTGGACCACCTTTTGTTTTGCCATGCCAATTCTTGTTTTCACATCTTTGGTACAGGAGCCGTCACTTGCTTTTAAAGATCCTATATACTTGAATGTGTTGGACATTTCTGTTTTATTTAATTGAATGTTTTAATGTTCCTGGCCTTCTTTACTCGCCATGTGCATGACTTTGTTTTTTTTAACATTCAGTTTCAATCCTGCCCTTCAATCTGCTGCGTCTACTTGGTAGAGAAGTCTCTTCATGCTTGTGTTGTTATCTGCAGTTAATGCAGCGTCGTCTGCATATCTCAGGTTGGTGATGTTTCTTCCTCCAATCCTTATTCCCATCTCTTTTAAATCGGCATTTCTAATGACCTGCTCTGTTTGTAAGTTAAAAAGATAAGGCGAAATGATTTTAACTCGCACACGCACACACACACACACACACACACACACACACACACACACACACACACACACACACACATACACACACACACACACACACAGACACAGACACACACACACAGACACACACACACACATAAGCACACACACAAGCACACACACACACACACACGCTCGCACGCACGCACGCACACAGACACATGCATACAGACACACACAAACACACATACACACAGAGTTTTAACATGTAGCGAAGCAAAAATAATCAAATGCAATGAGAAACCATTCTTCTTCGGCACTATTCTCTAAAGTCATTCATACTCGTTGCGCTTTACACATAATACATTTTAGTGGAGCACAGAGAACTCAGACCGTAATGATAACCATATTCCACTGTGTAGTTGCACTATCTTTGGTGAACGTGCATACTAATTGTCTTTATGTTTCCGTTAGCAACCGAACACGTTAACCAGCATATTTGCAAAGTACACGGTTACGTGAGAAATCTGTGGCAGGAGGATTCGAATAAACAGAGAGATAACAAACTTTTCCAAATCCGCCCCAACCTGAAATGAAATTCTCTCATCTGCAGCAAGGAACCGTAAGAAAGACACAGTGTTGTGTAGGTTATGTACATGTCACACATCCTACACTCACTCGAACCTTTTAAAAAATGAAGAAGCACCATGGTGTATACCGTGTGACGAGCTGTTGAGCAACTAGAATGCTGGGACATGTACGATGTGAGGCATAATCAGTACTATACGCCAGACTCCTTAAAGAACCTCTTCAGAGACGTCCCTCCTGATGCAATGTTCAATTTGTATGAGATCAACAGATTTCACCGATTTTCATGGATTTTTCAAGTGTCGTAAATTTCGTTTAGGAGGACTGTTTTTTTTTTCAATACCAAATTCCTCCAGGGCTTCAGTCATCTGTGAAGTAGTATTGCCTGTTCCAGGGGCTTTTCCTGGTTTCATCTTTTTCAGTGCTGCTCTAACTTCGTCTTTCATTATGGGTGGTCCTTCAAAGTTCTTTCTTATAATGTGTTCTTCGTTTCTGTCATTTTCAAAAAGGTCTTTAATGTACTCTCCCCATCTGTCCATCTCTAACATTTTGTCTTTTTCCATGATAAGCGTACCATCTTTCGTTTTAAGCAACCAGTTGATGTGCATGTATTTTTTCTGTGGACAATTTCTTCAATTTCTCTGAACATGCCCTAACCCTTTTGTGTCGGTCTTCCATTTCTTTGCACTTTGTTTTCAGCCAAGCTTCCTTAGCTTCATTGCACCTATACCTGATTTCTGTATCTTCCTGTATTATCTCTTCGTTTCTCTTTGCCTTCCTCCGTTCCTCCATCAAGGCTAAAATTTCTTTTGTCATCCAGTTCTTTTTTCTTTTCTGTCTACTTCAGGGATTTCTTCACAAGCTTCATTAATTGAATTTCTCAACTTTGTCCGTTGTTCCTCACAGTCACTAACGTCTTCCAGAGCACTGAATTTGTTTTGAACATGTACCTTAAATGCGTTTCGTATTACTTCATCTGTCTTTTAAGAGTTCAAGATTTAGTTTGATGTTGCTTTTGACCTGTTTCCTTTTCCTTAATTTCAGCCTGTCTTCCCACTTCAGGATTGTAGTCACTGTTGCAGTCTGCGCCTGGTAGTGTTTTTGCTGACAGTAAAGAATTTCTAAATCTTTTGTTAATCAGGATGTAGTCAATTTGATTTTGGGTATTATCTCCTGGACTCATCCAAGTCCATTTTTTTCTATTACGCTGCTCAAACCAGATGTTTTCTACTATGAACTCATTCATCTGTGCCCATTCTACAAGTTTCCCTCCCTTTTCATTTTGTGTACCAAGGCCATGAGGTCCAACTATATCCTCCACCCTATCCTGTCCCACTTTAACATCAAAATCGCCTATTATAACTGTAACTTTTTGTGATTTACATTGGGCCTTGGCCATCTCTAATACTTCGTAGAAGTTGTTGATGTCTTCCTGAGTACTTGCGGATGTTGGTGCATATGCCATGGGAAGAATTTTTGGGGATCATGTATCACAGGATAGATTTTGGGTGATGTTCTGGAATGTGGGGATTTTTATGTGGAATTGCCTTTCTACATAGAGATCACACACAACAACGAGAAAGGAGACAAGTAGAAACGCACTAAGCACACTAGCAATAACTTTCAAAAGCAGTTCACACATAACATTACAACGCATCATAGTTTCTTTAATAGTTTCTTTAATTAAGCATGTTCAACTTAAAGCATAACCATTTATCCTCTTATTCTTATTTGCCTACGTCCTAAAGCAATCCTACTTCTTTGCCTATCAGCCCAAAAACTCTACATTGAAATAAAATATCAACCTACCTTCACTACATGTTTCTGGCAAAGGCTCAGCACTTCTGCCAGGTTGAATGGCCTGTCTCCTACTAAGATCGTCAACTCTCTGTGTCTGTCCTTGTGTCTGTCTTCCTTTTTTCTGTGTTATTTTCCCTTTTCATTTATAGAGCGTGGATCAGAACACATTGGGGCTCTGACCTCATCTATCTTAAGACGACAAGACGACTTTTGAGAAGGTTCTTCTACTTGAGAATGCATGAAGGAGGGGTTGACGTGGACAAGCACAGGCCAGAACCTGTCCACTGAAACAATGGACCACTCTCTTTCACTGGGACGATCATCAGAAACATCCCAGCAGAGCTGCGTGTACAGCTGGCTCTTTTGGTTAACTGTCTCGTTTACAGTCTACATAAGTGTGAGAACAGCTGTGCTGCCAGATGTTGGTTAATCCTAAGCCATCAGTTGAGAGGCTAGTTTGTCTGGCTGGCCAGATACTGTCCACTTCATTTTTTACACTGAAGTACCCGTAAGACCTGTTTCTACTTGAGGGGTTGTACGTTGATTAATTCTAAGCTTTCTCTACAGACAAGTTCGTCTGCCTTGCCAGACATTGTCAACAACTTGGCTCAGACTGAATTACATATATGGGCCTGTTTCTACATGAGTCATTTCTGCGATGCATACATCTGAATGATGTTGATATTAAATGGCCTGCCTCCCAATTTGACCAGCAAAACACTGTTGGGCACAGCCCAGTATCCCTTAACTGCTTTTGATTTGTCCCTGTCCATTACGATGCCTACTCCTCTTTCATGTTTCCGCCATAGTATATTACTGTAAGTGCTATGACAACCAGCACATTGCCAAAGGGTCTTCTGGATGGAGCAGTCGACTGGGAGTGTACAGCAGACCTCCCAGAGTGGAGAAATTACCCAGATGTCATCAGCAAGACAGGCATGAGACCAGACATCGCTCTCCACTCTGACTCCTCGAAACAAGTGATTCTGATAGAACTCACTGTGCCATACGAAAGCAGAATGGAAGAAGCACATATCTACAAGACCGAAAAATACGCCGGTCTTGCCAGCACCCTGAAGAAAGCAGGTCTGCGGGTCAAAATCTTCGCCATAGAGGTCGGGGCAAGAGGGTTTGTGGGCACCTCCGCTTATGATCTCATGAAACAACTCGCCATTTCTGGGAAGAAGAGGACTAGAGCCCTTAAAGCGATGGCAGAGGCAGCAGAAAGGAGCTCAAGCTGGATCTGGGCAAGGAGGAACGAAAAAAGTGAACTTCATAAGGATTAAATTCCCTACAGATGATGTGTGCCCCGTTAGCACATTGGTAAAACCGCGTACCGCAGTTCTGAAGCGCAGAATCGCCCAGGTTCGATCCCCGGCGTGGGAAAAAAAAAATAGACAACAGCAGAAGGGCATCCAGGAGTCATGACCTGGATGTGGCCCGGCCCCCCGAGAGTGTAAGGAATTCAGGGCCGAAACACTTGTCTAAAGGGGATTACTTCTCTGAAGACCTTCTGTTGTCTAGCTCTCCCTAGAGTTTCTTTCTACCTGCACATGGTCAGTCCATTGACTTCCGGGAATAGTTCGGAGGACATTCGGGAAAGACCGAAGGACACTGGGAAAGACTAGATCTGCGGGCTTTGTGGGTTGGCTTCCCACCTTGCCTTTGATAACATGCCACGAGTTTTTCAAATGAAAGATGCTCCCAGGATTCACCGAAAGGGGGAGAGAATGATGAATCCATCGGCACTGACTCCATCACGACTGGAAACGCACAATGGACCATGATTAATGACCAGTTGGAATTTCCGTGTGCGTGTAGAAGGAGATTCACCACCAAACGCGGCATGAAGATCCACAGGACAAAAATGGGCTGTTTGAAGACACATACGAACCAGCAGCAGCGCACTGCGATAGCAGGTGAGACGTTGGATGACCAAGGCCAGGAATTAAACCATAGTGCCAAGGACATCCACGCTGACGGTTCTGATGCGGATTTTGCACAAGCTCTTAACGCCAAACGTGGAAAACTCAATTTGCCGCCTGCCGGTGCAAAAGAACAATGGGAGAAATTAGATGAGGAACTTGTCCTTAAGCTGAATGCGCTAATAGGGAACAGTACGCTGGAACACAAACTTGACACATACGGAGACATCATATACTCTATCTGCAGGGACACTTATGGAGTGAAGCAGCCAAAGACAAAAACGCCTCCCCAGAAATCCAGAAGACAGCAACAGATGGAGAGCATCCGGAGGGAGAAAAGGAAGCTTAAAAAGCGAATGAAAACTGCCTCAGAATTCGAGAAGCAAGGGCTCCTGGAACTCTGGAAAGATCTGAAGGCCAAACACAATGCTCTCAGCAAAGTGGAATCAGCAAGGCGAAGAAAGAGCAAAAAGAAGAAGACTCAAGATCGTTTCTTCAAAGATCCCTTTGACTTTTCAAGAAAGCTGTTTGAACAACCCAAATCAGGGACTCTCACAGTGGGCAAGGAAACCCTAGAGCAGCATCTCAGGGAAACATATTCCGATTCTCAGCGCGAGGCACCACTTGAAATCCAGAATCTGGTTTGGCCTGCAGCGCCAGAAGGAAAATTCAATAACAAACCACCAACACTGGATGAAGTGAAGAACGTAGTAAAGAAAGCCAGAGCCAAGTCAGCACCTGGACCAAACGGAATACCATACCTCCCTTTTACAAGAAATGCCCAAAAGTGCTCGAGTGGCTCCACAAGATGATTCGATCAGCATGGAGGAACCAGAAGATCAGCGACCAATGGATGAGAGCTGAAGGAGTGTACATTCCGAAGGAGCAGAACTCCAGCAGCATCAATCAGTTCAGGCCAATATCACTTCTGAACGTCGAGGGGGAAATCTTCTTCTCTGTTATGGCAGCAAGATTGACAAAATACCTGACTGAAAACAAGTATCTGGATATGTCAGTCCAAAAGGGAGGCATACCAGGAATGCCTGGATGCTTGGAACATGCCACGTTGATTTGGGATGCCATCCAAAAAGCAAGAACAGAGAAGAGAGACATTGACGTAGTTTGGCTTGATCTGGCGAATGCATATGGATCAGTTCCACACGATATGATCCAGCTGGCTCTTGAAATGTATCACATCCCAGAAAACATCCGAACAATGCTGAGGAAGTATTTCCAAGGGTTCTCAATGCGGTTCTCTACCAAAGAATACACCACGGACTGGATAGACCTAGAGGTGGGCATTGCAATGGGCTGTGCAATCTCTCCCATACTGTTCGTGTTGGCAATGGAAGTCATCTTGAAAGCTGCAATGAAGAGTTCAGGTCCAGTGAATCTGGGAGATGGATACCAGATGCCTCTCTGAAAGCTTTCATGGATGACACAACAGTCTTGTCCACGGATGAGGAAGAGACACCACCAAATCTTAAAGCAGCTGGATGAGCTGGTGGCCTCTTCAAGAATGAGGTTCAAACCTAAGAAATCCCGA
>JAPXFY010000022.1:61650858-61653358 GCA_030674185.1 Monoplex corrugatus
TATGTGAAGTGAAAGGTAGCTACACTGATTATAAACTACCGTTTCTGAACACCAACACGTCAGTCAGTGACTATCATGGAACTCTTTATTCCTGTCATGCGTCACTGATGTCACATGGACCAATGTTCCTCTGCACCAATGGAATTGAACGTGTGCCATACTCTGTATTATGTGACCACCAATCTGACTGCAGTGACAACAGTGACGAAAACTTTTGTGTCTTTCCACTATGTGAACCTGAAGAATTCTATTGTGGTAATCAACAGGTCTGAAAACTTATGATTAATATCTGTTCAGCTAAATCACGGTATAAAATACATTTAAAGTACAATAAGTTACTGTTTCAGGCCTTCATATATGTATCTTTACATAGTAAGTATGTTGTCTGAAACACAAATACTGAAAAAGATATAATAAATAAATCAACAAGAGGTATGATAAAAACTAAATTCATGAGGTACTTAGAAGTTAGAAACACATTTCTTTCTTTTCATTTAAGCAAATTTCTTCACAACCCAACGCTTATTGTCTGCTGGAAATGATCCATATACAGGTTACCTTCATTTGCAAAGTAACGTCTCTTACAAGTTCTGTTTTTGGATAAAGAATTATTACATTTGTAGGGCTGGCTAGATGAATGAACTAATTATTTATACGTACATGAATACGTTCATGTATACTCACAAACAAAATTTGTGGTCAAGCGTAAGCCATTGATATACAAACAAACAAACAAACAAACAAACAAACAAACATGTTTAAATGATAGATATTTTCATCTTGGATATGTGTATGTATCTTTGTGTCTACCTTTCAGTGTATCCCCAGCAACTGGACATGTGATAAAAAATATGACTGTTTCACACTCACAGACGAAGATATGTGTTTCGGACGTAACCATGGCAGTAAACCGAAGCTAAATTTTCCACACGATAGTGGGATTGTAAACTTCGATATGATATGCAGTACATTTCAAGTGACCCCAGCACTTGTAGGCACCCCAGGGTTTGTGTGTCCAGAGACCCACTTTCAGTGTGACAGCATCAACTACTGTTTACCTGTCTACACACGATGTAACGATGTCTATGACTGTATGGGTCATGAGGATGAAGCAGGTTGCCAGACGTATACATGTCCTGGTTTCTACCGATGCCGGGTATCTCAGAACTGTGTACATATCTCTCACCTTTGTGATGAAGTGATTCAGTGCCCTCACAGTGACGATGAACTGTATTGTAATACCGTGTGTCCAGAAGGCTGTACGTGCTGTAGATCATCATTTTTGTGTGACAGGAAATTTGTTTTTGACATATCTTATCAATATATTCTTCGTTATTTGGACGGTACAGGCTCTGGAATGAATTTGGCAGATGCCGTCAACTACTCATTGATGACATTTTTGGGAATTGCTCATTGTAATGTGTCAAGCTTAGATGCGGTACAACTATCAAATCTTTTATATCTGGATGTACAAAGCAATAGTTTGTCATTTCTTCCCACTAAAGTTTTTACACTATTGCCCAACTTACGGGTTTTTATAGTCAGAAATAATCCACTCATATTAACATGCGCTGATGGCACTGATCATAGTGATTCGAAGGTTCGCATTGTGGATGTGTCTCAAATAAAAATGTATTATATAAATTCATGTGCGTTCAACTCGTTCCCGAATTTGCGGACTCTTAATCTTTCTGGCAATGACATAGAAAATATTCATGGCAAAGGTTTCCGGGTACTAGCAAAACTACAGACCATTGATCTAAGAAACAATCCATTGCAAAGTTTTTCTTTTAATTTATTGAAAGGATTGACTTCATTACAAACGGTATATGCAGACAATTTTAAACTGTGTTGTTCTGTGTTGCTACCAGCAGGCTTCAATCCTGTCAACTGTCACTCAACAGCTGATCCTGTAGTATCCTGCAGTCGTTTGATTCCTTCAGCTATGTTCCGTTTTGTGGTGATAGCATTCACTGTTCTTACCTTGTTCAGCAACACGATCATTTTCTTTTATCACTTACGTCACATCATGAGAGGAACTAAGCAAGTCTTTTTTGTCCTGATGTTACATTTACATGTGGCTGATGTACTTAGTGGTGTGTACTTGTTAACCCTTGTTGCAGTGGATCACTTGTACCAAGGACGTTATGCACTGAAGGACACAGAATGGAGAGAAAGTGTGTGGTGTCAACTTGCAGGGATGTGTTTCGTTGTCAGTAGTGTGGTGTCTACTTCTATAGTGACACTAATCATGATCTATCGTGTGGGTCTTCTCTGTGTATCAACAAACTCTGCTCACTTTGGAAAGTTGTCAGCAAATGTGACTTGTGCAGTGATCTGGAGTTTCAGTCTCACTTATTCTGTTCTTCCACTGTTGCCTCCACTATCCCACTGGGGATTCTACTCACAGTCTGCTTATTGTGTCCCCATTTTAACTTCTTGGAACATAGTGAGCAGTTTTTACATGGATATCAGCTCAATACTCAAATTTGCCTTCTCT
>JAPXFY010000022.1:61655858-61683358 GCA_030674185.1 Monoplex corrugatus
AACAACAAGAACAATAAACAGCAACAACGAACAACCAACCAACCACCAACTAACAACCAACCAACCAACAATCAACAAACAACCAACAAACAAGAACAACCTCAAACAAATAATTACAACAACAACAACAACAAAACAACACCAAGTCGTGGCCTTTAACCGGGCAAATGTGAACAAGTAACGCGGCAATCGACGGAAAGTACCATCATCACCCAGTATATTATCATGTACGTTACCAAAATGTAACAGTTAACTCGTCATCATCATCAAGTGCCTTGCCACATGGCGTTGGCGATCATGGCTTTCCATCTGTTTCTATGCCTTGTTGATACAAGCACATCTTCCACCCTCTTGGTGTTCAGCCACTCTGCAAGTCCGTCCAATATTATTTCCCTGTGTCTACCTGGCGCTCTCCTTCCCCCCATCTTTCCTGTTGTGACCAGTTGCTCCAGTTCCCCTTTCCTTATAAATGATGCCTGTCTTTTCCTAATCTTCCTTATGAATGATCTTCTTGTGTCTGCCTCCATCAAGACCGTCTCGTTTGTTTTCTTTGCTGTCCATGGAACTCTCAACGTTCTTCTTAGAAACCACATCTCGGCTGCCTCAATCTTGCTCTGGCTTTGCTTGTTGATTGTCCACGCCTCACAACCGTATAACAGTATCGGTTCTATAGGACATTCAAGAACTCTCTTCCTGATGTTAATTGATAGCATTTGTTGGTAAGAATGCTTGTCATCTTCTTGAATGTTGTTCTGGCTAGGCCGATTCTGCTGGCTATTTCTAATGTGCGTCTGCCGTCTGGTGAAATGATCGTTCCCAGATATTCAAACTTATCAACCGGTATCAAGGTTGTGCCGTTTGCTGTTATTTTGCATGAGTGGATTTCATGTTTTTTACTGATCACAATGACCTCAGTCTTCTTGCTGTTTAGTTCCAATCCTTTACTTTTTGCTTTGTGTTTCTAGTATATTCACAAGGTTTTTATAGGTCCCTTTCATTTTCTGCAATTAGCATGGTGTCATCTGCGTATCGAATGTTGTTTATCATTTTTCCTTCAGCCTTTAATCCGGGGTATTCTTGTAGGTTTCTCATGATGTTTTCGCTATAAAGTGAAAACAGATCTGGTGACAAAACACAATATTGTCTGACTCCTCTTTTGATATTTTGGAAAGAGCTTATATCATTTTCTATTCTCATTGCAGCTGTTTGTTCCCAATACATGTTTCTGATTATTCCATTAATATTGAGTCTGTCTATTGGTTGAACAATTCTTCATGTCTAACCCGATCGAAAATCTTCGTATAATCAACAAAGCATAAATATAATCCTTATTCAAACTCGATTGACCTCTCTATTGATAGTCTTAGGATGGATATGGGATTATGATAGTCTTAGGATGGATATGGGATTATGATAGTCTTAGGATGGATATGGGATTATGATAGTCTTAGGATGGATATGGGATTAAAAGTTTCTTTTCTTTCCACAAATCCACGCTGTTCTTCTATTTCTCTTTTGATTCTATTGTTTGTCCTCATTATGGTTATTCTTGATAGGATTATTGTTACATGACTCATCAAACTGATTGTGCGATGGAGTTCGCTTTCTATAGCCCATGTATTTCTTCGGAAGTGCAGTGAAAATTGATTTTGACATATCTTTGGGGATTTTTCCGGTGACACATCCCATTTAGGAGGACTGGTTTCCAAATTCCTCCAGGGCTTCAATCATCTGTGTAGTAATGTTGTCTGGTCCTGGGGCTTTTCCTGGTTTCATTTTTTCAGTGCTGCTCTAACTTCATCTCTCATTATGGGTGGTCCTTCAACGTTCTTTCTCATAATGTACTATCCCCATCTATCTAATATTTTGTCTTTTTCCATCATAAGGGTACCATCTTTCGATTTTAAGCAACCAGTTAATGTGCATGTATTTTTCCTGAGGACAATTTCTTCAGTTCATCTGTACATACCTTTAGGATCCATTTTGTGTCGGTCTTCTATTTCTTTGCATTTTGTTTTCAGCCAAGCTTCCTTAGCTTCATTGCACCTATTCCTGATTTCTTTGTTTAGCTTCCTGTATCTTTCCTCCTTTCCCTTTGCCTCGTCCGTTCTTCCATCAAGCCTACAAAGAAATCTTTTGTCATCCAGTTCTTATTTTGCTTTTCTATCTACTCTAGGGATTTCTTCACAAGCTTCATTCATCGAATTTCTCAGCTTTGTCCATTGTTCCTCACTTCACCAACGTCTTTCAGAGCACTGAATTTGTTTTGAACATGTACATTAATTTTTTTTTCATGTATCATTTCATTTGTCTTGAAGAGTCCAAGATTTAGTTTGATTTTGCTTTTGGTCTGGTTCCTTTTCCTTAATTTCAGCCTAAACCTTCCTAAATCTAAATCATTACAGGATTGTGGTCACTGTTGCAGTCTGCGTCTGGTAGTGTTTTTGCTGTCAGTAAAGACTTCTAAATCTTTTATTGATCAGGATGTACATGTAGTCAATCTGATTTTTGGTATTGTCTTCTGGACTCATCCAAGTCCATTTTTTTCTATTAGGCTGCTCAAATCAGGTGTTTCCTACTATGAACTCATTCATCTGTGCCCATTCTACGAGTTTCCCTCCCCTTTCATTTTGTGTACCAAGGCCATGAGGTCCAGTTTAATCCTCCACCCTATCCTGTCCCATTTTAGCATTAAAATCTCCCATCATTATTGTAACTTTTTGTGATTTGCATTGGGCCTTGGCCATCTCTAATACGTCGTACGAAATATAAACAAACTTAAAACAAATTCATCATTTTCACTCTTTCAGTCTTGTTGTGTTCTACAGATGACATGAGCAAATATGTCGTTGATGCTGTATCCGTTGAAGGCAAGTATTTCCAGTTTGTGCATAAGCCTGAAGGACTGAAGAAGGCTCCCGCCGAACTGTGTCCACGGAGAGGCAGACGGGCCATCCTAAACACTGTGTCATCGTGGGATACAGTGTCTCGTTATGAGCTACATGTTAACGCTAGTAAATCTTGGATCATTGGACTGCGACAAGCGGATTCATCTCTGCCATGGATGTAATTCTCTCTCTCTCCTCTCTCTCTCTCTCTCTCTTTCTCACTCACTACCTCCCCCTCTCTCTCTAATGTTATGATATATTTGTATCAATGTTGACCCTGCAATGGCAAGAGCTAGATGTAAAAAAGAACATAAATGGTTAATGTAACAGACTACCGACCGGAAGGTTGTGGGTTCGAATCCCCATCAGTCCCTTCAAAAACTATTGTACAAACATGTACAAAGAGAGAAACTCAGACAAACCAACACAAAAACAAACCTACAAACACGCACACAAAACACAGACACACAAACACACACATGCAAACACACACAAACATACGCAAAAACAAACACAAACACACAAACCCAAACACAGAAACAGAAAGACGCAAACAGGAAGACACAAACACAAACAGAAAACAACCACAAAACACAAACCCACAAACAAAGTAACACACACACACACACACACACAAAGACAAAAAGCACACAAACACACACAAACAATCGTAAGCAAACAAACACAGACACAAACAAGCACCAACACTATAACACACAAACACAAACACACAAACACATAAACACACACACTTAAACACACACGTAAACACACACAAGGACACACAAATACAAACACAAACACAGAAACACGAACGCAAAAACACAAAAACACGGAAACAAAAAGACACAAACACAAACACCCAAACAAACACACATACACAAACAAAACACAAAAACACAAACACAAAAACAAAAGCACATTCAAAAATACACACACAAAACACGAACATACGCAACTCACAGACACACAAACACATACACACACACATACACAAACACAGATACACAAACGCGCGCGCGCACACACACACACACACAGCACACACACACACACACACACACACACACACAAATACATAAATGCACACAAAAACACACAGAAAAATACACATACGCACAAACACACACAAAAACATACAAACACAAACACACGCACACAAACACACACAGACACATTCAAAAACAAACACACACACAGAAACACACAAACACACAAACGGAAAACAGAGACAAAAACACACACACAAACACAAACACACAAACAGAAAGATACACACACACAAATACACCAATAAACACAAACACACCATACATAAAGCATACATAAACACACAAGCACACACACAAACACACACACATACACACACAACCCAAACACGCAAAAGACACAAAACATATACGCAAACACAAAAACACACACAAACGATCAAACAAACACACTCAGAGAAACACATGTAAACACACAGAAACACACAAAAACACAGACATAAACAGGAAACACACAAACACAACCACAAACACACACACAAACAGAAACAGAAACAGAAAAACACACAAAACTCACACAAACACACAAACACATAAACACATACAAAACACACACAAACACAGATGCAAACGCACACAGACACACACAAACACAACACACACAAACACACATAAACAAATACATACAAACACGCATGCACACAAACAGAAACACACACAAACATACAAACACACACACAGACACACAAACGCACACAAACATACAACATACAACACATAAACACACAAACACGCACATAAACACAACAGAAAACACAGACTCATAACCATACACATAAACACAACAACGCACTCAAACACACACAGATACAAACACAATGACAAAACACAAACACACACAAACACACACAAACAAAACAGACACAAAAACATACAAAACACACACAAACAAAGACAACACCAAATAAACACCACAAACGAGCACATAAACACAATCAACAAACACAAACAGAAACACACAAAGACAAACAGAAACACAAGCACACAAACACAGACACAAACACACACAAAAACAGAAAAACACTCACAACAAACGAACACATAAACACACACGCAAACATACACACAGACAGAACCAAGCACAACACACAAACACATACACACAAACACTACAAAAACATACAAGCATTCAACACACAAACACATAAACACAACAAACACACACATAACACACAAACAACAAACACACACACGTAGACACACAAACACACACAAACACACGAACACTCACGTAAACACACGAACACACACACACAAACACAAACTTAAGCACACAAACAAAACAAACACACACAACACAAACACACAACGTAACTCAGAAACACAAACACGCAAACACACAAATACAAACACACAAACGTAAACACATACAGAAACACACAAACACACAAACAGAAACACACAAAAAGAAACGCAAAAACACACAAGCAACACACAAACACAAACACAAAACACAAAAAACACAGTAACAAACACAGAAACACAAACACACGAAGACACAAGCATACAAAGACACAAAGAACACAAACACGCAAACACAAACTCAGAGACACAAACACAAAAAAGCACACAAACAGAAACACACAAACAAGTACAGAAACACACAAACACGAACACAGACAGACAAATACACAAGCACATAAACACAAACACACAAACGACCACACAGAGAAACAAATCCACAAACAAAAACACAGAAAATACAATGAAAAATAATGATAATAACAACAACATCAAAAGCACTAACCAAAACAGCAACAATCAATCAAACAGATTCCAATTTTTCGATGAAAGTTTCTCTTTAATTTGACAGCAGTGTGATTTTGGGTCATGTGCATTTATAACGACAGTACAACTTTTTTTTCATCAACATTGTCATTCAATCTACATATTATTAAATTTATCTATGTGTATATACAAACACACTGGCAAACTCCACTATTTCAGTTCAAGAAGACAAGATTCACAATTATATCACATGCATTAGACACATCCGTTTCACTGGGTTTTTCTTTTCTAAATTATATATGGCATTATCAAACTGTACAATAGCTGATACGCTTCACAGTTCAGATTTTAAAGATCTGAAATTTAACTATTTTTTTGTGATTAGAGCACATTCTAACCCCTGTTTGATTTCGCATTACAGTATATCGGAACTTATCATTGATGTCTTATCAACTGAATGGAGATGCAATAAAGTATAGTGTGAAAGTTTCTACACAATGTTTTTCACAACTTTACGTTCTCACGTAATTATTCATTTGCAAGCATGTGGGCATTCGTATTTATACAATTACTTTCATTTCTGTCCTTAAATTCTTCTCAAGTTTCCATTAAAACCTTGTAGAAATTTGTAGAAATACCAGTCTATTGAAAATTTACCACGAGCAAAATTGATAAAACCACTGTACCTTTCAGTTGCATATCTTGTTTTCACGACCTTTTGAAATAATGAAAAAAATTAGAAAACTGCTCATTTGTCATAGGACAATTTTTTTCAGAGTACAGCAGAAGAGTCTGCTGAAGACACTATGGAAACGTTTTTCACTTTAGAAGCTACTTTCGCTGTCGCTGCTTCTACATTTTAGCTGGTATGCAAGAGAATGATGAGGCATTCGAACTCTTCCTCGCGAAAAACACAGTGAAACAAGGATGTGTCTACACTTTTCTCCATCCTTTATTGTGTAATGCTCAAGTCCTCCTGAACTAAAAAGAAACACAACAAAAAACAGAAAAAAAAACGATTCAGCCTAAAGAGACCCCAAGCCAAAATCAGTGTGCTCCAAACCGTCTTGCGGGAATTTCTCCTCGCAGAATACTGTGCACTGGCTGTATACTTAAACGAGGACTTCCAGCTCATCAATAATCTAAGCTACGCACAAAAAGTTAAGGATCACTATGAGAAAACAGGTGCGTAATAAACTCAGTTCGCTACTGTTATTTATTTCTCAGTCCAGCCAAATTGTTATGAATTCTTGTTCAGCTGTAAGTGGGCGATGTTGTGTTAGTGCGAAAATTGCACGGATTCTCTACTATTGAGCTTTGGCCGCAAACGGAAAAGCGGAAACTTGCGAAAAAGGACCTTTTTTTGGACCGTTCTGCCTGAACACATTGCACAAGCCAGATGGAAAAACCATTATGCACGTGCAAGCACTGCTGTTTATGTGTGAGATGCTGTCTCTTGCTTGGCTTTATAAAGACATTCCACCAGTAGTAGGCCTGATCTGACAATGCCTCCACGACGAAAATTGAGCGAGTTTGAGAGGGGACGAGCTGTTGCATGGTTCCAAGATGGTGTTCCCAAGCGAGAAGTGGCCAGGCGACTTCAGGTGTCCATCTCGGTCATTGTCAGACTGATTCAACGTTTCACAGCCACTGGGAGGGTCCATGAAAGACGCAGATCTGGTCGACCGAAGAAGACAAACCCACGTGAAGATCGTCTCATTGAACGACAAGCCCTGCAGACAAGAACAGCCTCTTCCAGCATCATTCAAAGGCAGCTGAGGGTGGCTACTAACATCAACATCAGCCAGCAGACCATACGGAACCGCCTTCATGGGTTTAACCTCCGTTCTCGTCGCCCAGCTGTACGGCCACGCTTAACTCCAGCCCATAGGGCAGCATGCCGCGCCTTCTGCAGACGTCACGTGAGGTGGACACGTCAGCAATGGTCCCAGGTCCTGTTCAGTGATGAATCACGCTTCACCATGAACCACAACGACGGCCGACTGAGGGTCTGGAGGCGCCCAGGGCAACGCTTTGACACCACTGTCCAAGAAAAGGTGGCCTTTGGTGGAGGTTCTGTAATGGTCTGGGAGGCCTTCAGCCTTCACCACAGAACACCCTTGTATCATGTACAGGGTAACCTGACTGGCCTCCGATACCGGGATGAGGTCATTCGACCGCTGGCTGTGCCTACACTGCAGCAGATGGGACCGACGGCTGTCTACCAGGTTGACAACGCTCGCCCCCACAGGGCAAGGGTGGTCAACGACTTCCTGCAGCAGTCTGGAGTCAACAGAAGGAGTGGCCAGCATGCAGTCCCGATCTCAACCCGATTGAGAATCTCTGGGATGAGCTGGATCGCAAAGTGAGGAGCAACCACCCCCCTCCCAGGGATGCCCAACACCTCTACCAGATGCTGCAGGCTGAGTGGCAGGCGCTTCCACAGAGGATCTTCACCAACCTGGTCAACTCGATGAGGACTCGCTGCGTCGAGTGCCAGAACAGCCATGGCGGTTACACGCATTACTGAACTTTTGGGAGCATCAGAATGCCCTGTCTTGTGATTTCAATGACTTTGGGAAATCAAATTTCGATACGTACCCACTTTGATAAAATGTACACACCAAACGATTGCTCGAAATTGAAGGCAATTGTGTATCGTTATCATTCAAGCATGGAATTAAATGTTTGCCAAACTTCAACGCATTGGCTTTCTTATTTTGAAAGTTATGAATTTTTGTGCAAGTGATCCTTAACTTTTTGTGCGTAGTGTATTTGCTACAACTTGCAAATGCTTGGGCTTTACAATTAGTCTCACCAAGACAGCTCATTTTTCATCCAACATTTTTTGGCGCTTCAGTACTCCCAATTGTCATGAATAACCAGGATATCAAGACCGTAGAACAATTCTGATTTTACTTGGCAGCACTGTTTGATACTGAGGTGGCTCGTGATGCTATGTATCTACAAGGTCAGCCCTTTGGAAGGTAAACCAGGAGATTTTGGCAAGATCATGGCATCTGTCTTGCGATAAAGATGGCTGTGTACGGAACGATTGTCTTTAATGTCCTGCTGTCCTGCTATTTGACCCAGACTACCCATTAAGGGTACATTGTACTACTGGAACGTTTCCACAAAAGATGTCTGCACAAGCTCTGCAACATCATGTGGCAAGATCAAATATCCAACTTCAAGTTTTGAAAAAAACCTATTGCCAAATGCAGTTTCAGAACAAAGAAGAAATCCTGGGTATAGTTAATGACCTAGAAGATGCGTACAAAAAAGTCCAATTCACACTCCTCATGGAACTACTTCAGCGATATGGCGTCAGCATGACAGTCACAAGATAGAATGCTGCTACATTCCAAGAACGAAAACTAGTCCCGTTTCTTGAAAACTAGTGTTCAGCACCGCAAAAACTCTCTATGGGACTCCCTCAAGGATCGCCACTTTCTCCAGTTCTGCACCGTTACAGACGTCAATTTATGTGTGACTGACAGAAATAGATTGAAAGTAGATTGTGTGTATGTAGGTGCGTGTTCTATGTGTTTTCCCCAACCACACACAACCTTCCACTCAGGCACTTCAACAACCTCTGTAAACAAAATAGTATATTTAAATATTTACAATTAATCAGATATCATCAGTTCAATTTTCATCCAACTGGATCAACAAATACATAAGACAGAAATAAATGTTCATTGACCACTGTTCAATAGAAAATAATCGATTCAGGTTTCCGTCCCAAACAGTCTTTTCACATGAACTCTTTCACTGCGTCAGCACTTCAGTCAGTTTGTTTCACAGCATCGAAATCATTGTTCAGGATTCAGTTCATCACTCTATATAAATACAGTTACCACACAATCCTGGGGAGCAAGACGAAACACAGAGGCGTCAGTAACCTGACACGCCCACAGCAGGTATTCAGCAGAGTCCTAACAGCTTAGGACCAGGGACTGGATCAGGCATCCACCCCTCAAAACAAAGTCACGTACGTATGTGGCTCCCTCGTGAGCTAATCAGACCAGACAGCTCCCCACGTCAGAAGCTGTAGATATGAAAGAATTTGCTAAGTACTTCCATCTACAAAATTGTCAATAAAATGTATCGGGTCAATGGCCACACCATATTTTTTATATTATATGATTGACAGACGTTTATCCCAAAATAATATTGTTTGCCTTTTAAAAGCTCACAGGCAAATTACATTCACAGTGCTATACAGCAAATATTCTACACTAACTTCAATTTCCAAAAAATGACCACTAACTTAGCTTCATATTCATTTAACAAAATATCTTACAATAAAGAATTTACCACAAAATTCGCCATTCATATTTCAAAAGTCCAAACTCTCAATACATATAATTATCCATAAAGTTCACACTGACTGCACATCATTTAAAGATCGAAACCACAAAACAGTAATTCATAAAACATTAAATCAAGAACTACAACTCAATACAACTTTTGACTGCCAAAATAATTCACTTCACTTTTACACAACTACGTTTCTTCACAATCTCTACATCTCAATTTTTGGTAAATATATACTACACGTCATTATTGAAGGGCCAGGAACGTTTTTGAGTCAATTTTTGAAAGGAGAAATAACCTCTTTTCTCTTACTCTTTTCTCCAATTCGTTGCCGTAACTGAATGGATAAGAGCTCAGACAACATTGCAGTTTCCTTTTGGCACGTGTTTGGGGATTTGCCGATTTGCAATGGGCGGCCCAAGGAAGACAATTTCCACACGAAATTGTCGAATCTTCAGCAGGGTCTCTCTGACGACGCAGGCAAGGTAGCGACAAAATTCGCTTTGCAAGTGCAAGGCAAGCCCTTTTTGAACACTACTCCAGCCAAAGTTGCCCGCAGACGAGGATAAAAAGGACCCGTTCTTGGTTCGTTTTAACCATGCTTGCAAGACGACGGATGACGGATGAGCAGCGGGGGAGAGCCCTCGCTCTGCTTGATGAAGGCCTAGCGCAGCGGGAAGTTGCTAGACGACTTGAAGTGTCGCATTCCACAATCCAGAGACTGCTGGAGCGCTTCAATGAGACTGGAGCAGTCCAGGAAAGGCGTCACACGGGTCGACCCAGAGTAACGACAAGACAGCAAGACCGCTACCTTGCCCTCTCCGTCCTGAGGGAAAGGGCATCCACTGCGGTGACCTTGAGGGGTCAGCTGAGGGATGCAACAGGTGCTAACATCAGCTGCAGCACGGTGAGAAGACGGCTACATGAGGCAAACTTGAGGTCACGGAGACCGGCCGTCCAACCCGTGCTGTCACCGGTCAACAGAGTGCGCCGCATGACCTGGGCCAGGGAGCACGTGACCTGGACAAGGCAACAGTGGGCCCGGGTCTTGTTTTCGGATGAGTCCAGGTTCACCCTGACCTTTAACGATGGCCGGGCTCGGGTGTGGCGACGTCAAGGGGAGAGGTTCGCTGACGCCACTGTCCAAGAGCATAACCGGTACGGCGGCGGGTCGGTGATGGTGTGGGGTGGCATGAGCCGTGGTACCCGGACCCCCCTGCTCCCCATTGACGGCATCCTGAACGGGGTCCGGTACCGGGACGAGGTTCTGGCGGCCGTGGCACTGCCTGCGCTTGTGGACCTTGGTCAAGGCGCCATCTTCCAGGACGACAATGCACCTGCGCATCGAGCACGCCTTGTGACCGACTTCCTGGAGCAGCATGAAGTCGTCCGTATGGCCTGGCCAGCGTGCTCACCTGACCTGAACCCAATTGAACACCTCTGGGATGTGCTCGGGAGGCGCATCAGGGACAACCACCCCCCACCGGGCACCCTGGCCAGGCTGGTCGACATCCTGCAGATCGAGTGGGCGGCCATCCCTCAGGACACACTCCGTACCCTTGTGGGATCGATGCATCGGCGCTGTGAAGCATGCATCAAGGCTCGGGGCGGACACACGCGATATTGAAAACAGATTGGCCAAATCTGACACTTTCTGTTTTTTGAAAAGGGGGGGATGTTCCTTTAAATGCATGTGCTGTTCACTAATGGGTCATTGTGCTAATTTTTTTCCAAAACAGGTGTGGAAATGATGAAATAAAACATAGAATCAATTCTAAACATTGTCAATTATTTCAACTTAAAATTAGAGAGGAAGGAAGAAGTGGCCCTTAAATTATGATTAGGAGTATATATAAAAAAAATCAAAAGATTCACCAACCTGCTAATATAGCAGCTCAAGACAAACAGATTTAGTTCTCTTCAGGTGGCAAGGAAATGCGACCGCTCCACCTGGAAATCTCTGTAGAACTGACTTAGTTCACAGATTTTCGACACGCACACAACGCTACACGAATTCCACGCTCCACGCATTCCACGCTCCGCGCACTCCACGCTTTTACTTCACAGCCAATCAGAATAAAGACACCAAAAACAACACTGGGTGCGCCAGTCCACAAAAGCAAAAATGAGCCAAAACTCTATACAAAAGTGAAAATGTAAAAACACTATGAAAGTATATACAACACATCCGTCACATGTACAACATATATACGAAGGACTGGCTTCCTAAATAACAAAAGCCCGTGTACTCACCTTTGCTGATGACAGACCCATCTACAAGACGGGTAAAATGCACTAGGAAAAAAAAACAAAGCAGTCCAAGTACAATTAAACAACACAGATCAGAAACCAGGTCGACAATCAACCCCACCAAAGCACAAGTACTGTTCTGCATCCTTGATCATAAATAAAAACATTCGACAAGTTACGTTCAGGGGAACCAATATTGAGTGAACAAACAACCTATGCTACCTTGGCATCAGTTTTGATAGAATAAAAACCTTCAGAAACATGTGGAAACCACTACACTCAAACGCAAAAAGGGTCTTTCAATCCTGAAAACAACGGCAGCATAAGAACTGAACAACGTCACATCTTTCAGCTACATCAAGCTATAATACTGAGTGTCCACGACTATGGACTGGGCCTCACAACGCTTTCACAGACAAAATCTTATGAAACTGGACATAATTTTCCACGTTTGAGTCTATTACCTTTTGCTGTTCCGACCATCTCATGAAATGTATTTTCTGAGTTTTCGGATGCCCTGAAATATAGCTTTACTTGTTCTATTTTCTGTCTAGACTGTGTTGAAAGAAGGTCAAACAGCTATCACACAGTCTCTGTGGGTGTATCTTTTGTGGTTACAAGGATCATTTTCATTGCCTCGTTTTGTGTTCTGTCTAGATTCAAAATATTTTGTCTGTTTGTATTTTCTGATGTTTTCGAATGCCCTGAAATATGCCTTTATTTGTTCTATTTTCTGTCGTGACTGTACTGAAGGAAGGTCAAACATGTCTCACATAGTCTTTGTGGTTGTATCTTTTGTGATTCCATGGATCATTTTCATTGCATCGTTTTGTGTTCTGTCTAAAGTTTGGAAACATATAAATATTCTGGCCATTGAAAATCCCATTTATAGAAGAAAATTAGAAAAGTACTGGAAATCAAACAACGAACTATCACTTAAAAGAGATTGTATTCAAGTTTCCTGTCATTTAGAAACAAGTGGCTACCAGCAAGCAGTAACCAGAACAAATAGAGACAGCTGCACAACTGGGCCATTTGGTCCAAGGAAATATTAGTGTGGAAAATTTTTAACTGATTTTGACGGTGATGGTGGTGGTGATGGGTGACGATGATGATGATTAATGATGATGATTGATGATGATGATGATGATAATGTGATAGTGATTAATAGTGATGGCGATGACCATGTCTGTATCAACTAACTTTAAAGGCAAAACAAAATAAAGAAACACAACCATTCCATATTGTTTTGAAGGAAGCATTCCAAACAGAGGAAAACAAAACATGTGAGTATGTTTTTTCTTAGGTACCGGTTCATGCCTGTCTGGGATGATGGGACTGTTGCGTACTACATCCACACAGTCAGAGACAAATGGGGTCATGTCAAATATGCCTGCTACACACTGGGTACCTTTTCTGTTGGTCGTAGACATTGCCATGCTACCATGGATTATCATTTCATCATCTGCGAGCTGCCATCCAACAATACTTCCATCTCCAGTAATTCGAGCACGAAGACGTGGCAGTCTGTAGTACCACAAACTGAACAAGCTGCCAACAACAGAAAGGAAGACAAAATTGAGGTGAAACGCTCTAAAACTTTTCCATCTCATCTGAAAACCATCCAGTGCGCCGATCAACATTTCACATTCGAATTTCTTGCCTGTGACATGGCTGCTCAATGTTGGGCTCAAACTTTAGTGACATGCTCAGCTCCACTGAGTCCACTTCCACCCATGTTCACGTGCTCCAATGGGCTGCAGAGTGTGGCTTACACATTAATGTGTGACTTCCGGTCTGACTGCAGTGACAAGAGTGATGAGGACTTTTGTGTTTTTCCTTTGTGTGATCGTTTCGAGCAATATCAATGTGGAGGCAAGCAGGTCAGCAATACTTAAACATTTCAAATCTCCGTCCGTCTGTCCGTCTGTCTGTCTGTTTCAAGAAAAGCCCAAACGCTTTCCATTCCACGCTGTAAGAGCCTGTACAGTGTTATTTTTAAGATAATACCAATATTGATCTCATTAATGATAGCACTTGTTTTTTCCTTTTATAGATTTCCGGCCACTTCCTCTATCTATTCCTTTTTGGGAAAGACTTTCGATGGTATGATGACTCACATTTTGTTCGCAAAAGTATGATTTAAAGCTCTAATGACTTCAGACTTTCCCAGATGGAGAATGTTTGTTGTAGCAGCATTGCCTGCAAGTTTGGTGTTTCCATTCTGTTTGTCAGTGAAGCCCCATCCAGATTTGTTGTTGGTGACTGAGCCATCCATGTATATGATTACATCTTTGTTTTCCCTTCTGGCCATTCGTGACAATGTCTCTCTAGATTTTGGGCATTATAGTTTTGTACAGATTTTTGTAACGGTTTGGATGTTTTTCCCATTCCTTTGTCACTTTTAGTTCTGTCAGTTGTCACACGTCCTGAATGGAGTCTTGTGCCTGTCCCATCCATGATTTTGCACGTTGGAGTCTGTTGCCCATTGATGTTCGAACCATCTGTTGGAGTGGGTTTTCTGGGCTCTCATTGTCCTGTAACATGCCTTTATTTGTTCTCTTTTGAAGGAAGGTCAAGCAGGTATTGCACAGTCTCCGTGGGTGTGTCTTTTGTGGTTCCAAGGATAACTCTCATTGCTTCATTTTGTATTCTTTCTAGTTTTAGCAGGTTTGTCTGTGACAATGTAGTGAGGCCCAGTCCATAATTGATGACACTCGGTATTACACCTTGGTATAGTTGAAAGAGATGATGCTGTTTTATGCCTGTAGCCCCCCATTGTCTTCAGGACTGAAAGGCCTTTTTTTTTACATTTGAGTGTGGTGGTTTCCACATGTTTTCTGAAGGTTAGCATTCTATAAAAACTGATGCCAAGGTAGGGTAAATTGTTTGTTTGCTTGATATTGGTTCCTTGAAACGTAACTGATGGACATTTTCACTCACTGCTTTGTTGTCAAGGGTGCAGATCTACTTATTGTTGGAGAGCTAATTTGGCATATTTTTTCATTTTCTTAAAGTGTAGATTTCTTTCTCTTAAAAAACAGTCTAGATCCTGTTTCTAGCGGAGCAAACCATCTTTTAGGAGTCATCTTTAATTCTAAAAAGAATGTTGAGAGGTCCATGGACAGCAAAGAAAACAAATAAGGCAGACACAAGGCAAACATTAACAAAGAAGATTAGGAAAAGAACAGCTACATTTGTTGGACATTTTATGAGGCAAGTGAAATTTGAACACCTAGTCACAACGGTAAAGCTGGAGAGAGAGAGCACCAGGTAGACCCAGGGGAGAAATTTTTGATGGACTTGCAGGGTGGTTGAGGACAGAGGGAGTGGGATATGTACTTGCAGCGACAAGGGATAGATGTGTATGGAGGGCCATGATCGCCAAGGCCCTGTGACAGGGCACATGATGATGATAATGATGATGTAACTTAATCAAGTGGATGGAATTGAAACAGTTAAGACAGAACTCAGTTCTAATTTCATACATGTGCTTCTCACAAACAGTTTCACAGGATGTGTGAATTAACACTTGTAACTTTTTGAAGGCAAAATTGGAAAACAAAATACTTTTCGTAACAAACCAGTTTATCTCAAACTAAATAAAATTTTGCATTTGAGATACTGTTAAAAAGCACAAGCATGCTCTGACACAGACACAGACACAGACAGACGGACATACAGACAGACATACATACAGACAGACAGACAGACAGACAGACAAACAGACAGACAACAACAACAACAATAACAACAACAACACACACACACACGCACACACACACATTCTATCTCAGTCTCTCGCATGCACAGATCTACACACACATTCACACTCTCTCTCACACACTCACACACACACACGCTCTCTCTCTCTGTTTCTCTCTCTCACACACACACACACGCTCTCTCTCTCTGTTTCTCTCTCTCACACACCCACACACATTCACACTCTCTCTCACACACTCACACACTCTCTCTCACTCTCTCTCTCTCTCTCTCTCACACACAAATACACAAACAGTCAAACACACACATCAATATCAATGCACCATACGAACTGCCAAGAGAGACGAAAGAAGGAGAAAATGTCAAAACAGATCATACTGAAGATAACATTAAGAATACAGACTGGAAGAACTGATTCCACTGAAATTACATTACTACGATAGACTCCCAAAATACTACCGCAAGTACGTTTCTCCAAGTGGATTGTCATGGTTGAACCGTTCCACATCCATTAACATTTGGTGAATGATGAAAATGCACGCCTCAGTTTTTGATTCTTGAATCACGATTTGGTGTCTAATGAATATCATTGTTATCATTGTCTGTGAAAAAGGATCCAAAAACAAGCGTGGCAATATACAGCAAGCTGACTGCGCATAGTCACATCAGGGCTATGACCGTTTCAAGCATACAAAACATTAACAATGCATTCGTGCACATAACTTAAGGACATGCCCCTGGCGTTGATCACTCCGTCCTATTTATCGCATAAGGGGATTAAAAAAAACATGAATACAAATTTAAACATATCTAAGGACACCAAAGCATTATATGAAAACGGGCCTGAATTACCTAAAATTGTTTCCGCATATCTCACCTCCATTGAACCAAAATGCGCTTAATACATGTACCCAATTATCCATCCTCAGAAAAAAAAAGTACGTAAGACTTTATCGAACACATACAAGTGAATGGACCAGCAAGGCAGAAAATGATAGGAAGAAATGACAGAAAGTGAAGGAGGAAGAAAGAAACAAAGAGAGTGACAAAAAAGAGGAAATTTCCAGCATGGAATTTCTAGAATGTGGGGATATATTTTACACTGAAAGAGCCCCAGCATCCCCATGGGGGGTGGGGGTGGCAGGGTTCTTAAGATTCTACCTAAATTATGAGTTCTAAGATTATGCACTACTGCTTGTCTTTGTATCATCATCACTGAAAGAAAGTAAAGATATTGTTGTAACATGTGCTGCTATGATGTATTCCTCAACATACCCCATAATAAAACTACAACAAATACATACCCACATGAGTACAGAAGCGTTTTTCAATTGTATTCAATAGATACTGAAGCAAATCTTGACAAAATGCCACGAAATCAACCAATATGTTGAAATCTAGAAAGAAATGCAATAAAGAACACAATATGTTAACACTCGTATCAACTTTTCGGGAGTAAATACCAGCATCATTTTCAAAATTTTTTATGTATTTTGAAACTGGTAGTTGATTATGTTACCAACATTTCCCATAACGAAATCACATTTTCTGTTCTAAAGTGTTTATCCAATGAGCAGTTCTGCGATGGTGTATTGCACTGTGTGAACGAAAACGAAGAAAGGAAATGTCGAAATCCTGTTACTCCTTGTCCATTCCCACAAATATTACCATCATATAACCCTTCTGTTGTTGACTTTGATGGAAATGGAAGCATCACTATTTCCAATCTCACAAACACAGAGAACAATCAACAGAACACCTCATGTCCTGAACGCTACTTCCAGTGTCTTACATCTCTCCATTATTGTCTACCTGTGTATGTACGGTGTAACGGTGTCAAAGACTGTCCTGGTGAGGAAGACGAGGCAGACTGTGAAAACTACATGTGTCCTGGTTACTATCGTTGTCGTGGCTCCAAGGTCTGTGTCCATCCTAGTCACATATGTGACGGCTGGCCCCAGTGTCCTCAACGTGACGATGAACTCGTTTGTACTTTCCTCCCCTGTCCACTGAACTGCACGTGCTACAGATTAGCGTGGTATTGCAGAGAAAAACTGGTGAATCCTGTCCCATTGGACATAAAGTTTCTAGATTTTCATGGGACTAAAACAACACTCTCAGACATAGGAAATTTGACATTGCTAATATTCTTGAATATGTCGAGTTGTGGATTAACGCATCTGACCACATCTCTCGATTTTCCCAACTTACAAATGCTTGATCTTGCAAACAATGAACTTACATCTATTCAATGGAATGCCCTGCTCCTGCTTTCTAATGTCAAGAATATTTCGTTTGCGGGAAATCCTCTAATCCTAACACCAGCCAATGATTCTCCTGAAAACGTTTCATTGATAACTGTGAACTTTCTTGACTTATCTCGAGTGTTTATACCACATATGGACACAGAGTCCATTCATTTTTTCAGCAACGTACAGGTACTAAATATTTCTTACTGTCATATTAGCACCGTATCACAAGGATTCAAACGTTTCAAACAACTTCGCGTTCTTGATCTGCGTGGAAACAATTTGCAAGAATTTGACAAAGACATACTTGGAAATGTAGTCACTCTCAACGTTGTGTACAGTGAAAACTTTAAACTCTGTTGCCCCAAAACATTGCATAAAGATTTTAACATGGCTAATTGTCACGCACCGAAGGATGAAATATCTTCATGTGATAATTTATTGCGTTCTGATATCTATCGTGTTATTTTGTTCATTTTTGCTTTAGTTGCCTTAACTGGGAACTTAAGTAGTTTGATATTCCGAGTTGCTCTGGAAAAAAGCACGTGGAAACACGGTTACAATGTGTTTGTGACACACCTATGTGTGTCAGATTTATTCATGGGTATTTATTTAACCACCATAGGACTGGCTGACTATTATTACCATGGAACATATCTATGGAAAGATTTCACATGGAAATCGAGCACCGTGTGTTTATTAGCAGGGTGTATGTCACTACTGTCTAACGAAGTATCAGCATTTTTGATCTGTCTCATTACTTTAGATAGGTTCCTGGTTTTACGATTCCCATTCAGTGATATACGATTCAAGGTATTCTCAGCGCATGTAGCAAGTTGCGTAGCTTGGTGTGTGGGACTTTTATTGGCCATCATTCCTCTCCTGCCTATCACGTCACACTGGAAATTCTATGGACAAACTGGAATCTGCCTGCCTCTGCCTGTCACGAAGATGGATTCTCCAGGAATGACATATTCATTTTTTATAATGATCGTTTTTAACTTCATACTCTTTTTGTTGATCGCTCTTGGGCAGGCATCCATCTATTGGTCAATCAGTGCCAACAAGATGCCATCGGTACTCAGCAGTTCCACCACTTCTAAAGACATGACTATTGCACGTCGACTTATCACCATCACTGTGTCAGACTTTTTCTGCTGGTTCCCCATCGGTATCCTGGGCTTGTTATCCAGCAGCGGTACAGTCATTCCCAGTGAAGTCAACGTGGCCATGGCCATTCTTGTTCTGCCACTCAACTCTGCGATTAACCCCTTACTGTATACACTCAATGTGTTACTGGAACACAGGCAGAATGCCAAAGAACGTCGCTTGCTGGAAGAAATCAAAGCCCAGATGATGGCAGAAACAGAGGCTAAGAAATGTAAAGCAGTGTGCAGTCAGCAGGAAGCGGCCAGTCTTATGCAGTCCTGGATTTCATGTGGATTGTTGTCGCGGGACAGAATTAAAACCTACACCCAAAAGGCAGAAAATTCCTCAGGTCTTTGAATTCTCTCATTCACTGAACTGTCTGTGGGAACTAGAAACACTGTGCTGACAAATATACATGCAAACTGGTAATCCGATTTTCTTCAACTCGTGATTTGTTAGTGTGCATTTCTGGTTTATATTTATGCTTTATTTGCAAGTTAACATATTGATATAATTATAGAAACATCCGATGGTTTGTTTTGTTTTTTGATCAATACACCATATTCTATATGTTCATCAATGTTTCTTGATTGACACTGATTTAATCACCTGACACTGATTTATTCGTGGTTTTCAGCAACAAAAATATCATCATCATCATCATCATCATCATCATCATCATCATTATCATCATCATCATCATCATCATCATCATCATCATCATCATCATCATCATCATCATCATCATCAACAACAACAACAACAACAAAACTCAGATACAGACTCACTTGGGCTAACATTCACGAATTTGCTCACGTTCAAAAGCGTTCAATGAGTACAAAACCAGCAAAACAACTGTTCGTTATAATACCTTCTCTAATTTAGTGAAACATACAGTTCACAAACATCGCCACAGTCAAAATATCTATCCAAATGTATGAGAAACATGTCAGTAAAACTGTCCTTAACATTGGGATCCTATTGTCATTAAAACCAAGAAATCAATCATCATACTTCACAAACAAGAATTCAGTTTCAGTTTCAGTTTCAATTTCTCAAGACGATGTCTCCGCCCTCGGAACGAATTCCATATGCATTAACGTCACAGATGCCATGTGTATGGTGATCATGACACAAGCCTTGAGCCTGCACATAAACCCATGAGCTGGCCAGTAGTACATGTATAGTCCTCGATATCTCAACCCTCAAAGGATTAGGATTTCTCCTGCTGCTGGGTCAATATAGGTCATGAGGTCACTAGGTTAGTGGGTTTACCAGGGCACCAGGGCACCAAGTCATTTCATGCCCCAAAAGATTAGGATTGCTCCTAGGTCATGAGATCACCAGGGTACTAGGTTACCGGGCTTACCAGGGTATTGGGTTACGAGTTTTTTTAGTTTTTTTTTACAGAAATTGGAACTATTAGTACAATTTATAGAGAATATGGAACAGTATCACAGAAGTAAGTAGAATGATAATGGTTATTGCATAACCCTATGAAACTGTCACCTGTGTATTTGGTTTTGAAACTGGAACTATTCGAACAATTCTTTTTAAAGCTCAATGAACTAGAATACACTCATAATTATTGCTGCGGAGAAAAAGAAAGCTGCCTTTAAGACAACTTCGATGAAATTTGATTAAAATACATATATATTATCATGTTTTATTAAATCTGTGTTGCGCGTCTGAAGGATATTACCAAACGCTTTCCAATCGGCGTTCATGTATTTGAATTTCGGGATTCTATCTTCAGTGTCAGTGCGTGTTCTGAAAGTTGTTTTCTCCAAAAGTTTAATTTCAATTGGAAGATGATCGCTACCCAAACTATCATCTCCTATGAGCCAAGTACAATTTGTTGCAAGCTCTGGAGAGATGAGAGACAAATCCACAAATCTTTTTTTTCTCTCTCTTCGTGTTTTTTCTTTCTTTTTTGTTGTTGTTGCTTTCATTCTCTCTGCCTTTCTTTCTTTATAATCATCAACTCACATAGTCACGGCTTGAGGTTCACTCTACTTATGTTTGTATTTGGTGTTGTGAAAACTTTGTTTTACACCGCAAATTTGATGAACAGTTTTGTCTGTTTCAGATCGATCAATGTCAATTAAAATGCTGCTTTTTTATTATTAGAAATACACTACTGAAATTTCGATAGTAATTCTGAAAGAAAATTTTGAGCAGTTATAACTTTTGTCATTCTGTTGAAATAGTTGATGGCAGCAAAGAATAGTTTCCAGCCAAAGGTTTGTAGCTTAGACAGCATCAATATGGATAATAAACAGTTTTAAATTATTTTCGTTTACTTCTAGGTTTGGGTTTTATTGCATGTTTTTTCGGACTAAGAAAGGTAGAAAGAGAGACGTCTTGAAGACTGCATTAGTGTTTTGCTGGACACCAATTATCGTTTTTTCAATTTTTTTCTTTTCTCTCATTGTTTCTTTTTTTTCTTTCCTTTTTCCTTTTTTTCTTTCTTTTACATTTTTATCGTGCACGTATCAAGGCTTTATTGTTTACAAATATCAGTCTGCTCAGATTTCGTTTATCGGAGTTCATCATCATCTTCTTTTTGAGTTTTTCTTGTCTTTGTTTAATTTCTATTTTGTTTCTTTTGTCTATTCATTCTTTCTTTTTTATATTGTCTCTTTCTTTCTTTCTTTTTTCATCGTTTTTTTTTTCTTTTCTCTCATTTTTCTTTCTTTCTTTCTTTTTCTTTTGCATTTCTTATCGTGCATTTATTAATGTTGTCTGTATACACTTATCAATGCCTTTATTGTTCACAAATCTTACTCTATTTAGATTTTGTTCAACGGAGTTATCATTATCTTCTTTCCCAGTTTTCCTTGTCTTTGTTTTATTTTTATTCTGTTTCTTTCGTCTTTTCATTCTTTTTATATTGTCCCTTTCTTTCTTTCTTTTTTTTTTCATTGGTTTTTCTGTTTTTTTCTTTCTCTCTTTCTTTCTTTCTTTTATATTTTTCTTTTGTTTTACATTTCTCATCGTGCGTGTATCAATGTTGTCTGTATACACTTATCAAGGCCTTCATTGTTCACGAATCTTATTCTGTTTATATTTCGTTCATTGGAGTTTATCATCGTCTTCTTTCCGAGTTTTTCTTGTCTTTGTTTAATTTCTATTCTGTTTCTTCCCGCTTGTCATTCTTTTTCATATTGTCCATTTCTTTCTTTCTTTTTATAATTTTTTCTTTTCGTTCTTTCTTTCTTTTTTCTTTTTTGTTTTACCTTTCTTATCATGCATTTATCAATGTTGTCTGTATACACTTATCAAGGCCTTCATTGTTCACAAATCTTAGTCTGTTTCGATTTCGTTCATTGGAGTTTATCATCATCTTCTTTCTGAGGTTTTCTTGTCTTTGTTTAATTTCTAGTTTCTTTCGTCTTTTCATTTTTTCTTCCTTACATTGTCTCTTTCTTTCTTTCTTTATTTTTTTCCTTTGTTTTTATTTTCAGTCTCAACGATCGTCATGTTCTGGTAGTATGTCAACTGTGTCATTTTTTTAATTTTCTTTAGAAAAAGGAGTGTGGAGGGGAAGTCCGTATAATACGTTCTGTATATTTGTGATTCAGATATACAGGTAAGTTTATGAACAGAAATTGTTCTGCTTTTGATTACTGGACATGGAAAGTCACAGTGAAATGAAACGTTTTTACAAACAGCATAGTCATTTGGGAATGCGCATTGGTTTTCTGTCTCTGTCTCTCTCTCTGTGTCTCTCTGTCTTACACACATTCTCTCTCTCTCTCTCTCTCTCTCTCTCTCTCTCTCTCTCTCTCTCTCTCTCTCATGCAAACAGGAAGAAGAAAAACACGAAAACAGAACCAGAACACATATTCAATACGTGTATGACAAGACAGGGGCAAATTTTCAACCAACTGGCCCATCTCTCTGTCTTCTCTGTCTTTCTCTCTCTCTCTCTCTCTTTTGTCTCCTCTCCCTTTCCCTTATGAACCAAGATGTTGGGAGAGTATTGGCAACAAAGAATAGTTTTTAGCCAGAATTTTGTAGTTTAGACAGTATCAATATGGATAGTACACAATTTTTATATTATTTTCGTTCACGTCTAGCTATGGATTTTATTGCATGTATTTCGGACTAAAAAAGGCAGTAAGAGAGATGTCTTGAAGACAGCATTAGTGTTTCCCTGGACACCGATTGTTGTTCTTTCTTTTCTTTTTTTATATTTCTTTCTTTCTTTCTTTCTTTGTTTCTGTCTTTCTTTTTTTTATACATTTTTTATCATGCATTTATCAATGTTGCCTGTATGCACTTATCAAGGCCTTCATTGTTCACAATCTCAGTCTGCTCAGATTTCGTTTATCAGGGTTCATCATCAGCTTCTTTCCGAGTTTTTCTTGTCTTTGTTTAATTCTTATTCTGTTTCTTTCGTCCTTTCATTCTTTCTACCATATATTGTCCCTTTCTTTCTTTTTTTCTTTATTTCTTTCTTCTTTTTTTTTTCTTTCAGTCTCAAAGATCGTCATGCTCTGGTAGTATGTCGACTGTGTCATTCCTTTATTTTCTTTACAAAAAAAAAGAGTTTGGAGGGAAGTCCATATAATCCTTTTTGTGTATCTGTGATTCAGATATACAGGTCATTTTATGAACAGAAATTGTTCAGGATATTGCTCTGTTTTTGATTACTGGACATGGAAAGTCACAGTGAAATGAAATGTTTTCACAAACAGCATAGTCATTTGGGATTGCAGATTCTCCCTCTCTCTCTCTCTCTCTCTTTCTCCCTTTGTCCCTTTTTCCCTCGTCGTGCTGGTGTGTGTGTGTGTGTGTGTGTGTGTGTGTGTGTGTGTGTGTGTGTGTGTGTGTGTGTGTGTGCGCGCGTGTGTGTGTGTATGCGTGTGTGTGTATGTGCGCGTGTGAGTGTCTCTCTCTCTCTCTCTCTCTGAAGCATAATCTGTGAAGTACTGATTTATTGTGGAATAATTTTTATTTTTTGTATGGATACCTTGCACAGACTTGTTATTAAATCATTGTATATATAAATATGTGCAGTACTTATGTATTTTTGTGTACTGTCTAATTTCATATGGATGCCTTCCAAACACTTGTCATTAAATCAGTGTATATATAGATATGTGTACTCAAGTATTTTTGTGTAATTTATAATTTGGTATGGATGCTTTGAAAACACTTGTCATGAAATTAGTAGATATGTGTACTCAATTATTTTTGTGTAATTTATAATTTGGTATGGATGCTTTGAAAACACTTGTCATGAAATCAGTGTATATATATATATGTGTACTCAAGTATTTTTGTGTAATTTATAAATTGGTATGGATGCTTTGAAAACACTTGTCATGAAATCAGTGTATATATATATATATGTGTGTACTCAAGTATTTCTGTGTAATTTATAATTTGGTATGGATGCTTTGAAAACACTTGTCATGAAATTAGTTTATAGATATGTGTACTCAAGTATTTTTGTGTAATTTATAAACTGGTATGGATGCTTTGAAAACACTTGTCATGAAATCAGTGTATATATATATATGTGTACTCAAGTATTTCTGTGTAATTTATAATTTGGTATGGATGCTTTGAAAACATTTGTCATGAAATCAGTGTATATATAGATATGTTTACTCAAGTATTTCTATGTAATTTATAATTTGGTATGGATGCTTTGAAAACACTTGTCATTAAAATAGTGTATATATAGATATGTGTACTCAAGTATTTCTGTATAATTTATAATTTGGTATGGATGCTTTGAAAACACTTGTCATTAAAATAGTGTATATATAGATATGTGTACTCAAGTATTTCTATGTAATTTTTAATTTGGTATGGATGCTTTGAAAACACTTGTCATTAAAATAGTGTATATATAGATATGTGCACTCAAGTATTTCTGTATAATTTATAATTTGGTATGGATGCTTTGAAAACACTTGTCATGAAATCAGTGTATATATAGATATGTTACTCAAGTATTTCTGTATAATTTATAATTTGGTATGGATGCTTTGAAAACACTTGTCATTAAAATAGTGTATATATAGATATGTGCACTCAAGTATTTCTGTATAATTTATAATTTGGTATGGATGCTTTGAAAACACTTGTCATTAAAATAGTGTATATATAGATATGTGCACTCAAGTATTTCTGTATAATTTATAATTTGGTATGGATGCTTTGAAAACACTTGTCATTAAAATAGTGTATATATAGATATGTGTACTCAAGTATTTCTGTATAATTTATAATTTGGTATGGATGCTTTGAAAACACTTGTCATTAAAATAGTGTATATATAGATATGTGTACTCAAGTATTTCTGTATAATTTATAATTTGGTATGGATGCTTTGAAAACACTTGTCATTAAATCAGTGTATATATAGATATGTGTACTCAAGTATTTCTGTGTAATTTATAATTTGGTATGGATGCTTTGAAAACACTTGTCATTAAATAAGTGTATATACAGACTGGTTATTAAATCAGTGTATATATAAACAATTCAAGTAATGATGTCCTTTTGTGTAATTTTGTTGTTTGTATGGATGTCTTGTAAAGACTTTTCATTAGATCATTGTACATCTAAATATGTCAAGTAGCCTACTCATGTAATTTTGTGTAATTTTTATTTCTGTATGGATGCCTTGCAAAGACTTGTAAGTAAATCAGTGTATATATACATCTGTCAAGTACTCATGTCATTTATTGTAAATTTCATTTCTGTATGGATGCCTTGGAAGGACTTGTCATTAAATCAGTGTATATCTAAATGTATAAAGCACTGATGTATTGTTGTGTTTTTCTATTTTTGAATGGATGCCTTCCAAACACGTTATGAAATCAGTGTATATATAAATCTGTAAAGTAGTTCAGTGTAATTTGAGGTATAGTATGGCTGTCAGTACTGATTTGTCTGTATAAGTATGTAAAGTACTTATGTAATTTTGTGTAATGTATAATGTTATAAGGATGGCTTGCAAACATATGTCTTTAAATCAGTATACATACAGATATGTGTACTCATGTACTTTGTTGTAATTTAGAATGTGGTATGGATGCTTTCAAAACACTTGTCATTAAGTCAGTGTATATATAGACATGTTATGAAATCAAGTGTATATATAATCTGTCAAGTGATGATCGCCTTTGGTATAATGTGTATGTTTGTATGGATGCCATGCAAAGAGTTGTCATTACCTCAGTGTATATAAAAATCTGTCAAGGTATAATTAGTATTTTTGTATGGATGCCTTGCAAACACTTGTCATTAAATGAGTGTATATTTAAATCTGTCAAGTACTCATGTATTTTTCTGTTATTTCTAATTTTGTATGGATGCCTTCAAAACACCTGCACAAAAACACATGTCAATAATTGAGTGTATATATAGATATGTATGTGTGTGTGTGTGTATATGTATGTAATGTTGTTTAGATGTACTTATTTCTAAATGTGTGAAGGGTGGTCCTTCAAAGTTCTTTTTTATAATGTGTTCTTCGTTTCTGTCATCCTCAAAAAGGTATTTAATGTACTCTCCCCATCTGTCCAGTATTTTGTCTTTTTCCATGATAAGCGTGCCATCTTTTGATTTTAAGCAACCAGTTGATGTGCATGTATTTTTCCTGTGAACAATTAAAATTTTATTCAATTCGTCTGTACATACCCTGAGGATCCATTTTGTGTCGTTCTTCTATCTCTTTGCATTTTGTGTTCAGCCAAGCTTCCTTAGCTTCATTGCACCTATACCTGATTTCTTTGTTTATCTTCCTGTATATCTCCTCGTTTCTCTTTGCCTTCCTCCTTTTCTCCATCAGGCCCAAAATTTCATTAGTCATCCAGCTCTTTTTTGCTTTACTATTTGCCTTAGGGATTTCCTCACAAGCTTCATTTATAGAACTTCTCAACTTTGTCCATTGTTCCTCACTGTCACCAACGTCTTCCAGAGCACTGAATTTGTTTTGAACATGTACATTAAATTTTTGACGTATCATTTCATCTGTCTTTAAGAGTCCAAGGTTTAGTTTGATGTTGCTTTTGGTCTGTTTCCTTTTCCTCAATTTCAGCCTAAACCTTCCCACTACCGGATTGTGGTCACTGTAGCAGTCTGCGCCTTGTGTGTTTTTGCTGACAGTAAAGAAT
>JAPXFY010000022.1:61688358-61703358 GCA_030674185.1 Monoplex corrugatus
ATTCCATATGCACTAACGTCACAGGTGCCGTGTGATTGAGAAGATCCAGAATGATTACGGCACAAGCCTTAAGCCTGCACATAAACCCATGAGCTGGCCAGGTCCTGAGGCCCTAGCTAGATAGTCCCATAACTCCAGGGTCGTAAGGGAGTGAGGTGGTAGAGACCTCAACTTTCCCCGGGGCCAGCATCATGAGCACGGGGCCCATCCCCTTTTCCTCGCTTCAAATTCACATTCATATTCACATATTTTTTTCTTACCAAGACTTCAGAAAGGCAAGAAGGCTAATTGGTCTTCAAGGGGTGGGACCTGGGAAATCAACCTATCTCTCCAATGCTTTGTACCAAGGCAGCTGGCCGTGCCCTGCTCCTCACGATTTTCATCTGCAGTGGGACCTTTAATGTGCGCAGCCAGAAGTCACACGGATCCATTTCGTTTTTCGTCCCCTTCCGAAGGACTAGACATTCAGTTCGATTTTCCAGTCAAACTGAGAGAAGAGTCGATGCGGGGAGCGAACCCCGGAACCTTGAGTGTGAGTTGCTGGCAGGCGAACGTCTAAACCATTCTGCGACTCTTCTCCTCATGAAGATAAGCATAATAATTATATCACGTACATTACAAACAATCGTTCCACATAATTTTTCCCTGATCAACCTCAGCAATACCAAACTGTACAATGACTAATATACGTTGATAACTTACGCAAAGCAAAACACTTAAACTCTAGAGTCTAGTTTTTGCAGCTGGTGGATAGGGTGCGGGAGAGAGAGGGTTAAGTTGGGGTCTTTGGTGTCAGTGGTTCATGGGTCTTGTTGTAAGAGGGCCTTATCAGAAGGACAGGAGGTGGTCTGTCATTAAGTCTGGCCCCGTGACTGTGCGATTACCGCCGTAGGGGCCATAGTTAACAGTGTTCCTTGCAAGTTGGATCAGAACAGGCAGTGGTGATACCCCCCCCCCTACCCACCCTCCACCCCCGATCAGCTAGAGGAGTGTGATCAGTTAGTGCAGTGTGAACAGTTTGTGGAATGTGATCAGTTTGTGGACAGTGATCAATTAATGGTGTGATCAGTTTGTGGAGTGTGATCAGTTTGTGGAATGTGATCAGTTTGTGGAATGTGATCAGTTAGTGGAATGTTATCAGTTAATGGAGTGTGATCAGTTTGTGGAATGTGATCAGTTAATGGAATGTGATCAGTTAGTGGAATGTGATCAGTTTGTGGAATGTGATCAGTTTGTGGAATGTTATCAGTTAATGGAGTATGATCAGTTTGTGGAATGTGATCAGTTTGTTGAATGTGATCAGTTTGTTGAATGTGATCAGTTAGTTGAATGTGATCAGTTAATGGAATGTGATCAGTTAATGGAATGTGATCAGTTTGTTGAATGTGATCAGTTTGTTGAATGTGATCAGTTTTGTTGAATGTGATCAGTTTGCTGAATGTGATCAGTTTCTGGAATGTGATCAGTTTGTTGAATGTGATCAGTTTCTGGAATGTGATCAGTTAATGGAATGTGATCTGTTTGTTGAATGTGATCAGTTGTTGAATGTGATCATTTGCTGAATGTGATCAGTTAATGGAATGTGATCAGTTAATGGATTGGATCAGTTAATGGAATGTGATCAGTTAATGGAGTGTGATCAGTTTAATGGAGTGTGATCAGTTAATGGAGTGTGATCAGTTAATGGAATGTGATCAGTTTGTTGAATGTGATCAGTTTGTTGAATGTGATCAGTTAATGGAATGTGATCAGTTTGTTGAATGTGATCAGTTTTGTTGAATGTGATCAGTTTGTTGAATGTGATCAGTTTGTTGAATGTGATCAGTTAATGGAATGTGATCAGTTAATGGAATGTGATCAGTTTGTTGAATGTGATCAGTTTGTTGAATGTGATCAGTTTGTTGAATGTGATCAGTTTGCTGAATGTGATCAGTTTCTGGAATGTGATCAGTTTGTTGAATGTGATCAGTTTGCTGACTGTGATCAGTTAATGGAATGTGATCAGTTAATGGAATGTGATCAGTTTGTTGAATGTGATCAGTTTGCTGAATGTGATCAGTTAATGGAAATGTGATCAGTTAATGGAATGTGATCAGTTAATGGAATGTGATCAGTTAATGGAATGTGATCAGTTAATGGAGTGTGATCAGTTAATGAGTGGATCAGTTAATGGAATGTGATCAGTTAATGGAATGTGATCAGTTTGTTGAATGTGATCAGTTTGTTGAATGTGATCAGTTTGTTGAATGTGATCAGTTAATGGAATGTGATCAGTTTAGTTGAATGTGATCAGTTTGTTGAATGTGATCAGTTAATGGAATGTGATCAGTTAATGGAGTGTGATCAGTTAATGGAATGTGATCAGTTTGTTGAATGTGATCAGTTTGTGAATGTGATCAGTTAATGGAGTGTGATCAGTTTGGAATGTGATCAGTTAGTGGAATGTGATCAGTTTGTTGAATGTGATCAGTTAGGAGTGTGATCAGTTAATGGAGTGTGATCAGTTTGTTGAATGATGATCAGTTTGTTGAATGTGATCAGTTTGTTGAATGTGATCAGTTAATGGATGTGATCAGTTTGTTGAATGTGATCAGTTTGTTGGAGTGTGATCAGTTATGTGGAATGTGATCAGTTAATGGAATGTGATCAGTTAATGGAATGTGATCAGTTTGTTGAATGTGATCAGTTAATGGAATGTGATCAGTTAATGGAATGTGATCAGTTAATGGAGTGTGATCAGTTAATGGAATGTGATCAGTTAATGTGTGATCAGTTAATGGAATGTGATCAGTTAATGGAATGTGATCAGTTAATGGATGTGATCAGTTTGGAGTGATCAGTTAATGGCGTAATGTGATCAGTTTGTGAATGTGATCAGTTTGTTGAATGTGATCAGTTTGTATGAATGTGATCAGTTAATGGAATGTGATCAGTTAATGGAATGTGATCAGTTAATGGAATGTGATCAGTTAATGGAATGTGATCAGTTAATGCGATGTGATCAGTTTGTTGAATGTGATCAGTTTATTGAATGTGATCAGTTTGTTGAATGTGATCAGTTGATGAATGTGATCAGTTAAGAATGTGATCAGTTATGAATGTGATCAGTTAATGGAATGTGATCAGTTAATGGAATGTGATCAGTTTGTGAATGTGATCAGTTAATGGAGTGTGATCAGTTTGTTGAATGTGATCAGTTTAATGGAATGTGATACAGTTAATGGAATGTGATCAGTTTGTTGAATGTGATCAGTTAATGGATGTGATCAGTTTAATGTGACAGTTAATGGATGTGATCAGTTAATGGATGTGATCAGTTTGATTGAATGTGATCAGTTTGTGATGTGATCAGTTATGTTGAATGTGATCAGTTAATGGAATGTGATCAGTTTGTTGAATGTGATCAGTTATGGAATGTGATCAGTTAATGGAATGTGATCAGTTAATGGAATGTGATCAGTTAATGGAATGTGATCAGTTAATGGAATGTGATCAGTTTGTTGAATGTGATCAGTTTGTTGAATGTGATCAGTTTGTTGAATGTGATCAGTTAATGGAATGTGATCAGTTAATGGAATGTGATCAGTTTGTTGAATGTGATCATTAATGGAATGTGATCAGTTAATGGAGTGTGATCAGTTTGAATGAATGTGATCAGTTTGTTGAATGTGATCAGTTTGTTGAATGTGATCAGTTAATGGAATGTGATCAGTTAATGGAGTGTGATCAGTTTTGAATGTGATCAGTTAAGTGGATGTGATCAGTTTGTTGAATGTGATCAGTTAATGGAGTGTGATCAGTTTGTTGAATGTGATCAGTTTGTTGAATGTGATCAGTTTGTTGAATGTGATCAGTTAATGGAGTGTGATCAGTTAATGGAATGTGATCAGTTTGTGGAATGTGATCAGTTTGTTGAATGTGATCAGTTTGTGGAATGTGATCAGTTATGGAATGTGATCAGTTTGTTGAATGTGATCAGTTTGTGAATGTGATCAGTTTGTTGAATGTGATCAGTTATGTTGCATATTGTGATCAGTTAATGGTAATGAAGTTAGAATCAGTTATGATGGACATTTGTGATTGACAGTTAATGGATGGACAGTTAATGATTGATCAGTTTGTTGAATGTGATCAGTTAATGTGAATGTGATCAGTTAATGGCAGTTGATGTGATCAGTTAATGGAATGTGATCAGTTTGAATTGATCATTAATGATGATCAGTTAATGGAGTGTGATCAGTTTTTGAATGTGATCAGTTTGTGAATGTGATCAGTTTTTGAATGTGATCAGTTTGTTGAATGTGATCAGTTGTTGAATGTGATCAGTTAATGGAATGTGATCAGTTAATGTGGAATGTGATCAGTTAATGGATGTGATCAGTTTGTTGAATGTGATCAGTTAATGTGAAGTGAATCAGTTAATGGAGTGTGATCAGTTAATGGAGTGTGATCAGTTTGTTGAATGTGATCAGTTAATGGAATGTGATCAGTTAATGGATGTGATCAGTTAGTGAATGTGATCAGTTAATGAAATGTGATCAGTTTGTTGAATGTGATCAGTTAGTGAGTGTGATCAGTTTGTGAATGTAAATCAGTTAATGGAATGTGAATCAGTTATGGCAGTTTGTTGAATGTGATCATTAATGGAATGTGATCAGTTAATGGAATGTGATCATTAATGGAATGTGATCATTAATGGAGTGTGATCATTGTTGAATGTGATCAGTTTGTTGAATGTGATCAGTTTGTTGAATGTGATCAGTTAATGGAATGTGATCAGTTAATGGAATGTGATCAGTTAATGGAATGTGATCAGTTAATGGAATGTGATCAGTTAATGGAGTGTGATCAGTTTGTTGAATGTGATCAGTTAATGGAGTGTGATCAGTTTGTTGAATGTGATCATTAATGAATGTGATCAGTTAATGGAGTGTGATCAGTTTGTTGAATGTGATCAGTTAATGGGTGTGATCAGTTTGTTGAATGTGATCAGTTAATGGAATGTGATCAGTTTGTTGAATGTGATCAGTTTGTTGAATGTGATCATTTGTTGAATGTGATCATTAATGGAATGTGATCAGTTAATGGAATGTGATCAGTTTGTGGAATGTGATCAGTTTGTTGAATGTGATCAGTTTGTGGAATGTGATCAGTTTGTGAATGTGATCAGTTTGTGAATGTGATCAGTTTGTTGAATGTGATCAGTTTGTTGAATGTGATCAGTTTGTTGAATGTGATCAGTTAATGGAATGTGATCAGTTTGTGGAATGTGATCAGTTAATGGAGTGTTATCAGTTTGTTGAATGTGATCAGTTAATGGAATGTGATCAGTTAATGGAGTGTGATCAGTTAATGGAATGTGATCAGTTTGTTGAATGTGATCAGTTAATGGAGTGTGATCAGTTTGTTGAATGTGATCAGTTTGTGGAATGTGATCAGTTTGTTGAATGTGATCAGTTTGTTGAATGTGATCAGTTTGTTGAATGTGATCAGTTAATGGAATGTGATCAGTTTGTGGAATGTGATCAGTTAATGGAGTGTGATCAGTTTGTTGAATGTGATCAGTTAATGGAATGTGATCAGTTAATGGAGTGTGATCAGTTAATGGAGTGTGATCAGTTTGTTGAATGTGATCAGTTAATGGAATGTGATCAGTTAATGGAGTGTGATCAGTTTGTTGAATGTGATCAGTTAATGTAATGTGATCAGTTTGTTGAATGTGATCAGCTAGTGGAGTGTGATCAGTTAGTAGAGTGTGATCAGTTAGTGGAGTGTGATCAGTTAGTGGCGTGTGATCAGCTAGTGGAGTGTGATCAGCTAGTGGAGTGTGATCAGTTAGTGGAGTGTGATCAGTTAGTAGAGTGTGATCAGTTAATGGAGTGTGATCAGTTAGTGGAGTGTGATCAGTTAGTAGAGTGTGATCAGTTCGTAGAGTGTGATCAATTAGTGGAGTGTGATCAGCTAGTGGAGTGTCATCAGCTAGTGGAGTGTGATCAGTTAGTAGAGTGTGATCAGTTAGTGGAGTGTGATCAGTTAGTAGAGTGTAATCAGTTAGTGGAGTGTGATCAGCTAGTGGAGTGTGATCACTTAATGGAATGTGATCAGTTAATGGAGTGTGATCAGTTAGTGGAGTATGATCAGTTAGTGTAATGTGATCAGCTTGTGGAGTGTGATCAGCTAGTGGAGTGTGATCACTTAATGGAGTGTGATCAGTTAGTGGAGTGTGATCACTTAATGGAGTGTGATCAGCTAGTGGAGTGTGATCAGTTAGTGGAGTGTGATCAGCTAGCGGAATGTGATCAGCTAGTGGAGTGTGATCAGTTAGTGGAGTGTGATCAGTTAGTGTATTGTGATCAGCTAGTGGAGTGTGATCAGCTAGCAGAGTGTGATCAGCTAGAGGAGTGTGATAGCTAGTGGAGTGTGATAGCTAGTGGAGTGTGATAGCTTGTAATATACGTGTGGGTGCGTGCGTGCGTGCTTTCGTGCGTGCGTGCGTGTGTGTGTGTGTGTGTAATGACACACACGCGCGCGCGCACACACACACACACACACACACAACACACACAACACACACACAACACACACACGTGTGTGTGTGTGTATGTGTGTGTGTAATATAATATAATATAATATAATATAATATAATATAATATATATAATATAATATAATATAAATATAATATAATATAATATAATATAATATAATATAATATAATATAATATATGCCACGTTTACGTGGGAAGAAGTCCGAAGTGTAAACTGTGGGCAAAACAGGCAGAAGTTGACTTCCACGCGTTGCCATCTTTGACTTTTGGTAGGAAACTTTTATGTCCAAGCCAACAGTAAACCCTTTGACTCCCACACCCTGGTCACTAGCATCATGTAGTGCCAACCATGCTAGCAAAGCCAAAACTTAACCCTTTGATTCCCTCACCCTATCCACAGCTTTCTGCATTAAGCTGGTGGATAGGTGAGGGATTCAGAGGGTTAATTGTTTGCTGTTGGTGGATAGGGTGAGGGATTCAGAGGGTTAATTGTTTGCTGTTGGTGGGTAGGGAGCGGGAGTCAAAGGGATAATTCAGTTTCCGTGCATAAGCCAGAAAGGTTTAGTGGAAGCGAAGGGGCAAAAGTTTTGTCTAAATACCGAATCTTGGACCTCTCGCTTCCCAGTCAAGCGCTGTAATGTTTTAACCATTGTGCCACTCCTTCACAGCTTGTTCCAGTACAACAGCAAGCCAGTCTTGACAGACGACAACTACAACGTCAGCGACAACAAGAGAGAGAGCGACAACAGCACCAGCAACAACAAGAATTACAGCAACAACTGCGCCAGCAACACGAAGAGAGACAGCAACAACTGCGCCAACGACAGCGAGAGAGACAGCAACAACTGTACCAGCAACAGCGAGAGAGACAGCAACAACAGTACCAGCGACAAGAGAGACAACACTTGGACACTGAATGGCAGCCTGGCAGTATGTCACTTTGGGTTTTCTTTCTTTTTTTTGTTTTGTTTTTTGTTTGTTTGTCACGGTGGTTCTTTTTCCTTTTTTGTCACTTTTGATTTTCTTCCTTTTTATGTCACTTTTGATTTTTTTCTTCCTTTTATGTCCTCTTTTTGTATTTTTTTTCTTCCTTTTTATGTCACTTTTGATTTTTTCTTCCTTTTTATGTCACTTTTGATTTTTTCTTCTTCCTTTTTATTGTCACTTTTGATTTTTCTTCCTTTTTATGTTCATCTTCTGATTTTTTTCTTCCTTTTTATGTCACTTTTGATTTTTTTCTTCCTTGTTATGTCACTTTTGATTTTTTTCTTCCTTTTTATGTCACTTTTGATTTTTTTCTTCCTTTTTATGTCACTTTTGATTTTTTCTTCCTTTTTATGTCACTTTTGATTTTTTTCTTCCTTTTTTGTCACTTTGATTTTTTTCTTCCTTTTTATGTCACTTTGATTTTTTTCTTCCTTTTATGTCACTTTTGATTTTTTTTTCCTTTTTATGTCACTTTTGATTTTTTTCTTCCTTTTTATGTCACTTTTGATTTTTTTTCCTTTTTATGTCACTTTTGATTTTTTTCTTCCTTTTTTGTCACTTTGATTTTTTTCTTCCTTTTTATGTCACTTTTGATTTTTTTCCTTTTTATGTCACTTTTGATTTTTTCTTTCCTTTTTATGTCACTTTTGATTTTTTTCTCCTTTTTATGTCACTTTTGATTTTTTTTCCTTCTTTTATGTCACTTTGATTTTTTTTCTCCTTTTATGTCACTTTGATTTTTTTCCTTTTTATGTCACTTTTTTATTTTTTTCCTTCTTTTTTATGTCACTTTTGATTTTTTTTCTTCTTTTATGTCACTTTTGATTTTTGTTCTCTTTTTATGTCACTTTTGATTTTTTCTTCCTTTTTATGTCACTTTTGATTTTTTTCTTCCTTTTTATGTCACTTTTGATTTTTTTTTCTTTTTCCTTTTATTTCCTTTTATGTTTTTTTTTTCTTCCTTTTTATGTCACTTTTGATTTTTTTCCTTTTTATGTCACTTTTGATTTTTTTCTTCCTTTTTATGTCACTTTGATTTTTTTCTTCCTTTTTATGTCACTTTTGATTTTTGTTCCTTTTTATGTCACTTTTGATTTTTTCTTCCTTTTTATGTCACTTTTGATTTTTTTTCCTTTTTATGTCACTTTTGATTTTTTTCTTCCTTTTTATGTCACTTTTGATTTTTTTTCTTCCTTTTTATGTCACTTTTGATTTTTTTTCCTTTTTATGTCACTTTTGATTTTTTTCTTCTTTTATGTCACTTTGATTTTTTCTCTTTTTATGTCACTTTTGATTTTTTCTTCCTTTTTATGTCACTTTTGATTTTTTTCTTCCTTTTTATGTCACTTTTGATTTTTTTCTTCCTTTTTATGTCACTTTTGATTTTTTTTCCTTTTTATGTCACTTTTGATTTTTTCTTCCTTTTTATGTCACTTTTGATTTTTTTTCCTTTTTATGTCACTTTTGATTTTTTTCTTCCTTTTTATGTCACTTTTGATTTTTTTTCCTTTTTATGTCACTTTTGATTTTTTTCTTCCTTTTTATATGTCACTTTTGATTTTTTTCCTTTTATGTCACTTTTGATTTTTTTCTTCCTTTTTGTCACTTTTGTATTTTTTTCTTCCTTTTTATGTCACTATTTATTTTTCTTCCTTTTTATGTCACTTTTCTTTATTTTTGTTCCTTTTTATGTCACTTTTGATTTTTTTTCTTCCTTTTTATGTCACTTTTGATTTTTCTTCCTTTTTATGTCACTTGATTTTTTCTTCCTTTTTATGTCACTTTTGATTTTTTTCCTTTTTATGTCACTTTTGATTTTTTCTTCCTTTTTATGTCACTTTTGATTTTTGTTCCTTTTTATGTCACTTTTGATTTTTTCTTCCTTTTTATGTCACTTTTGATTTTTCTTCCTTTTTATGTCACTTTTTTTTCTTCCTTTTTTGTCACTTTTGATTTTTCTTCCTTTTTATGTCACTTTGATTTTTTCTTCCTTTTATGTCACTTTGATTTTTTCTTCCTTTTTATGTCACTTTGATTTTTTTTCTTCCTTTTTATGTCACTTTTGATTTTTTTCTTCCTTTTTATGTCACTTTGTATTTTTTTCTTCCTTTTTATGTCACTTTGATTTTTTTTCTTCCTTTTTATGTCACTTTTATTTTTTTTCTTCCTTTTTATGTCACTTTGATTTTTTTTTCTCCTTTTTATGTCACTTTGATTTTTTTCTTCCTTTTTATGTCACTTTTGATTTTTCTTCCTTTCCTTTTGTTTTTTCCCCTTTATTGATTTTTCTTCCTTTTTATGTCACTTTGATTTTTTTCTTCCTTTTTATGTCACTTTTGATTTTTTTATTCCTTTTTATGTCATTTTGATTTTTTCTTCCTTTTTATGTCAACTTTTGATTTTGTTTTTTCTTCCTTTTTATGTCACTTTTGATTTTTCTTCCTTTTTATGTCACTTACGATTTTTCTTCCTTTTTATGTCACTTTGTTTTTTTTCTTCCTTTTTATGTCACTTTTGATTTTTTTCTTCCTTTTTATGTCACTTTGATTTTTTCTTCCTTTTTATGTCACTTTTGATTTTTTTTTCCTTTTTATGTCACTTTTGATTTTTCTTCCTTTTTATGTCACTTTTGATTTTTTCTTCCTTTTTATGTCACTTTTGATTTTTCTTCCTTTTTATGTCACTGATTTTTTTCTTCCTTTTTATGTCACTTTTGATTTTTGTTCCTTTTTATGTCATTTTGATTTTTCTTCCTTTTTATGTCACTTTTGATTTTTTTTCTTCCTTTTTATGTCACTTTTGATTTTTCTTCCTTTTATGTCACTTACGATTTTTCTTCCTTTTTATGTCACTTTTGATTTTTTTCTTTCCTTTTTATGTCACTTTTGATTTTTTTCTTCCTTTTTATGTCACTTTGATTTTTTTCTTCCTTTTTATGTCACTTTTGATTTTTTCTTCCTTTTTATGTCACTTTTGATTTTTGTTCCTTTTTATGTCACTTTGATTTTTTTCTTCCTTTTTATGTCACTTTTGATTTTTTTCCTTTTTATGTCACTTTTGATTTTTTCTTCCTTTTTATGTCACTTTTGATTTTTCTTCCTTTTTATGTCACTTTTGATTTTTTTCTTCCTTTTTATGTCACTTTTGATTTTTTTCTTCCTTTTTTTGTCACTTTGATTTTTTTCTTCCTTTTTTTGTCACTTTGATTTTTCTTCCTTTTTATGTCACTTTTGATTTTTCTTCCTTTTTATGTCACTTTTGATTTTTCTTCCTTTTTATGTCACTTTTGATTTTTCTTCCTTTTTATGTCACTTTTGATTTTTTTCTTCCTTTTTATGTCACTTTTGATTTTTTTCTTCCTGTTTTTTGTCACTATTGATTTTTCTTCCTTTTTATGTCACTTTGATTTTTTTCTTCCTTCTTTTTTTTTTGGTCATTTTGTTTTCTCCTTTTTTGTCACTGTTTTTTTTTCTTCTTTTTTTGTCACTTTTTTCTTCCTTATTTGTCACTTTGTTTTTTGTTTGTTTGTTTGTTGCCACTTTGGTTTTTCTTCCTTTTCAAAGTAGATTTTCCCAGTCAATGCAGGGCTGTCGTTTACAGGCAATTACAGAATGTTTTTATAATATCCACGGATCATTGCATATTTTCCTCCTTCTTTCGTCTGCTGTCTACATTGTAAGGCCACATCCGGTGATAATTGTGCCCATTTTCTCCTGGTTCCTGTCTGTTGCCATTTAGCACTTCCTCCCGCGTTTCCTGGCACGACAAGATAAAATCCAAAACAAGTGTGACTGCCAGCGTTCAATCAAACAGGAACCAGAAAAACAAAAACAAAACCAGAACGCGTATTAAATACAACCACACAAGACAGGCGCACATTTTCAGCCAAGCGTGGTTATAAAATCACAAACAAACAAACACCAAATACAAAAATGACGAGAGAAAAAAGACAGAACCTTCGCTGCTGCTTTGTCCAGTGGGAGAAGAGGACTAAAGACAGACAAGAAGGACTTGCAGTAGTTGATGAAGAGGGTTTCGTTAAGTTCCGAACCTGGAGCTGCTCCATCCTGGAGGGGCCTCAGTGGGAGAGCACTGTTCTCATGTGATGTAGCTGACCCTGTAGAAATGTTCCTTATATTGCATGGTGTTGTTGTTCGTCTTTGGTTGTCTAAGAGAACCACGACTTCAATTTTGACCGGGGGATTGGCGATTGTGGGTCTGGAGGTGGCTGGTGAGGCCAGTCCGGGCGAGGAAGGCTCGCCCACACGTAGGGCAAACGTGGGTTGGTGCAACTGTAGAATTGGAGGTCGCTCACGCCTTGCGCGCTTCTCGTTTTCTTCGAGCCTCTGCTGTCTTCTCTCTGCTGATCTTGCTCCGATGGTCAATTTGCCTCGCCAGTTTGGTCCATCTAGTGCAAGCTTCTCCCAGGTATTGCGTGGCATCATGCCTGACAATTTCGCGGCCGTTCAAACAACCCCTGTGGTTGAAGTAAGGCAATGTTGGGAGCTCCCGACTGCTAACTGTCGAGACTTACAGCAAGAGGAAATGAACTGACAGCATTTCGAGCTGGTGGAAGGGCGGGCTGCCCGAAAAATAGATGAAGACTCAGAGGAGGGCAAGAGAGAGCTCTTCCATTCGTTCTTCCTTGGTCCGGTGGCTGGGCTGGACCTGGTTGGTGCGTGTTGTGTGGCTGTCCCGGGGTTTGTCACTTCCCCGCCTTGCCATTCAGTTTGGGGGCAGGATGACTGATGGTTGGGTCCTAATGGGTCATGCAGCGCATGGACAGCCCCACCCCCCTCTTTGCTTGTTGAGGTGGCTGTCGGGTGGCGGCGGGGAGATTGGGGGATGGTTGCCGGGAGGGTGGTGGAGTGTTGGTGCTCTGGTTCCCATCCGCATCCTCGAGGTGTTTCTTAACTTATTAGAAGGCGCCCATAAGACTAATATCTCTGATTTTAGTCCTCTAGGTTTCCTTTAAGGTTATCCTGTCCTTAGCTTATGTCTATAGGATCTGCCCCCCGAGCACAGGAGTCTAGGACTGTAGACAGCCTTATTGCGCCTGATGGCTCTGTCATGAAGATGTATTGGACATTTTCTACGTGTGGCCTTGTAAAGGGCTATTCCCCACCCGCTTCCCACCCTGTCCTCAAAGACACCATGGCCAGTCAGTGTCTGCACTGTTTATCTGTCCAGGCAGACACAAGATCATTGATAAAAAAGATTAGGGAAAGACAAACGAAATTTATAGGACATTTTATGGGGAAAGGGGGAATTAGAACACCTGGTCACAACAGGAAAGCTGGAGGGAAAGAGATTCACCAGGTAGACCCAGGGAGAAAAGATTGGACGGATTCGCAGGGTGGCTGAGGACAGAGACGGTGGAAAATGTACTTGCAGCGACAGGGGATAGATTTGTGTGAAGGGCCATGATCGCCAACGCCATGCGGCAGGGTACATGATGATGGTGATGATGATGATGACGACGACGACGACGATGATGATGATGATAATGAGGAGGAGGAGGATGACCTGTCCAGACAAGCCTGGCTTATTGGGCAGTAACTCCCCATATTTGAAGGCCATCCAGTACCTGTGACCTACAGGATTGGGGATGGTCACCTCGCTATCAAGTTGGAGGTAACCTTTCCCAGATTATTGCATAGGACATCGAATACTATCACCAATTCTAATACGCTTGACAAATTGACAATACATAAGAATTTGTTGCATATGGCATCGTTATATCATCACCAATTATTTTTTTATCATGATGATCATCATCATCATGTGCCCTGCCACATGGCGTTGGCGATCATGGCCATCCATATGAATCTATCCTTTGTTGCTACAAGTACATCTCACACCCTCTCTGTCCTCAGCCACTGTGCAAGTCCGTCCAATATTTTCTCCCTGGGTCTACCTGGTGTTCTCTTTCCCTCCAGCTTTCCTGTTGTGACCAGGTGCTCTAATTCTCCTTTCTTCATAAAATATCCTATAAACATTTTTTCCCTAGAGCCATAAACCCAAGATCGTGGACCCCGGGATAGTAGCCTTTTCCCTTTTGTGTGTTTCTAGAGAAATCAATAGAACGAATTTTTTTAAAGTCACTTTTTCGTGAAAATTGTTTTTAAACATTTGACAAATTGACGATAGGCCCTCACAAGAGTCATGTTTCATATGGCATCGTGTATCATCAATAATTCTCACAAGTTCGACAAAGGCATCTGTACATAATTATATCATCACCAGTTCTCACAAGTTCAACGTAAGTATCTGTACGTAATTTGTCGGAACCATTCGTCAATCATTTCATGGTCTTTTTCTTTTCTTTTTTTTTCTTCCATTTTGTCACCTTGTTGGCTCGGTAGGTTAGAGTGCTATGCTGATAACACAAGGACCTTGAGTTCGAACCCTCAAGCGGGTGACAGTTAAGTGGATAATAGTTTTTAACAGACTGGTTGTTGTTGTTGTTGTTGTTGTTGTTGTTGTTGTTGGTTCTTTCCTTACACCTGTAGACCTAAGCTCGTGGACCCAAGATAACAAGCTTTTCCGTCTTGTATCTTTCTGGAGAAGTCAATAGAACGAATGTTAGAATGGCTTGACCATCTTTTTCCTATTTAATTTTATTTCACTGCCCTTCGTTTTCAGCCAGTCATACTTCGTATCTATCTATCTGTCTGTCTGTCTGTCTGTCTGTCTGTCTGTTTGTCTATCTATCTATCTATCTTCTATCTATCTATCTATCTATCCATTTATCTATCCATCTATCTATCTGTCTGTCTGTATGTCTGTCTGTCTCTCTTTCTATCTGTCTGTATATCTATCTATCTATCAATCTATTTGTCTGTCTGTCTGTCTGTCTCTCTATCTATCTATCTATCTATCTGTCTGTCTGTCTGTTTGTCTGCCTCTGTCTGTCTGTCTTCTGTCTATCTGCCTGCCTGTCTGTCTGTCTGTCTGTCTGTCTGTCTCTCTCTCTCTCCTCACCTCTCTTCTATCTATCTATATATCTATCTATCTATCTATCTATCTATCTATCTATCTGTCTGTCTTTCTTTCTTTCTATGTATCTGTCTGTCTGTCTCTCTTTCTTTCTATGTATCTGTCTGTCTGTCTGTCTGTCTGTCTGTCTGTCTCTCTATCTATCTATCTATCTATTTATCTGTTCGTCAATGTATCTATTCATTCTTCAGTTTACGCATTGACTTATGTGTCGATTATTTATCTATCTATTGATTTTATTTCTTTTCTTTTTCTTTTTTCTTTCTTCGTTGTTGTTTGTTTTTTGTTTTTGTTTTTGTTTTGTTTTGTTTTTCTTGTTCATTTGTGTATTCACTCAATCTTTCTTCTATTCATTCATTTATTCTTTTATTTCTTTTTGTTATTCATTCGTGCATGTACGTTTTTATCTATTTGATTTTATTTGCATGTGAAGATAATCAGTTCATTCCTTGACAAATCTGTTCACAG
>JAPXFY010000022.1:61708358-61738358 GCA_030674185.1 Monoplex corrugatus
ATCACATCATCTATTCATCATATTGGGTAAGATCACATCATCTATTCATCATATTGGGTAAGATCACATCATCTATTCATCATATTGGGTAAGATCACATCATCTATTCATCATATTGGGTAAGATCACATCATCTATTCATCATATTGGGTAAGATCACATCATCTATTCATCATATTGGGTAAGATCACATCATCTATTCATCATATTGGGTAAGATCACATCATCTATTCATCATATTGGGTAAGATCACATCATCTATTCATCATATTGGGTAAGATCACATCATCTATTCATCATATTGGGTAAGATCACAGCATATATTCATCCTCTTGATAAGATCACAGCATCTGTTCATTTTATTGGGTAAGATCACAGCATGTATTCTCTTCTTGGGTAAGATCACTGAATCTATTCATCCTCTTGGGTAAGATCACAGAATCTATTCATCCTCTTCAGTAAGATCACAGAATCTATTCATCCTCTTTGGTAAGATCACAGAATCTATTCATCCTCTTCGGTAAGATCACAGAATCTATTCATCCTCTTCGGTAAGATCACAGATCTATTTACCTTCTTTTTTGGGGGTAAGATCATAGCGTCTATTCATCCTTTAAGTAAGATCACAGCATCTATTCATCTTTTTGGGTAAGATCACAGCATCTATTCATCTTTTGGGTAAGATCACAGCATCTATTCATCATATTGGGTAAGATCACATCATCTATTCATCATATTGGGTAAGATCACATCATCTATTCATCATATTGGGTAAGATCACATCATCTATTCATCTATTGGGTAAGATCACATCATCTATTCATCATATTGGGTAAGATCACATCATCTATTCATCATATTGGGTAAAATCACATCATCTATTCATCATATTGGGTAAGATCACATCATCTATTCATCATATTGGGTAAGATCACAACATATATTCATCCTCTTGATAAGATCACAGCATCTGTTCATTTTATTGGGTAAGATCACAGCATGTATTCTCTTCTTGGGTAAGATTTCAGCATCTATTCATCTTGGGTAAAATTGAAGCATCTATTCATCTTCTTGGGTAAGATCACATTATCTATTCATCCTCTTGGGTAAGATCACATCATCTATTCATCCTCTTGGGTAAGATCACATCATCTATTCATCCTCTTGGGTAAGATCACATCATCTATTCATCCTCTTGGGTAAGATCACATCATCTATTCATCCTCTTGGGTAAGATCACATTATCTATTCATCCTCTTGGGTAAGATCACATCATCTATTCATCCTCTTGGGTAAGATCACATTATCTATTCACCCTCTTGGGTAAGATCACATCATCTATTCATCCTCTTGGGTAAGATCACATCATCTATTCATCCTCTTGGGTAAGATCACATCATCTATTCATCCTCTTGGGTAAGATCACATTATCTATTCATCCTCTTGGGTAAGATCACATCATCTATTCATCCTCTTGGGTAAGATTAAAGTATCTATTCGTCTTCTTGGGTAAGATCACAATATCTATTCATCCTCTTGGGTAAGATCACAATATCTATTCATCCTCTTGGGTAAGATTACAGCATCTATTCATCTTGGGTAAGATCACAGCATCCATTCATCTTCTTGGGTAAGATCACAGCATCTATTCATCTTCTTGGGTAAGATTTCAGCATGTATTCGTCTTCATGGGTAAGATTTCAGTATGTATTCGTCTTCATGGGTAAGATTTCAGTATGTATTCGTCTTCATGGGTAAGATTTCAGCATGTATTCGTCTTCATGGGTAAGATTTCAGCATGTATTCGTCTTCATGGGTAAGATTTCAGTATGTATTCGTCTTCATGGGTAAGATTTCAGTATGTATTCGTCTTCATGGGTAAGATTTCAGTATGTATTCGTCTTCATGGGTAAGATTTCAGCATGTATTCGTCTTCATGGGTAAGATTTCAGTATGTATTCGTCTTCATGGGTAAGATTTCAGTATGTATTCGTCTTCATGGGTAAGATTTCAGTATGTATTCGTCTTCATGGGTAAGATTTCAGCATGTATTCGTCTTCATGGGTAAGATTTCAGTATGTATTCGTCTTCATGGGTAAGATTTCAGTATGTATTCGTCTTCATGGGTAAGATTTCAGTATGTATTCGTCTTCATGGGTAAGATTTCAGTATGTATTCGTCTTCATGGGTAAGATTTCAGTATGTATTCGTCTTCATGGGTAAGATTTCAGTATGTATTCGTCTTCATGGGTAAGATTTCAGTATGTATTCGTCTTCATGGGTAAGATTTCAGTATGTATTCGTCTTCATGGGTAAGATTTCAGTATGTATTCGTCTTCATGGGTAAGATTTCAGTATGTATTCGTCTTCATGGGTAAGATTTCAGCATGTATTCGTCTTCATGGGTAAGATTTCAGTATGTATTCGTCTTCATGGGTAAGATCACAGCATCTGTGTGTATGCACCCGCACGTGTGAATACATGTACACCACAGATGCTGAGATAAGTTTAAAGTGTAACTGCAGGTGTCTGTATCTGTCGGGCCTGGTTATCACTGGGATATATTATGAAAGGAAACGTAGAGTAGATTCCTGTCACGCAGTTTCATTCCAGAATGGAATCCCTTAGCATCATGATTATCATCTCTGTCGTGATCATCATGGCATTGTGAAACATTCTTCCAGGTTCTGTGGCCATTGATGTGGAGTAGAAAATGGGACTGAAAAAAATTAGAAGTGTGTTTCTGTGTGTGTGTGTGTGTGTGTGTGTGTGTGTGTGTGTGTGTGTGTGTGAGAGAGAGAGAGAGAGAGAGAGAGACAGAGACACAGAGAGAGTGTGTGTGTGTGTGTGACAGAGAGAGAGTGAGAGTGTGTGTGTGTTTGAGAGAAAGAGAGAGTTAGTGAGAAGGAGAGAGAGAGAGAGAGAGAAAGAGATTATGTGTGTATGAGACAGAGTGAGTGAGAGAGAGAGTGTGTGTGTGTGTGTGTGTGCGTGTGTGTGTGTGTATGTGTGTGTGTGTGTGTGTGTTGTGGTGTGTGTGTGTGTGTGTGTGTGTGTGTGTGTGTGTGTGTGTGTGTGTGTGTTGTCCCTCGTGATAAAATTACTTGAAATGTTATTCTTATAATGAGTGTCTCTTCCACGCTATGCCATTTTACTAAACATATTTAGCCCTAAATCATGACTGAATTGTCTTTGTGTTTTATGCTTTTTATGAGTGATGTGTTGTGTGTGTGTGTGCGTGTGCTCGCGCACGTGCGTGTGTGTGTGTGTACGTGCGCGCGCGCCCGCGCTCCTGTGTGTGTGGAGAGAAGGTGTTACGAGCCACATGGTTAAACTTCAATATCCAAACTTCAATTAACAAGGAAGGATGTATTGTATTGTATTGTATTTATTGTATTGTATTGTACAGTACTGTATCGTATCGTAACGACGTATCGTATCGTATCGTATTGTATTGTATTGTATTGTACTGTATTATATTGTATTGTACTGTATTGTATTGTATTGCATTGTATTGGAAATAAATATAATGAGCACGTAAATGAACGAATGAGTAGATGAATGAACGAATAAACATGAATGAATGAACTGAAAAACTGAGAAGCAGAAAAATGAATTAATTAGCTAATTAATGAATAAGCAGATGAATGAATGACTGAATGATGACTGACTGACTGACTGACGGACTGACTAAATAAATAAATGAATGAATGAATGAATGAATAAGCAGATGAATAAATGAATGATTCCAGTGAAGAAGACACTGAATGACAATACATTGTTGTAAATCTGTCAGAGAGGTGGGGGGTGAAAGGGAACGGAAGATTTAGACAGACAAGCAGACAGATTGACAAAACCAGACAAGAACAAGGACAGACAAGGAAAAAGATAGAGACGAACAAAGAAAGACAAAGACAGACAAACGAAGACAGGCAGACTTACTTACTTACTTACTTAGGCCTTGAGCCCCAGGAGGGGCATAGGCCATCCACAACCGCCCGCCATCGTCCACGATCCTGGGCTATTTGCTCAAGTTCTCGCCAGGAGTAGCCGGTCTGCTTGGCGTCCGCCTTCAGTTCTCTTCTCCAGGTGTTTTTTTGGTCGGCCTCTCTTTCTCTTCCCTTGAGGGTTCCAGGTCAGGGCCTGGCGGGTGATGTTGGTTGATGGTTTCCTCAGGGTGTGCCCTATCCATCGCCATCTCCTTCTTCTGATTTCTTCTTCCACTGGCACTTGGTTAGTTCTCTGCCAGAGGTCTGTGTTACTGATGGTAACTGGCCAGACACTGATAGACAAAAACAAAGACAGAAAGGATAAAGACAAAGACATACAAAGATGGACAGGCAGAGACATAACAGACGAAAGACAAGTAAAGGCCAAGACACACAACAGACAGACAGAGACAGACAGACAGAGACACAGAGAGTGACACAGCAGAAAGAGACACAGCAGACAGAGACACAGCAGACACAGACACAGCAGACACAGACACAGCAGACAGACACAGCAGACAGACACAGCAGACACAGACACAGCAGACAGACACAGCAGACAGAGACACAGCAGACACAGACACAGCAGACACAGACACAGCAGACAAAGACAGAGACACAGCAGACACAGACACAGCAGACACAGACACAGCAGACACAGACACAGCAGACAAAGACAGAGACACAGCAGACAGACACAGCAGACACAGACACAGCAGACACAGACACAGCAGACAGACACAGCAGACACAGACACAGCAGACACAGACACAGCAGACACAGACACAGCAGACAGACACAGCAGACACAGACAGAGATAGCAGACACAGACACAGCAGACAGACACAGCAGACACAGACAGAGATAGCAGACACAGACACAGCAGACACAGACACAGCAGACACAGACACAGCAGACACAGCAGACACAGACAGAGATAGCAGACACAGACACAGCAGACACAGACAGACACAACAGACACAGCAGACACAGACAGAGATAGCAGACACAGACACAGCAGACACAGACAGACACAGCAGACACAGACACAGCAGACAGACACAGCAGACACAGACACAGCAGACACAGACACAGCAGACACAGACAGAGATAGCAGACACAGACACAGCAGACACAGACAGACACAGCAGACACAGACACAGCAGACACAGACACAGCAGACAGACACAGCAGACACAGACACAGCAGACACAGACACAGCAGACACAGACAGAGATAGCAGACACAGACACAGCAGACAGACACAGCAGACACAGACACAGCAGACACAGACACAGCAGACACAGACACAGCAGACACAGACACAGCAGACACAGACAGAGATAGCAGACACAGACACAGCAGACAGACACAGCAGACAGACACAACAGACACAGACACAGCAGATACAGACACAGACACAGCAGACACAGACACAGCAGACACAGACAGCAGACACAGACACAGCAGACACAGACACAGCAGACAGACACAGCAGACAGAGACAGCAGAGACAGACACAGCAGACACAGACACAGCAGACACAGACACAGCAGACAGACACAGCAGACACAGACACAGCAGACAGACACAGCAGACACAGACACAGCAGACACAGCAGACACATACAGAGACACAGCAGACACAGACACAGCAGACACAGACACAGCAGACACAGACACAGCAGACAGACACAGCAGACACAGACACAGCAGACAGACACAGCAAACACAGACACAGCAGACAGACACAGCAGACAGACACAGCAGACAGACACAGCAGACACAGACACAGCAGACAGACACAGCAGACACAGACACAGCAGACACAGACACAGCAGACACAGACAGAGATAGCAGACACAGACACAGCAGACACAGACAGACACAGCAGACACAGACACAGCAGACACAGAGACAGCAGACAGACACAGCAGACACAGACACAGCAGACACAGACACAGCAGACACAGACACAGCAGACACAGACACAGCAGACACAGACACAGACAGCAGACAGAGACACAGCAGACACAGACACAGCAGACAAAGATAGCAGACACAGACACAGCAGACAGACACAGCAGACAGACACAGCAGACACCGACACAGCAGAGACACAGCAGACAGAGACACAGCAGACACAGGCACAGCAGACAGACACAGCAGACAGACACAGCAGACAGACACAGCAGACACAGACACAGCAGACAGACACAGCAGACACAGACACAGCAGACAGACACAGCAGACACAGACACAGCAGACAGACACAGCAGACACAGACACAGCAGACAGACACAGCACACAGACACAGCAGACAGACACAGCACACAGACACAGCAGACAGACACAGCACACAGAGACAGCAGACACAGACACAGCAGACACAGACACAGCAGACAGACACAGCAGACACAGACACAGCAGACACAGCAGACACAGACAGAGACACAGCAGACACAGACACAGCAGACACAGACACAGCAAACACAGACACAGCAGACAGACACAGCAGACACAGACACAGCAGACAGACACAGCAAACACAGACACAGCAGACAGACACAGCAGACAGACACAGCAGACAGACACAGCAGACACAGACACAGCAGACAGAGACAAGTAAAGACAAAGACACAAAATGTCATGACAAAAAACAAACAAACAAACAAACAAAAACAAAAAAACGGAGAGACAATGAGAAAGGCAGACAAAGACAGGGGGACAAAAAGAAGCACGAAGGGAGACAATAAGGGACAGACACAGAGAGACAAATACAAAAGACAAAACAAAAACAGACCTGTAGACAAAAAAAAAAACCCACAAAAAAAAACAGAACAAAAAAAAACAATCATATACCCAAAGAGAGATTTCATAATAAAAGAATATTTTTCTCTCCACAGCCGTCGTTGTAGCGTACCTCGCTTCAAAGACTTGGCTACAGTGAGCGTCAGTGACCGACCACGCAACATCCAGTGTCTTTACCATAATGACCACCAGTAACTGACCACGCAACATCCAGTGTCTTTACCATAATAACCACCAGTGACTGATCACGCAACATCCAGTGTCTTTACCATAATGACAGCCAGTGTCCAAATGTTAAAGGCCACACAGACTGACAACCTCACGTCCTCCTCCTTCAAAAAGGAACCGAGCACGAAAAGAAGTTTCAGAGGACTCACAAATGAACTTGAAGACAAAATTTAAACTGACAGAAATGATAAATGAGAATTAAACCAAAAAACAAAACTAAAAAAAAAAAAATTAAAAGGGAGGGGGTGGAGTGGAGAAGGACAAAGTCAAGAACAAGGAAAAAAACAGAAAAAGAAAACTAAACAAAGAAAACCAAACGAGTTCACATAAAGGGGAAAAGTAACACCCAAATGGATGGTTTGCAATAAACTGAAATTTGATGAGGGCCTGGATACAAGACAAAGGTTTCCTTGTTTGGTTCTACACATTCTCTGTCCCTGGTTCTACACATTGTCTGTCCCTGGTTCTACACATTCTCCGTCCCTGGCTCTACACATTGTCTGTCCCTGGCTCTACACATTCTCTGTCCCTGGCTCTACACATTCTCTGTCCCTGGCTCTACACATTGTCTGTTCATGGCTCTACACATTGTCTCTCCCTGGCTCTACACATTGTCTGTCCCTGGTTCTACAAATTCTCTGTCCATGGCTCTACACATTCTCTGTCCATGGCTCTACACATTCTCTGTCCCTGGCTCTACACATTCTCTGTCCCTGGCTCTACAAATTCTCTGTCCATGGCTCTACACATTCTCTGTCCCTGGCTCTACACATTCTCTGTCCCTGGCTCTACACATTCTCTGTCCCTGGCTCTACAAATTCTCTGTCCATGGCTCTGCACATTCTCTGTCCCTGGCTCTACACATTCTCTGTCCCTGGTTCTACACATTGTCTGTCCCTGGCTCTACACATTCTCTGTCCATGGCTCTACACATTCTCTGTCCATGGCTCTACACATTCTCTGTCCATGGCACTACACATTCTCTGTCCATGGCTCTACAAATTCTCTGTCCATGGCTCTACACATTCTCTGTCCCTGGCTCTACACATTCTCTGTCCCTGGCTCTACACATTCTCTGTCCATGGCTCTACACATTCTCTGTCCATGGCTCTACATATTCTCTGTCCATGGCTCTACACATTCTCTGTCCCATGGCTCTACACATTCTCTGTCCCTGGCTCTACACGCTCTCTGTCCCTGGCTTCTACACATTCTCTGTCCATGGCTCTAACATTCTCTGTCCAGGCTCTACAATCTCTGTCCCTGGCTCTACACATTCTCTGTCCCTGGCTCTACACATTCTGTCCACTGGCTCTACACATTCTCTGTCCATGGCTCTACAACATTCTCTGTCTCATGGCTCTACACATTTCTGTCCCTGGCTCTACACATTCTGTCCATGGCTCTACACATTGTCTTGTCCCTGGCTCTACACATTGTCTGTCCCCTGCCCGGGCTCTACACATTCTCTGTCCTTGGGCTCTACACATTGTCTGCTCCTGGCTCTACACATTCTCTGTCCCTGGCTCTACACATTGTCTGTTCCTGGCTCTACACTTCTCTGTCCCTGGTCTACACATGTCTGGCTCTACACTGTCTGTCCTGGCTCTACACATTTGTCCTGGCTCTACAATGTCTGTCTGCTCTACACATTGTCTGTCCCTGGCTCTACACATTGTCTGTCCCTGGCTCTACACATTGTCTGTCTGCTTACATTGTCTGTCCCTGCTACACATTGTCTGTTCATGGCTCTACACATTGTCTGTCCCTGGCTCTACACATTGTCTGTCCTGGCTCTACACATGTCTGTCCTGGCTCTACACATTGTCTGTCTCCTGGCTCTACACATTGTCTGTCTGGCTCTACTACAATTGTCTGCTCCCTGGCTCTACACATTGTCTGTCCCTGGCTTCTACACATTCTCTGTCTCCATTGCTCTACACATTGTCTTTTCCCTGGCTCTACACATTGTGTCCTTGTTCCCTGGCTCTACACATTGTCTGTTCCTGGCTATACACATTCTCTGTCCCTGGCTCTACACATTTGTCTGCTACTGTTTCCTGGCTCTACACATTGTCTGTTCCTGGCTTACACATTCTCTGTCCCTGGCTCTACACATTGTCTGTTCCTGGCTCTACACATTGTCTGTTCCTGGCTGTACACATTGTCTGCCTGCTCTGATCGTTCCTGGCTGTACACATTGCTGTCCTGGCTCTCATGCTGTCCTGGCTCTACACATTCTCTGTCCCTGGCTCTACACATTGTCTGTTCCTGGCTCTACACATTCTCTGTCCCTGGCTCTACACATTGTCTGTTCCTGGCTCTACACATTCTCTGTCCCTGGCTCTACACATTGTCTGTCCCTGGCTCTACACATTGTCTGTTCCTGGCTCTACACATTGTCTGTCCCTGGCTCTACACATTGTCTGTTCCTGGCTCTACACATTGTCTGTTCCTGGCTCTACACATTGTCTGTCCCTGGCTCTACACGCTCTTTGTCCCTGGCTCTACACGCTCTTTGTCCATGGCTCTACACGCTCTTTGTCCCTGGTTCTACACGCTCTTTGTCCATGGCTCTACACGCTCTTTGTCCCTGGCTCTACACGCTCTTTTTCCCTGGCTCTACACATTCTGTGTCCATGGCTCTACACGCCCTTTGTCCCTGGCTCTAGTCTACACGCTCTTTGTCCCTGGCTCTACACGCTTTTTCTCCATGGCTCTACACACTCTCTGTCCATGGTTCTACACGCCCTTTGTTAGTGGCTCTACACGCTCTTTGTTCCTGGCTCTACACACTCTTTTTTCCCCGTCGGGCACATGTCTGTTTCAGTGAACAGTTCAGACAAAGTGTCAAAATCCTAGAGTCAAAGACCACGGAACAGTTCAGATAAAGTGCCTACATTCTAGAGTCAGAGATCATGAAACAGTTCAGACAAAGGGCAAGGATCAGGGAACAATTCAGACAAAAGGCAAGGATCAGGGAACAGTTCAGACAAAGTGCGAGGATCTGGTAACAGTTCAGACAAAGTGCGAGGATCTGGTAACAGTTCAGACACAGTGCCAAAATTCTAGAGTCAAGGATCATGACACAGTTTAGATAAAGGGCAAGGATCAGGGAACAGTTGAGACAAAGGGCAAAGAGCAGGGAACAGTTCAGACAAAGGGCAAGGATCTGGTAACAGTTCAGACACAGTGCCAAAATTCTAGAGTCAAGAATCATGACACAGTTTAGACAAAGGGCAAGGATCAGGGAACAGTTCAGACAAAGGGCAAAGAGCAGGGAACAGTTCAGACAAAGGGCAAGGATCTGGTAACAGTTCAGACACAGTGCCAAAATTCTAGAGTCAAGGATCATGACACAGTTTAGACAAAGGGCAAGGATCAGGGAACAGTTGAGACAAAGGGCAAGGATCAGGAACAGTTGAGACAAAGGGCAAGGATCAGGGAACAGTTGAGACAAAGGGCAAGGATCAGGGAACAGTTGAGACAAAGGGCAAGGATCAGGGAACAGTTCAGACAAAGGGCAAGGACCTGGTAACAGTTCAGACACAGTGCCAAAATTCTAGAGTCAAGGATCATGACACAGTTTAGACAAAGGGCAAGGATCAGGGAACAGTTCAGACAAAGGGCAAGGATCATGAAACAGTTGAGACAAAGGGCAAGGATCAGGGAACAGTTCAGACAAAGGGCAAGGATCTGGTAACAGTTCAGACACAGTGCCAAAATTCTAGAGTCAAGGATCATGACACAGTTTAGACAAAGGGCAAGGATCAGGGAACAGTTCAGACAAAGGGCAAGGATCATGAAACAATTCAGACAAAGGGCAAGGATCAGGGAACAGTTCAGACAAAGGGCAAGGATCATGAAACAGTTGAGACAAAGTGCAAGGATCATGGAACAGTTGAGACAAAGGGCAAAGATCAGGAAACAGTTCAGACAAAGGGCAAGATCAGAGAACAGTTCAAACAAAGGGCAAGGATCAGGGAACAGTTCAGACAAAGTCCTCAAATCCTTTAGTCAAGGATCATGAAACAGTTGAGACAAAGGGCAGGGGGATCATGGAACAGTTCAGACAAAGATCAAAGATCATGGAACAGTTCAGACAAAGTACAAGGATCACGGAACAGTTCAGACAAAGGGCAAGGATCACGGAGCAGTTCACACAAAGGGCAAGGATCACGGAACAGTTCACACAAAGGGCAAGGATCACGGATCAGTTCGGACAAAGTACAAGGATCACGGATCAGTTCGGACAAAGTACAAGGATCACGGAACAGTTCAGACAAAGTACAAGGATCACGGAACAGTTCGGACAAAGTACAAGGATCACGGAACAGTTCAGACAAAGTACAAGGATCACGGAACAGTTCAGACAAAGTATAAGGATCACGGATCAGTTCGGACAAAGTACAAGGATCACGGATCAGTTCGGACAAAGTGCAAGGATCACTGAACAGTTCACACAAAGTGCAAGGATCACGGAACAGTTCACACAAAGGGCAAGGATCACGGATCAGTTCACACAAAGTGCCTTAATCCTAGGTCAAGGATCATGGAACAGTTCAGGCAAAGTGTCAAAATCCTAGAGTCAGAGGTCATAGAACAGTTCAAAATGCCAAATTCCTAGTCAAGGATCATGGAACAGTTCAGACAAAGGGGCAAGGATCAGGGAACAGTTCAGACAAAGGGGCAAGGATCAGGGAACAGTTCAGACAAAGGGGCAAGGATCAGGGAACAGTTCAGACAAAGGGGCAAGGATCAGGTGGTGGTGGGTGTTGTGTGTGTGGTGGTGGTGGTGGTGGTGCAGTGTGGTGGTATGTGTGGTGTGTGTGTGTGGGTGGTGGTGCTGGTGTGTGTGTGTGTGTGTGTGTGTGTGTGTGTGTGTGGTGGTGGTGGTGGTGGTGGTGGTGTGTGGTGGTGTGTAGTGTGTGTATGTGTGTGCGGTGGTGGTGGTAGTGTGTGTGTGTGTGTGTGATGGTGGTGGTAGTGTGTGTGTGTGTTTGTGTGTGTGGTGTTGTGTGTGTGTGTGTGTGTGTGTGTGTGTGTGTGTGTGTGTTCAAAGCAATAATGCATGTATTTTATTATCAGTAATAATTCTATAGCGCTATTCTCCAAATTCAGTTAGACTCATCACGCATCATATAAATCAGACATTTGATGGAGCATGGAGAACTCAAGCTGTTAACTCTTTGACTCCCGAACCCTATCTACCAACTGCAAAAACTTAACCCTTTGATTCTCTCACCCTATCCACCGGCTTCCTGGATAGGGTGAGAGAGTCAAAGGGTTAAGTTTTTGCTTTGCTAGCATGGTTGGCAATGCAGGATGCTGGAGGACAGGGTGAGGGAGTCAAGGGGTTAAGTGAGCTGACCACACTCCACTATACTGTTGCATTGTCTGTATCTTTGGTGGGCGTGCCTGCTTGCTGCTTTCATGTTTTCATATGTCGCCACACACTGATATGACTTACCGGATCTTTAATCCTTCCGCTCCCGCACCTTATCCACCAACTGCAAAAACTTAACCCTTTGACTCTCTCACCCTATCCATCAGCTCCCTGCAAGAAGCTGGTGAATAGGGTGAGGGAGTGAAAGGGTTAAGTTTTTGCTTTGCTGGTATACTTTGACAATGCAGGATGCTGGTGGACAGGGTGAGGGAGTCAAAGGGTTAAGCTTTTGCTTTGCTGGCATGCTTGACAATGCAGGATGCTACATTTGTTATTTTCATGTAACTACGATCATTCCAATAATAGGCTGATACAATAACAGTATAAAATACAGACTAGGTAAAACGTAGGCTAGGATAGGGCCTCAGGACCTAGCCAGCTCATGGGTTTTATGTGCAGGCTTAAGGCTTGTACCATGATCACCATACACATGGCACCTGTGACGTTAGTGCATATGGAATTTGTTCGGAGCACGGAGACGTCATCTTGAGAAACCGAAACCGAAACTGTCAGTGTAGACACACCAATTGTGTTAACCATTTGACTCCCGCCCCCTATCCACCAGCTGCAGAAACTTACCCGTTTGATTCCCTCACCCTATCCGCCAGCTTCCTGCAAGGAGCTGGTGTATAGGATAAGGGAATCAAAGTTTTTGCTTTGCTCGCACGGTTGACAATACAGGACGCTGGTGGACAGGATGCTGAAATCAAAGGGTTAAGGCACCAGCAAGTCTACTTACATTTTGGTTTAGATAACAAAAATCTGTACCCGTTATGAACCAGGCAGAGGTATCCAAGTAGGATCGAACCAAGGATTTTCCGATTGGAAGTTCAATGTTAACCACCTGACTACCACGTCCTGAGCAGCACTTGGTGTTGATGTGCTCTCTACATCATGAATCATCATCATCATTATGTTATTATTATTGTTGTTGTCGTTATCATGAATATCATATTGTGGTTGTTATTGTTATTATTCTATTATCGGTTAAACCACAATACTGCATATACTAGAATACTCAAGTCTATTTGGGGTCTTGCTGTGAATTTGGCAATTAAAGTATTAATTTTGTTTATGTGAAACAAAGATTTTGGGGTTTTACCGTCTGGCCTTAGTTTTCAAGAAAAGGTATCCTGACTTTATGCCAGAGAGACCAAAGAGAATTGTGGCAATTATTGTCTTCCATTAGTTTGTTATTCTGTGTTTGCCTGCTGGGCATTTTTTATTTCTGCGGTTATTTTACATTATACACAAATGACACCCTGGTTGGGGGTTGTTATTTTTTCACTGAAATATATTCCCATCAGTTTCTGGAACCTCAGTCTTTGTAATTTTCAGCCGAACTGTATACACGTGTGGTGTGTTTTGTGTATGTGTGTGTGTGTGTGTGTGTGTGTGTGTGTGTGTGTGTGTGTGTATGTGTGTGTGAGTGTGTGTGTGTGTGTGTGTGTGTATGTGTGTGTGTGTGTGTGTGTTGTGTGTGTGTGTGTGTGTGTATTTTTGTGCGTGTACATGCTTACGTAAGCCGCTGTGCATGTGATTGTGAGGTGCATGCACGTGTGAGTGTGTTCATATGGGTGTTGTTATTGTTGTTTAATGCCCAGCCGACTGCGTAGAGTCATATCAAGGCTATAACCGCTTCAAAACAGACAAGACTTCAACAAGAAAAAAAAGAAAAGAAAAGAAAATTACGTACACATATCAATGCATTCGCGCACATAATCTAAGGACATGCCCCCGGCGTTGACCACTCCGTCCAATTTATCGCACAGGGGAGATTTAAAAAACACACCTGAATACAAATAATTATATGCATACATAAGGACACCAAAACATATATGAAAACAGGCATAAATTACCTAAAATTGCTTCCGCATATCTCACCTCCCTAGAGTCAAAAATGCTCTTAATGCATGTACCCAATTATTAATCCTAAGAAAACGTACATAAGACTTTATCGAACACATCTGGACCATTAAGGCAGAAAATGATAGGTAGAAATGACAGAAAGCAAAGCAACAAGGCAGAAACAAAGAGAGTGACAGAAAGGAGGAAATTTTTAGCACAGAATTTCCAAGTGGGGATACTATTTAGTTCATATGGGTAAGGTGCATGCATCCATGCATAAGCATATGTCTATCTCTGCATGTGTGTATGTGCATGTATGTGAGAGTGTCTGTGTGTGTGTGTGCGTCAGGCTCAGGCATGTGTGTGCATAGATTAACAGTCCATACATCTGACAAAAATCTAGTCAAAATCCGCCCACGAAATGCTGACAAAATCATGTCAACATATATTTTTTTCCAGACCACAGACACAGACACTCTTCTCTGGTCAGAATGAAGTAATGTCCCATTTTCACACACACACACACACATTTAAAGGGGGGGGGGAGGGAGGGGCAGACTAAAAGAAACAAGAAATGTACAAGACAGCTCATATATAAATCTGAGAATCTCTGAAACCATTTTCTCGCTAACATGATAGGCGCAAAAATGGGCTGTAAATAATGCTGCTAAGACAGTAGAGTTTAAATAGTTTTGTTGGTTTGGTTTGGTTTGGTTTGGTTTGGTTTGGTTTGTTTGTTGTGGTGACCTAACAACATAGTAAAATGCCAAAAACTGTTGACACAGCCCAATCATCTTCCTAATCTATATACTTTGTTTATTTTCCAAGACCAATAATAACAATCATTTTATCATACGTTGCGAGTGAAGATATAAAAATAAACCAGGTATACATTTTGTTATGGTTTCGTGTGTGCATACAAACACATACACACATGCACACACACACACATGCACACACATACACACATGCACGCGTGCACACCGAGAGGTGAGAACTGCTTAAAAGAAAGAAAGAAAAACTCAAGGGGAATCTGGGAAAATGCCTCCCTGGAAAAAAATTCTAACGGATTTGTGTAATCTGGCATATTTCCACGCATCAAATTTGGAGTGCTTAAAAAGGATATCTTCTGCATCATTCAATTTCTACACATGCACATTTTAAATCACAAAATATAGTACTAACTCTGCTTCAATAAAAGAGAGAGAGAGAGAGAGAGAGAGAGAGAGAGAGAGAGAGAGAGAGAGAGAGAGAGAGGCTTCCAAGGAAACTGATTCTTTCCACTGTTGAAATCCGCAGATTTGAGAATTCCCAAAACACACACACACACACACACACACACACACACACACACACACACACACACACACACACACACAACACACACACACACACACACACTCACACACACAAACATGTACGTACACACACACACACACACACACACACACACACACACATACACACACACAAACATGTACGCACACATCCATGCACACACACACACACACACATCCATGCACACACACACCACACACACACAAAGAACACAACAAAACAGTCCATGAAATTCAATGTTTATTTCAGTATTCGGTCAACCAATTCACCTGACGTGGAATGTTGGCTCCCAGACACGAGATGTCATGTTACAAGAACAACCAAAACGAGTAAATCAAGTAGACCACGATAGTCCTGGTGACACTACCTGATCTATAGCCAACACTGTCGTGTGTGTATCATTGGTTCTATGGGCAGCAACACTAACATGTATCATAAACCAAAGAACGGTATAAATCCAATCTAACGGTAACTCCAGTGTTGTCAACTCTGGAACAATAACATCGAAACTGGTAATTGAAAACAAATTAACGTCACATTCCTGGGTGTGTTGTAAAATGCTGGAACAAATAAACTCTTCATTAATTAACTGTTCATGAACACCAGGAACGCCAAATGAATCGGCTCCATGAAAATGAAAACGTCTGCTGTCCACGGATGCGTTTCTTGACCCAGTGCGGCGTGCACTTTAGATGGACCAGGTACACAGTTAACCCTTTCACTCCTTTTGCCTTATCGTGCAGGAAGCTGGCGGACAGGGCAAGGGAGTGAAAAGAGTTAACGGTAAATAAAGCAATGGACACCTGTTTTGTCGGCTGTCATCAAAGGGTGCGATATGCACAGTGTCGCGTCAGTCATCAAACAGAACAAACTCTGGATCCTGTTATCGTACAGCATGAACACAATCATACGTTGGAACATCACACGTCATTTCACACTTCTCACACCACATCTGGCGCTTGCTTCCATCAAACGGAAATACTAACATGATATTAATTCATTCAAATATGAACCAGTGCAACACAGGAGCAAATGATAAAAAAATAATACTGGTCAAAAATTGTGTGCTATATTAGCAGTTCAATTTTATTATTTCAAAAAAAAAAAAGAAAGAAAAGAAAAGAAAAAAACAACAACAACCACACCTTTTTTTTTAATCATTTATATAACATTATCCAGCTATGCCTGATACACATTGTATCCTGTAGTTCATACATTGAATTTTTGAATGTTTATGTCATACATAGTATTTCTACAGCCTTTTCCTCATGAAAACAGGTCTATTTTTCAAGTTTTACATAGAAAGAGAAACCATTGGGAAAAAAAACAAACACACACACACACGAAAAGAGAATGGGGTCAGATGGGATAGAGACAGAACTGCTGATAAATAAAACAACTAAAAATGGTCAATCCCTCACTGAAAAGTGCTGGAATATAGCATATGAGATCAATAAAAAGGGCTATTATTATCAGTACAGCTTTCGGTATATAACCAATGTTAAGTGTTGTATTAATATCTTTATATAAACACATATAATATGATCTGTAATAAACGATATTGCCATTACTAAAGTTTACTGAAATTTCTACAATAATATTTTTTCACACACAAACGCATGTACACATGCACACACTTTTAACAAGGAGTAAGGGAGATAAACTCAAAGAGCAATTTCTAAAGAGAAATTTTTGAATGCTTGTATGTTTCATCCATGAACATCTTGCACTGTTTCAACAATTCAACTTGGAACATCGGAAGTTCTACAAATTTGAGTTAACTGGTAAATCAACGAAACAAATACACACTCAGCGTGTGTATTATCTTAATCTTTTGTTTGTTGATCAACTTTGTTTATTCATTTATCTATACACTTATTGCATATAATTGTCTATGCACCGAAACATTTCCTATCTGTCTAATATTTTGTCTTTTTCCATGATAAGCGTGCCATCTTTCGATTTTAAGCAACCAGTTGATGTGCATGTATTTTTCCTGTGGACAATTTCTTCAATTCGTCTGTACATAGCCTGAGGATCCGTTTTGTGTCGGTTTTCCATTTCTTTGCACTTTGTTTTCAGCCAAGCTTCCTTAGCTTCATTGCACCTATTCCTGATCTCCTTGTTTATCTCTCTGTATATCTCCTCGTTTCTCTTTGCCTTCCTCCTTTCCTCCATCAAGCCCAAAATTTCATTAGTCATCCAGCTCTTTTTTGCTTTTCTATCTGCCTTAAGGATTTCTTCACAAGCTTCATTTATCGAATTCCTCAACTTTGTCCATTGTTCCTCACTGTCACCAACGTCTTCCAGACCACTGAATTTGCTTTGAACATGTACATTAAATTTTTTACGTATCACTTCATCTGTCTTTAAGAGTCCAAGGTTTAATTTGATGTTGCTTTTGGTCTGTTTCCTTTTCCTCAATTTCAGTCTAAATCTTCCCACTACAGGATTGTAGTCACCGTTGCAGTCTGCGCCTGGTAGTGTTTTTGCTGACAGTAAAGAATTTCTAAATCTTTTGTTGATCAGGATGTAGTCAATCTGATTTTTGGTATTATCTCCTGGACTCATCCAAGTCCATTTTTTTTCTATTAGGCTGCTCAAACCAGGTGTTTCCTACTATGAACTCATTCATCTGTGCCCATTCTACAAGTTTCTCATCCCTTTCATTTTGCGTACCAAGGCCATGAGGTCCATCTATATCCTCCACCCTATCCTGTCCCACTTTAGCATTAAAATCTCCCATTATTACAGTAACTTCTTGTGATTTACATTGGACTTTGGCCATCTCTAATACTTCGTAGAAGTTGTCGACGTCTTCCTGAGTACTTGCGGATGTTGGTGCATACACCTGAATGATGTTGATATCAAATGGTTTGCCTCTCAACTTGACCAGCAAAACTCTGTAGGACACAGCCCAGTATCCCTTAACTGCTTTTGATTTGTCCTTGTCCATCATGATGCCTACTCCTCTTTCATGTGAGTTACCACCAGAGTATATCATTGTGTATTCTCCTGATGCTATCATGCCTGCCCCATTCCATCTCACTTCCCCTAGTCCTAAAATATCAATGTTAAGCCTTTCCATCTCTGTTTTGATATTTTCTAATTTACCCTTCTGCAACAGTGTTCTTATATTCCATGTTGCAACTTTGATGTTTTTAAATCTGAGTTTAGGGGGTTTGGTCGCAGTAACGTGCTGACGGTCTGGTGTCACCTGCGCCGCATGACGGTCCCTACCGGACGAAGCTGCTCCACAGGAGCACCTATTCACGTCGTTTCTTTTTCCATTTTTCTGTTTCTGTCCATGGGTGACCTGGGAAAATTACGATGGTGGTTTCCCGTTGCCTTCCATCGGTTTGTGTACGGTCTCTCCGCTAGCCTTACTCTCTCCCGAGATGTCCACAAGACAGTGGAGCTATTCACCCATAGCTTGGGGATCTGGTTCGTGGGCACCAGGGCATATCCACACGCCGGTGGGCCTGCGTGCCTCACGTCTGGGGGCCAGACCTCCTCCGAGTCCTACGAGATTCAGCCTGAGTCCGTAAGGTGCTCAATTACCGCCTGTCGCCACGAAGAGGCACAGCAATAGGGCTTACTGATGGAGAGGCTATGTACTGACAGGAAGAGACTTGCGCCTTCTGCTCTTCTTTTCGCATAGCTGCAAGCAGCAGTGCTAGCCAGCGGTGCAGGCTGAAGCCGACACACTAGACGCATCACATCTGCCATCTTGACATCTGCCATCTTTTTCATAGACAACAAATATCTACATTGGAGGCCAACCCATGGAGATTAGGGTGTTTACGTCTCCGAGATGGAAGTAGACTGCTATACTGAAATATATGCTTGTTTCTCCTTACTTTCCTCCGTTTGGTTCAGCCACACCGGGGAAATGGGAAGGACATGTGAGGGACGATTCCAATCGCCGGTTTCATTCCACTGATTCCCACCAAAGTTCTCTCCAATTGGTTCCTCCCGAATTCCCCCTTCCCCTTTGTTTCCCCCACCCTGAGTCCATCCCTTTGGTTCTCTCCCAAATCTCCACCCCACTGTCGTTCTCCCTGAAGTTCTTTTCCATTTGTACCCCTCCCAGCCGCTTCCATCTTTCTCCATCTTTCCCTCCTCAAATTTCCTCTCAGTGCCCCCACTCCCCAAGATCTATCCCAGAGTTCCCTGTCTTAAGTAACCCCCCCCCCCCCCGCCCGACTCCCCTTCATTGGTTATCTTCTCCCGAAGTTCCCTTTCCCAAGTTCCCGTGTCTATAAATTCCTCCAATGTTCCCTCCCCTTGTTCTTCTTGTCTGAAGTTTCCTTTCCTTGTTTCTTTTTTAACTTCCCATCCGCTTGTTTACTCCTCCCAACCAACAGTTTCCTGCAATTTGTCTCTCCCAGATAGTCTCTCCCCCCCCCCCCGCATTAATTGTTTCTCACTATTTTCCATTCTACTTGTACACCCCCCTTCCACTTTAACCCAAAGTTCTCTCCAACTTGTATCCCTCCCTCTCTCCACCTTCCTTTAGGTTCCCTTCCACTACCTTCCCCCCTTCCAAAAGTTCCACTGAAGTTTCCTTTTCTTGTCTCTTTGTCCTAAAGCTTATTTCCCTTGCTCACCCTGCCCTGAAGTTCTCTCCCGTTTGTTTCCCCATTCCACTCCATTGTTCCCTTACATTTGTCCATTTGCCAAACTCCCCCCCCCCTCCTCCTGAGAGTTCCCTCGCACTGGTTCTCTTCTCCTCCAGTGTTGCCTATGTTACTTCCTCTCCAAGTCTTAAGTTCCCTCCCCTTGCTCTCCTTGCCCTATAATTCCTTCCCCTTGGTTCTCCTTGACGTTCCTTCCGACTTATCCTCTCTTTCCACCCCAAAATTACATCCCATTTATCCCCCTGGTTCTCTCCCAAATTTCCACCCCATGGTTCCCCTCCCAAATTCCCTTCCCTCCCACCCCCCGACACACTACCCTTGTTTTCGGTCCTCTACCTCCCCCACCCACCCCCGCTCCCCTTAAAATCCTTCCCTCTTGGTCCACTTCCTTCGTATTTTGTACTCCGCCTTTTACTCCCTTTATTACCTCATTTAGAGTTTTCTCCCATCATGTCCTCCACCCTGAGTTCCTCCCTTTTGTTTTCCTCACCCAGAATTCCCTTCCTTTGATGCTCTCCGAAGTGTCCACTCCAAAGTTATAGTTTGCCTTTCTGTGTTCCTTCCTGAAGTTCCCATCCATGTGTAACTGTCTCCCTAAAAAAAAATATATATATATATATATACATGTATATAAAAAAAACAGAAAAGAAAAGAAAAAAGAAAAAAACTTACCCCGTTGTTCCTTCCCATTTGGATATTTCCTCCCCTTACCTGAAGTTCCCTGGAAGAGCTTTTGCCTTATCCCCCCTGCCTGACGTTCTCTCCCCTTGTTTCCCCTTGAATTTCCCTCTCACTTGTCCCCCTCCTACTCCATTGCTTCTCCCAGACTTCCTTCCATCAACTTCCCTCCGAGTTCCCTCTCTTTGTTTTTTATTTTAATCGCCACACCCTTTGTCCCATTCCCAGAGTTTTGACTTTTGTTCCCACACCCAAATGTCCCTCCATTTGTTTCACCCTATTTAGAGTTCCCTCCCTCTGTTTACCCCCACCCAGAGTTTCCTCCTTCTGTTCCGCCACCCACCCTGAGTTCCCTCCCTCTGTTTCTTCATCACCAGAAATCCCGCCATCTGTTACCCCCCAGAGTTCCCTCCCTCTGTTCCACCCAGCACCTGGAATTCCCTCTCTGTGTTCCCCCACAGAGTTCCCTCTCTCCGTTTCCCTCCCTCCCTCCCACCAGATTTCCTCACTCTGTTACCCCCTCCTGAGTTCCCGCCCTCTGTTTCCCCTTATCCAGAGTTCCCTCCCTCTATTTCCCCCAACCTGGAGTTCCCTCCTTCTGTCCCTCCTGGAGTTCCCTCCCTCTGTTCCTCCCACCTGAGTGTACTCCCTGAGTTCCCTCCCTCTGTTCCCCCCACCTGAGTGTACTCCCTGAGTTCCCTCCCTGTGTTCCCCCACGAGTTCCCTCCCTCTGTTTCCTGCACCCCCTGGAGTTCCCTCCCTCTACTCCTGACACCCCGACCCCCCGAGTTCACTGCCTCTGTTCCCGTCCCACCCTTCGGAGTTCCCTCCCTCTGTTCTTCTTCACTCCGGAGTTCTCTCCCTCTGTTCTACCCCCTGGAGTTCCTTCCCGTTGTTCTACCCCCTCCCTCTGTTCTTTGTTCTACCCCCTGGAGTTCCCTCCCTCTGTTCCCCGCACCTGAGTACCCGAGTTCGCTCCCTCTATACCCCGTTCCCCCATCTGGAGTTCCCTCCCTCTGTTCTTCCCCATTCCAGAGTTCCTTCCCTCTGTTGTACCCCCTGGAGTTCCCTCCCTCTGTTGTACCCCCTGGAGTTCCCTCCCTCTGTTGTACCCCCTGGAGTTCCCTCACTCTGTTGTACCCCCTGGAGTTCCCTCACTCTGTTGTACCCCCATGGAGTTCTCTCACTCTGTTCTACCCCCATGGAGTTCTCTCCCTCTGTTCTACCCCTGGAGTTTCCTTCCTCTGTTCTACCCCCTGGAGTTTCCTCACTCTGTTCTACCCCCTGGAGTTTCCTCACTCTGTTCTACCCCCCCCCCCCGGAGTTCCCTCACTCTGTTCTACCCCCTGGAGTTTCCTCCCTCTGTTTTACCCCCCTGGAGTTTCCTCACTCTGTTCTACCCCCTGGCGTTCCCTCACTCTGTTTTACCCCCCTGGAGTTTCCTCACTCTGTTCTACCCCCTGGCGTTCCCTCACTCTGTTTTACCCCCCTGGAGTTTCCTCACTCTGTTCTACCCCCTGGCGTTCCCTCACTCTGTTCTACCCCTGGTGTTCCCTCACTCTGTTCTACCCCCTGGAGTTTCCTCACTCTGTTCTATCCCCTGGCGTTCCCTCACTCTGTTCTACCCCCTGGAGTTTCCTCACTCTGTTCTACCCCCCCCCCTGGAGTTTCCTCACTCTGTTCTACCCCCTGGAGTTCTCTCACTCTGTTCTACCCCCTGGAGTTCCCTCACTCTGTTCTACCCCCCACCCCTGGAGTTCCCTCCCTCTGTTCTACCCCCCCCCCTGGAGTTTCCTCACTCTGTTCTACCCCCTGGAGTTCTCTCACTCTGTTCTACCCCCTGGAGTTCTCTCACTCTGTTCTACCCCCTGGAGTTCCCTCACTCTGTTCTACCCCCCCACCCCTGGAGTTCCCTCACTCTGTTCTACCCCCCTGGAGTTCCCTCCCTCTGTTCTACTCCCCCCCTGGAGTTCCCTCACTCTGTTCTACCCCCCCCTGGAGTTCCCTCACTCTGTTCTACCCCCCTGGAGTTCCCTCACTCTGTTCTACCCCCCCTGGAGTTCCCTCACTCTGTTCTACCCCCCTGGAGTTCCCTCACTCTGTTCTACCCCCCCTGGAGTTCCCTCACTCTGTTCTACCCCCCCCCCTGGAGTTCCCTCACTCTGTTCTACATACCTGGAGTTCCCTCACTCTGTTCCCCGCACCCCCCTGGACTTCCCTCCCATCTGGAGTTCCCTCCCTCTGTTCTGCCCCATCCAGAGTTCCCTCCCTCTGTTCTGCCCCATCCAGAGTTCCCTCCCTCTGTAGAACCCCCCGGGGTTCATGTCCACCGGTCTACCCCATCTGGAGTTCCCTTCCTCTGTTCCCCACCCAGCGTTCCCTCCCTTTTTTCACCCCCCCCCCCAATCGGAGGTCCCCTTCCTGTTCTCCCCCATCCGGAATTCCTTCTGTCTGTACGCCCCTCCCCCCGGGTTCCCTCATTTTATTTCCATGAACATCTTGCACTGTTTCAACAATTCAACTTGGAACATCGGAAGTTCTACAAATTTGAGTTAACTGGTAAATCAACGAAACAAATACACACTCAGCGTGTGTATTATCTTAATCTTTTGTTTGTTGATCAACTTTGTTTATTCATTTATCTATACACTTATTGCATATAATTGTCTATGCACCGAAACATTTCCTATCTGTCTAATATTTTGTCTTTTTCCATGATAAGCGTGCCATCTTTCGATTTTAAGCAACCAGTTGATGTGCATGTATTTTTCCTGTGGACAATTTCTTCAATTCGTCTGTACATAGCCTGAGGATCCGTTTTGTGTCGGTTTTCCATTTCTTTGCACTTTGTTTTCAGCCAAGCTTCCTTAGCTTCATTGCACCTATTCCTGATCTCCTTGTTTATCTCTCTGTATATCTCCTCGTTTCTCTTTGCCTTCCTCCTTTCCTCCATCAAGCCCAAAATTTCATTAGTCATCCAGCTCTTTTTTGCTTTTCTATCTGCCTTAAGGATTTCTTCACAAGCTTCATTTATCGAATTCCTCAACTTTGTCCATTGTTCCTCACTGTCACCAACGTCTTCCAGACCACTGAATTTGCTTTGAACATGTACATTAAATTTTTTACGTATCACTTCATCTGTCTTTAAGAGTCCAAGGTTTAATTTGATGTTGCTTTTGGTCTGTTTCCTTTTCCTCAATTTCAGTCTAAATCTTCCCACTACAGGATTGTAGTCACCGTTGCAGTCTGCGCCTGGTAGTGTTTTTGCTGACAGTAAAGAATTTCTAAATCTTTTGTTGATCAGGATGTAGTCAATCTGATTTTTGGTATTATCTCCTGGACTCATCCAAGTCCATTTTTTTTCTATTAGGCTGCTCAAACCAGGTGTTTCCTACTATAAACTCATTCATCTGTGCCCATTCTACAAGTTTCTCACCCCTTTCATTTTGCGTACCAAGGCCATGAGGTCCATCTATATCCTCCACCCTATCCTGTCCCACTTTAGCATTAAAATCTCCCATTATTACAATAACTCCTTGTGATTTACATTGGACTTTGGCCATCTCTAATACTTCGTAGAAGTTGTCGACGTCTTCCTGAGTACTTGCGGATGTTGGTGCATACACCTGAATGATGTTGATATCAAATGGTTTGCCTCTCAACTTGACCAGCAAAACTCTGTAGGACACAGCCCAGTATCCCTTAACTGCTTTTGATTTGTCCTTGTCCATCATGATGCCTACTCCTCTTTCATGTGAGTTACCACCAGAGTATATCATTGTGTATTCTCCTGATGCTATCATGCCTGCCCCATTCCATCTCACTTCCCCTAGTCCTAAAATATCAATGTTAAGCCTTTCCATCTCTGTTTTGATATTTTCTAATTTACCCTTCTGCAACAGTGTTCTTATATTCCATGTTGCAACTTTGATGTTTTTAAATCTGAGTTTAGGGGGTTTGGTCGCAGTAACGTGCTGACGGTCTGGTGTCACCTGCGCCGCATGACGGTCCCTACCGGACGAAGCTGCTCCACAGGAGCACCTATTCACGTCGTTGTCTTTTTCCATTTTTCTGTTTCTGTCCATGGGTGACCTGGGAAAATTACGATGGTGGTTTCCCGTTGCCTTCCATCGGTTTGTGTACGGTCTCTCCGCTAGCCTTACTCTCTCCCGAGATGTCCACAAGACAGTGGAGCTATTCACCCATAGCTTGGGGATCTGGTTCGTGGGCACCAGGGCATATCCACACGCCGGTGGGCCTGCGTGCCTCACGTCTGGGGGCCAGACCTCCTCCGAGTCCTACGAGATTCAGCCTGAGTCCGTAAGGTGCTCAATTACCGCCTGTCGCCACGAAGAGGCACAGCAATAGGGCTTACTGATGGAGAGGCTATGTACTGACAGGAAGAGACTTGCGCCTTCTGCTCTTCTTTTCGCATAGCTGCAAGCAGCAGTGCTAGCCAGCGGTGCAGGCTGAAGCCGACACACTAGACGCATCACATCTGCCATCTTGACATCTGCCATCTTTTTCATAGACAACAAATATCTACATTGGAGGCCAACCCATGGAGATTAGGGTGTTTACGTCTCCGAGATGGAAGTAGACTGCTATACTGAAATATATGCTTGTTTCTCCTTACTTTCCTCCGTTTGGTTCAGCCACACCGGGGAAATGGGAAGGACATGTGGGGGGGTAGAACAGAGTGAGGAAACTCCAGGGGGTAGAACAGAGTGAGGGAACGCCAGGGGATAGAACAGAGTGAGGAAACTCCAGGGGGTAGAACAGAGTGAGGGAACACCAGGGGGTAGAACAGAGTGAGGGAACGCCAGGGGGTAGAACAGAGTGAGGAAACTCCAGGGGGGTAAAACAGAGTGAGGGAACGCCAGGGGGTAGAACAGAGTGAGGAAACTCCAGGGGGGTAAAACAGAGTGAGGGAACGCCAGGGGGTAGAACAGAGTGAGGAAACTCCAGGGGGGTAAAACAGAGGGAGGAAACTCCAGGGGGTAGAACAGAGTGAGGGAACTCCGGGGGGGGGGGGGGGGGTAGAACAGAGTGAGGAAACTCCAGGGGGTAGAACAGAGTGAGGAAACTCCAGGGGGTAGAACAGAGGAAGGAAACTCCAGGGGTAGAACAGAGGGAGAGAACTCCATGGGGGTAGAACAGAGTGAGAGAACTCCATGGGGGTACAACAGAGTGAGGGAACTCCAGGGGGTACAACAGAGTGAGGGAACTCCAGGGGGTACAACAGAGGGAGGGAACTCCAGGGGGTACAACAGAGGGAGGGAACTCCAGGGGGTACAACAGAGGGAAGGAACTCTGGAATGGGGAAGAACAGAGGGAGGGAACTCCAGATGGGGGAACGGGGTATAGAGGGAGCGAACTCGGGTACTCAGGTGCGGGGAACAGAGGGAGGGAACTCCAGGGGGTAGAACAAAGAACAGAGGGAGGGGGTAGAACAACGGGAAGGAACTCCAGGGGGTAGAACAGAGGGAGAGAACTCCGGAGTGAAGAAGAACAGAGGGAGGGAACTCCGAAGGGTGGGACGGGAACAGAGGCAGTGAACTCGGGGGGTCGGGGTGTCAGGAGTAGAGGGAGGGAACTCCAGGGGGTGCAGGAAACAGAGGGAGGGAACTCGTGGGGGAACACAGGGAGGGAACTCAGGGAGTACACTCAGGTGGGGGGAACAGAGGGAGGGAACTCAGGGAGTACACTCAGGTGGGAGGAACAGAGGGAGGGAACTCCAGGAGGGACAGAAGGAGGGAACTCCAGGTTGGGGGAAATAGAGGGAGGGAACTCTGGATAAGGGGAAACAGAGGGCGGGAACTCAGGAGGGGGTAACAGAGTGAGGAAATCTGGTGGGAGGGAGGGAGGGAAACGGAGAGAGGGAACTCTGTGGGGGAACACAGAGAGGGAATTCCAGGTGCTGGGTGGAACAGAGGGAGGGAACTCTGGGGGGTAACAGATGGCGGGATTTCTGGTGATGAAGAAACAGAGGGAGGGAACTCAGGGTGGGTGGCGGAACAGAAGGAGGAAACTCTGGGTGGGGGTAAACAGAGGGAGGGAACTCTAAATAGGGTGAAACAAATGGAGGGACATTTGGGTGTGGGAACAAAAGTCAAAACTCTGGGAATGGGACAAAGGGGTGTGGCGATTAAAATAAAAAACAAAGAGAGGGAACTCGGAGGGAAGTTGATGGAAGGAAGTCTGGGAGAAGCAATGGAGTAGGAGGGGGACAAGTGAGAGGGAAATTCAAGGGGAAACAAGGGGAGAGAACGTCAGGCAGGGGGGATAAGGCAAAAGCTCTTCCAGGGAACTTCAGGTAAGGGGAGGAAATATCCAAATGGGAAGGAACAACGGGGTAAGTTTTTTTCTTTTTTCTTTTCTTTTCTGTTTTTTTTATATACATGTATATATATATATATATATTTTTTTTTTAGGGAGACAGTTACACATGGATGGGAACTTCAGGAAGGAACACAGAAAGGCAAACTATAACTTTGGAGTGGACACTTCGGAGAGCATCAAAGGAAGGGAATTCTGGGTGAGGAAAACAAAAGGGAGGAACTCAGGGTGGAGGACATGATGGGAGAGAACTCTAGGTGAGGTAATAAAAGGAGTAAAAGGCGGAGTACAAAATAGAAAAGGGGATTTTAAGGGGGAGGGAAACGGAGAGAGAGAACTCTGTGGGGGAACACAGAGAGGGAATTCCAGGTGCTGGGTGGAACAGAGGGAGGGAACTCTGGGGGGTAACAGATGGCGGGATTTCCGGTGGTGAAGAAACAGAGGAAGGAAACTCAAGATGGGTGGGGAAACAGAGGGAGGGAACTCTAAATAGGGTGAAACAAATGGAGGGACATTTGGGTGGGGGAACAAAACTGGCAATGGGACAAAGGGTGTGGCGATTAAAAGGAAAAACAAAGAGAGGGAACTCAGAGGGAAATTGGCGGAAGAAAGTCTGGGAGAAGCAATGGAGTAGGAGGGGGACAAGTGAGAGGGAAATTCAAGGGGAAACAAGGGGAGAGAACGTAAGGCAGGGGGGATAAGGCAAAAGCTCTTCCAGGGAACTTCAGGTAAGGGGAGGAAATATCAAATGGGAAGGAAAACAGGGGTAAGTTTTTTTCTTTTTTTTTTTCTTTTCTTTTTTTTTTTTTTTTTTTTTTTTTTAGGGAGACAGTTACACATGGATGGGAACTTCAGGAAGGAACACAGAAAGGCAAACTATAACTTTGGTGTGGACACTTCGGAGAACATCAAAGGAAGGGAATTCTGGGTGAGGAAAACAAAAGGGAGGAACTCAGGGTGGAGGACATGATGGGAGAGAACTCTAGGTGAGGTAATAAAAGGAGTAAAAGGCGGAGTACAAAATAGAAAAGGGGATTTTAAGGGGGGGGGGGGGTAGAGGACTGATAACAAAGGTAGTGTGTCGGGGTGGGGGGGAGGGAAGGGAATTTGGGAGGGGAACCATGGGGTGGAAATTTGGGAGAGAACCAGGGCGATAAATGGGATGTAATTTTGGGGTGGAAAGAGAGGATAAGTCGGAAGGAACGTCAAGGAGAACCAAGGGGAAGGAATTATAGGGCAAAGAGAGCAATGGGAGGGAACTTAAGACTTGGAGAGGAAGTAACATAGGCAACACTGGAGGAGAAGAGAACCAGTGCGAGGGAACTCTCAGGAGGGGGTGGGTGGGGAGTTTGGCAAATGGACCAATGTAAGGGAACAATGGAGTGGAATGGGGAAACAAGCGGGAGAGAACTTCAGGGCAGGGTGGGCAAGGGAAATAAGCTTCAGGACAAAGAGACAAGAGAAGGAAACTTCAGTGGAACTTTTGGAAGGGGGGAAGGTATTGGAAGGGAACCTAAAGGCAGGTGGAGAGAGGGAGGGATACAAGTTGGAGAGAACTTTGGGTTAAAGTGGAAGAGAGGTGTACAAGTAGAATGGAAAATAGTGAGAAACAATTAATGCGGGGGGGGGGGGGGGAGGAGACTGTCTGAGAGAGACAAATTGCAGGAAACTGTTGGTTGGGAGGAGTAAACAAGCGGATGGGAAGTTAAAAAAGAAACAAGGAAAGGAAACTTCAGACAAGAAGAACAAGGGGAGGGAACATTGGAGGAATTTAAAGACACGGGAACTTGGGAAAGGGAACTTCGGGAGAAGATAACCAATGAAGGGGGGTGCGGGCGGGGGGAGGTTACTTAAGACAGGGAGCTCTGGGATAGATCTTGGGGAGTGGGGGCACTGAGAGGAAATTTGTGGAGGGACGCTCAGAGAAAGACGGAAGCGGTTGGGAGGGGTACAAATGGAAAAGAACTTCAGGGGGAACAGCGGTGGGGTGGAGATTTGGGAGAGAACCAAAGGGATGGACTCAGGGTGGGTGAAACAAAGGGGGAGGGGGAATTCGGGAGGAACCAATTGGAGAGAACTTTGGTGGGAATCAGTGGAATGAAACCGGCGATTGGAATCGTCCCTCACATGTCCTTCCCATTTCCCCGGTGTGGCTGAACCAAACGGAGGAAAGTGAGGAGGAGCAAGCATATATTTCAACATAGCAGTCTACCTCCATCTCGGAGATGTAAACACTCTAATCTCCATGGGTCGGTCTCCAATGTAGATATTTGTTGTCTATGAAAATGGACGCGAAGGTAACCAATAGGCCTTTAAGGCCGTGTAGGTGGCTCTTTCTCTGTTGTTTTGTTTCTTTTACATCGGTATTGTTGTGAAGATCTTGCTACCACACAGGGTTTGCGTACGTGAAGGACTCGGTATCAAGTGCGTGCGTGCGTGCGTGCGAGCGTGCGTGCGTATGTGCGTGCGTGCGTGTGTGTACGTGCGTACGTGTGTGTGCGTGCATGCGTGTGTGCGCGCGTGTGTACGTGCGTGCGTGTGTGTGCGTCTGTGCGTACGTGTATGTATGTGCGCGTGCGTGTGTGTGTGCATGTGAGTATGTGCGTGTGTGTGTGTGAGTGTACGTTTGGGTGCAATTTCTATCTCTCAGTTTTGAGCAAGTTGGCTGGCTGTTGGATCTGAAC
>JAPXFY010000022.1:61750858-61763358 GCA_030674185.1 Monoplex corrugatus
TAAAAACAAGACGAAGAAGAAGAAGAAGAAGAAGAAGAAGAAGAAGAAGAAGAAGAAGAAGAAAGAAGAAGAAGAAGAAGAAGAGAAGAAGAGAAGAAGAAGAGAAGAAGAAGAAGAAGAGAAGAAGAAGAAGAAGAAGAAGAAGAAGAAGAAGAAGAAGAAGAAGAAGAAGAAGAAGAAGAAAAAGAGAAGAAGAAGAAGAAGAAGAAGGAAGAAGAAGAAGAAGAAGAAGAAGAAGAAAGAAGAAAGAAGAAGAAGAAGAAGAAGAAGAAGAGAGAAGAAGAGAAGAAGAAGAAGAAGAAGAGAGAGAGAAGAAGAAGAAGAAGAAGAAGAAGAAGAAGAAGAGAAAAGAAGAAGAAGAAGAGAAGAAGAAGAGAAGAAGAGAAGAGAGAAGAAGAGAGAAGAAGAGAAGAAGAGAAGAATGAAGATGATAGATAGATGAAGAAAGATGATAGAAGATGAGAAGAAGAAGAAGACAGAAGAAGAATGACAAGATGATGTTGTAATAATTATGAAAAAGTGATAGATGAGATGACTGTGTAAGAACAGTAGACGTGAAACAACAGTTGGTCACATGTGTTGTAACAGTTGTATGAACAATTCAGTTGTGATGAAACATGATTTGTTATAACAGTTGTACGTGAACAATATCAGTGTGTGTGTCCAACATGTTTTGTTTAACAGTTTGTACGTGAACAATATCAGTGTGTGGTCACAAGTTTGTGTTATAACAGTTGTACGTGAACAATATCAGTGTGTGTGTCCACATGTTTTGTTATAACAGTTGTACGTGAACAATATCAGTGTGTGTGTCACATGTTTTGTTATAACAGTTGTACGTGAACAATATCAGTGTGTGTGTCACAACATGTTTTGTTATAACAGTTGTACGTGAACAATATCAGTGTGTGTGTCACAACATGTTTTGTTATAACAGTTGTACGTGAACAATATCAGTGTGTGTGTCACAACATGTTTTGTTATAACAGTTGTACGTGAACAATATCAGTGTGTGTGTCACAAATGTTTTGTTATAACAGTTGTACGTGAACAATATCAGTGTGTGTGTCACAACATGTTTTGTTATAACAGTTGTACGTGAACAATATCAGTGTGTGTCACAACATGTTTTGTTATAACAGTTGTACGTGAACAATATCAGTGTGTGTCACAACATGTTTTGTTATAACAGTTGTACGTGAACAATATCAGTGTGTGTGTCACAACATGTTTTGTTATAAGTTGTACGTGAACAATATCAGTGTGTGTGTCACATGTTTTGTTATAACAGTTGTACGTGAACAATATCAGGTGTGTGTCACAACATGTTTTGTTATAACAGTTGTACGTGAACAATATCAGTGTGTGTGTCACAACATGTTTTGTTATAACAGTTGTACGTGAACAATATCAGTGTGTGTCACATGTTTTGTTATAACAGTTGTCGTGAACAATATCAGTGTGTGTCACAACATGTTTTGTTATACAGTTGTACGTGAACAATATCAGTGTGTGTGTCACAACATGTTTTGTTATAACAGTTGTACGTGAACAATATCAGTGTGTGTCACAACATGTTTTGTTATAACAGTTGTATGTGAACAATATCAGTGTGTGTGTCACAACATGTTTTGTTATAACAGTTGTAGTGAACAATATCAGTGTGTGTCACAATATGTTTTGTTATAGTAGTTGTACGTGAACAATATCAGTGTGGTGTCACAACATGTTTTGTTATAACAGTTGTATTTTAACAACATCAGTTTGTGTCACAACATTTTTTCATGACAGTTGTACGTGAACAATATCAGAATGTGTCACAACATATTTAGCGCAATCTAATCCCAGTGCCAGAAAGCCCAAGGGAGACAAAGATGACAAGGCACCATGAGCACACCCACCAGATAAGAACCTGCACTACTGCTGATTACACACAACAAGTTGGTTTAACCCTTTGACTCCCGCACGCTGTCCACCAGCATTTTACATTGTCAACCGTGCTAACAAAGCAAAAATTTAACCCTTTGAATCCCTCACCCTATCCACCAGCTTCCTACAGGAAGCTGGTGGATAGGGTGAGGGAGTCAAAGTTTAAGTTTTTGCAGTTGGTGGACAGAGTGCGGGGTTCAAGGGTTAATCAATGTCGTGTTATTCATGATGATGACTTTATGGACAAAATTGGCTTGACATTTTTTATCGATGATAGTTTTCCGGGGAGAGCCTGACATGGCTTCCGTTATATTTCACTGATCCTCCCTCACACCACTATCTTAGTAGTTGCTCATATGTGGGTTAGCGATGCTTTTCATGGTCGATATTTTATACATAATATGTTTACCATCGAAACAGTTTAATGGCGAAGTGGTTAGGGTATTGGACTGCCGACTAATTGGTCATGAGTTTAAAGACACCCTGATGTAAAAACAAAACAAAAAAATGTCGGGCACTTTCAAGCAAATTGATGAAACATACGTAAACAGCGTTATCTCACACAACCAGTCATACGAGCACAGTACAGACAGCTGTATGAAAAATATAGACTAGGTACAGCATAGGCTAGGTAGGGCCTCAGAACCTGGCCAGCTGATGGGTTTATGTGCAAGCTTAAGCCTTATGCCATGATCACCATACATTGGCATATGTGACGTTAGTGCATATGGAATTCGTTCCGAGCGCGGAGACATCGTCTTGAGAAACTGAAACTGAAATAGAGACAGCTGGGCGAAGAGGAGAGAGAGATGAGTGCACAAGTGATGCTAGTAACAATATTGTTTGAAGTTTTTCAGAGCTGTCTTACCAGACGACAAAGATTGCTTATAGCGAATATCTGAGGTAAGCGAGTTCCACTATTGTGGTGCACAGAGCGAGAATGAACGTCGGCTGGTAATCTTAGTCTTCAATGACGAACGCAGAGAACGTGTTTACCTGATGGTTACCAGAGATGTCCAGAAGGAATATAAACGTGAGGAATCAGAACTACAGGTAGGAGTGGTAACAACAGAGTTGACAGTGTCTACACTACCCGTGCTTGTATTGGGAGCTGATGAAGTATGTAAAGTAGGGGCTGACAATGATTACACTTGTATTTACAAACCTTCAACACGTCTTGCAGAAGCATTGTGAAAGTTTTGTAATGAACCAAGAATGTATTCTGGGAACCAGATAGCAGATAACTGCAGAACACAAAAGTGTAATCAAGCGTTTAGTGGTTTCACAGTAGCACCAGTAGAACCAATGCCAGAACACTTTCCTTGAGGGGAATGTCATGCATAACATGTTTGTTAAACTGTTTAGTGGTTTAACCTTTTGACTCCTGCACCCCATCCACCTACTGCAAAAAAATTAACTCTTTGATTCCCTCACCCTATCTACCAGCTTCCTGCAGGAAGCTGGTAGATAGGGTGAGGGAATCAAAGAGTTACCTTTTTGCTTTGCTATCATGGTTCACAATGCAGGATGCTGGTGGACAGGGTGCGGGAGGCAAAGGGTTAAAGGTGACCTTGCTGGAACAGAAGCTGTTCTGCTTCATGGCCACAGTGAAGCTGACGATCAGAACTGATCAACTTCACAAAGTGACACACTGTACAAGTCACTCGTAATCTCCATACTCCTGGACGGGTGTGAACCTTGACACTGCAACTGACATGAGAAAGACTTTCTGCTTTTGATACCAAGCGTCTGAAGAAACTGATTAGCCAGTCCTGCCTGGAACATCTTGCCCTCAATACAAAAATGGTCTGTACGCTAGAACCAGAAAAAAAAACACGAAAAAAGAATAAGAACGCGTATTTAATACAACCATGACAACACAGGCGCAAATTTTCGGCCTACTGGCCTTTGTCAAGGTAAGATCACAAACAAACAACCAGATACAAAAATTAGGAGAAAGAGACAGACAAACTTTCCTGCTCTCCGTCCTGTCTTTTTCTCCTAATTTTTTGTATCTGGTGTTTGTTTGTTTGTGATCTTACCTTGACGAAGGCCAGTTGGGCGAAAATTTGCGCCTGTCTTGTCTTGTATTGAATACGTGTTCTTTTTTTTAATGTTTTTTTCTGTCTTGTCTTGCTCTTATTCTTTTTCCGTGTTTTTTTTTCCTGGTTCCTGTTTGCTTGAACGCGGGCAGTCAACTTGTTTTGGATTTGGTCTGTACGCTGTGCACTCAATGATCAAATCATCCTGGTGGTGTTAGCTCAGTCTTTCATAGGTCCTCTCTCTTCCCCAGTCCAAGACCAATCCAGGTACAGTTTTCTGCACAGTTTGAAGGAGTTTGTCAGGTAAATGTTGGCAAGCAGTATTAGGTACAACAAGACCAACACCTTGGTTAGACCCACAGGAACCACAACTGTGCAACTGTGTTTGGTTTGATCACCTCATCCGCCATGACACACTCAAACTGCGGGAACTAAAAAAAAAAAGAAAGAAAAAAGAAAAGGTCACACTCATCACCAGGTGTGATCTGACCATGTAGACGACGACTGCAAGAAGAAGGAGACACACTGTCTAAACCATCCTTCTGGGAACCCAGGAACATGGTCAGTGCTGAAGTCGTCACAGCAAGAGCTGGGTGGCAAATATCAAAGACAGGACCATCTTCATCCTGCGTCTTGCTGCATCCCAAAGACAGAGACAGGAAGATCCCGTCTGCCGCTCGTCTCCTCAATTCCCACTGGATCAAATGATGAGGATAACGATGAGGATGTTGACGATGAGTTGAGGAGTAAGCATCACGGGCAGTAAGGAGGTTTGTTGAAGTGGTTTGTGGTTTCACGGTAACACCTGTAGGCCCAGTAACCCTCCTGTTCCATGGCCACGAAGAAGTTGAGGAGCTGCTTGAGCTCTTCTGTGGGGGAACGTCTGTTGACAGGACTGAAGAAGTCGTTGGCTTTCCGGTGACCCAGGAACACCTGGACGCTGTCATTGTCTGCCCCTGTAACACAGAAAACCTTGTGAATATACTAGAAATAGAAAGCAAAGGTAAGGGGTTGGAACTAAACAGCAGGAAGACTGAAGTCATGGTGATCAGTAAAAAACATGAAATCCCCTCATGCAAAATAAAAGCAAATGGCACGACCTTGACACAGGTTAATAAGTTTACATTTCTGGGAACGGTCATTTCATCAGACGGCAGATGCACATCGGAAATAGCGCAGAATCGGCCAAGCCAAAACAGCATTCAAGAAGATGACAAGCATTCTTACAACAAATGTCTATCAATTAACATCAGGAAGAGAGTTCTTGAATGTTATATAGAACCAATACTGTTGTACGGATGTGAGGCGTGAACAGTCAACAAGCAAAGCCAGAGCAAGATTGAGGCAGCCGAGATGTGGTTTCTAAGAAGAATGTTGAGAGTTCCATGGACAGCAAAGAAAACAAACGAGACAGTCTTGATGGAGGCAGAAAGAAGAAGATCATTCATAAAAGAAGATTAGGAAAAGACAAGTAACATTTATAGGCCATTTTATGAGGGAGGGAGATTTGGAGCACCTAGTCACAACAGGAAAGCTGGAGGGAAAAAGAGCAAGGTATACCCAGGGAGAAAATGCTGGACGGACTTGCAGAGTGGCTGAAGACGAAGAGGGTGGAGATGCTTGGGGCGGCAAGAGATAGAGACAGATGGAGGTCCATGATCGCCAACGCCATGCGGCAGAGAACCTGATGATGATGATGATGTGATGTAACACAGGACATCAATTTCTGAAGTCAGTCTACATTCCAGGCTCCTGTCTTTAGCAGTGCTACTGCTACTACTACAAATACCACTACTACTACAAATACCACTACTACTACTACAAATACTACTACTACTACAAATACCACTACTACTACAAAAACCACTACTACTACAGATACCACTACTATTACAAATACCACTACTACTACAAATACCACTACTACTACAAATACCATTACTACTACAAATACCACTACTACTACTACAAATACCACTACTACTACAAATACCACTACTACTACAAATACCACTACTACTACAAATACCACTACTACTACTACAAATACCACTACTACTACAAATACCACTACTACTACAAATACCACTACTACTACAAATACCACTACTACTACTACTACAAATACCACTACTACTACTACAAATACCACTACTACTACTACAAATACCACTACTACTACTACAAATACCACTACTACTACAAATACCACTACTACTACAAATACCACCACTACTACAAATACCACTACTACTACTTGTTTACTACCGCTTCAGCTGGATGCTACTACCACTAGTGACTACCACTGCTGCTGCTGCTGCTTAAACTATCGCTGGATGACTGGGTACTATTATTATTATTATTATTATTATGAACATTTAGTACGCCTAATCAAATTAATGCCCTAGGCGTTTACAATGGCAAAACATATAACCAGAATCACAAGCACACACACACACGCCCACAGAAGCACCCACACACACACAAACACACACACACACACACAAACACACACACAGCATGACATGCAAATACAATGACACATTGACACTAAGACACTATAATGTCACCATTACATTACATGGGGGGAAGGGGGCAGAGATTACCAGTTTTGGGAAACAGGTGAGTTTTGAGGGAGCGTTTGAATGTGGACAGAGAGGGTGAGTATCTAAGAGAGCGAGGTAACTGATTCCAGATGGTTGGAGCTTGATAGGAAAAAGAACGCTGCCCAAACCTTTTAGTGCGGACTATGGGGATACTATAGAGACGGGTATCAGATGAGGACCGCAAAGCTCGAGATGGCGTATAGAGATGTAACAGATGGGTGAGATACTCAGGACAGGAAGACTCAATAGATTTGAAGCAGAGGCAGGCAATCTTGTAGGATATTCTTTGCTGAACAGGGAGCCAGTGGAGAGAACAGAGCAATGGCGTAACATGGTTAAATTTTGAAGAGCGGAAGATGAGACGGGCAGCATGATTTTGAACTTTCTGAAGTTTGTTAATGAGATGAGAGGGGGAACCAGAAAAAAGAGCATTACAGTAATCGAGACGGGATAGAACAAATGCACAGACAAGAGCCTTTGTCGTGTCTTCTGAGAGGAGGTGGCGGATAGAAGCAATTCGGCGGAGTTCAAGAAAACAAGTCCGACAGACGTTGCTCACATGCTGGTGGAAGGACAGGGTTTGATCAAGAGTTACACCAAGGTTACGGGCAAAATGGGAGAGAGGGATAGATGAGTCAACAAGTGTGACAGAGGTTGGAAGAGAGGGGTGATTTTGGAGTTTGGGTGGGGTGATCAAGATCAATTCGGATTTCTCTTCATTTAATTTCAGTTTGTTTTCAGTCATCCAATCCTTCAGGTCAGCTACACAAGACTGGGTTTTCTGGATCATGATGGGAAGGTCAGGGAGAGGCCCAGAGACATACAGCTGATTGTCATCCGAGAAAGAATGATGCTGAAGCAGGTGTTCTTGGACAATAGAGGAGACAGGGTAGGTGTAGAGAATGAAAAGTAGGGGGCCCAGAACAGATCCTTGTGGCACTCCGTAAGTCAGACAGGAAGGATTAGAAGAAAGACCATTGACAGAAACTACTTGCAGACGATTGGTGATGTAAGAATGAAACCAGTTCAAGACAGTATCATGGAGCCCAAAAGAGTGATGTAGACGGGAGAGAAGGATAGAGTGGTCAATAGTGTCAAAGGCAGCAGATAGGTCCAAGAGAGTCAAAAGTGATACGTTGTTAGAGTCGAGAGTAGTCAATAAGTCGTTGCAGATTTTGAGAAGAGCAGTTTCGGTACTATGTCCAGAACGGTAAGCAGACTGAAGGGAATAGACAAGGTTATTGGAATGAAGGTGGTTTAACAGCTGGTCAAGAACAACTTTCTCTAAGACCTTGGAAAGAAAAGGAAGATTTGACACAGGTCTATAGTTTTTCAAATTCTCAGGGTCAAGAGTCGTCTTTTTTAGAAGAGGTCTTACAATTGCTGACTTGAAAGAAGAAGGAAAGGAGCCAGTTGAGAGGGAATGGTTAATGATATTGGTGATGTGAGGGAGAAGAGTATCGAGACAATGGGTGAGAAAAGAAGCTGGCAATGGGTCGAGTTCACAGGTTTTAATGCCAGATTTCATGATGATTTTCTTAACAAAGTCCTCAGAAACGGGTTGGAAGAAAGTAAGGGGGATTCCAGAGAAAGGGGGTTCAGGAAATGTAGCATGAGTGTTCGTCGTGGAATCGAGAGAAAGCCTGAGGTTAGCAATCTTGTTGAAAAAATAGTCAGAGAAAGCCTGTGGAAGATCAGAAGGTGGCAGGTGAGATGGAAGAGGAGAAGAGCCAGTTTTGCCAAGAAGAGTATTAGTTATATTATACAGTTGTTTGGAAGTGGAACAGGCAAGAATTTTAGCATTGTAATAGGCTGATTTAGAGGCATGTACGAGGCTATTAAATGAAGGCTAGTAAATGAAGAAAACTTAATCTCAGATATAGAGCACTTACAACCGGTTGGTAAAAGTGACCACGACGTATTGAAATTCAAATTGTATGTCTCAATGTATAACGCACCTATAGTAGACAAATACAAGTATGATTTTAATAAGGGTGATTACAGAAAACTTAATAATATTGTGAAGGATGAAGATTGGAGTGACTTGGTCAATATGGATGTTGAGAGTGCTTGGGGTATGATAAAAAAAGTGTTAAATGATGGTGTTGAGGAATGTGTCCCAAAAGTTAAAGTTAGTAATTATAAACATTTCAGACCTATATGGTTAGATAAAAAGGCTCTGAGGAAAATTAAAAAGAAGTATAATACATATAAAAGATATTTGAGAACCAAAAAAGGTAGTGATTATGATAGATATATAACAGTAAGAAATGAATGTGCCAAATTGTTGAAGAAAACCAGAAAAGAGTATGAGAAAAATATTGCTAAGGAAAGTAAAAGTAACCCGAAAATTTTTTGGAAATAATATGTACAAGAAAGGACAAAAGTTAATACAGGTATTAGCCCCTTAAAAACCAATGATGGAAAACTGGTTGTTACAGATAAAGACAAAGCTGAAGTTTTAAATAAATTTTTTGCAAGCGTTTTTACAACAGAAGATATCAGTACATTACCAGATTTAATAGAAAATTCAAAGTCAAATGGTATATCATTATGTGATATCAGAGTTACTCCAACTGCGATAGAAAAAAAGTTACAGGAACTAAACCCGAATAAAGCTAAAGGACCAGATTTGATATCCCCTAGGATACTAAAGGAAGTAAGTAAAGAACTTGCAAAGCCACTTTGTATATTATTTAATAAGTCCTTAGAATCAGGTGAGTTACCAAAGGATTGGAAAACAGCCGATGTTAAAGCCTTGTTTAAGAAAGGAAATAGGAGTGACGCTGGGAACTATAGACCTGTAAGTTTAACTTGTATTGTTTGTAAAGTACTGGAATCACTAGTAAGAGATTGTATCATTTCTCACTTTGAAAGTAATAAATTTTATGCAGGGGAAAAGATCCTGTGTAACCCAATTATTAGAAGTTATGGAGGATTTCACCAATATGATGGACAATGGGGACCCCTTTGATATCGTGTATCTTGATTTTAGAAAAGCTTTTGATTCTGTACCTCACGAAAGACTGCTCATAAAATTAGCATCTTATGGTATTACAGGAAATACACTCAAATGGATCCAAAATTTTTTGTATGATCGAAAGCAGAGGGTAAAGGTAGAAATGCTGAATCAGAAGAAACAAAAGTAAAAAGCGGGATCCCTCAGGGCAGTGTACTGGGTCCAATCTCGTTTACAGTATTTATAAATGACTTACCTGATTCACTGCACTGTACTTGCAAAAGTTTTGCTGACGATACAAAACTATATGACAAGGTTGCCAATGTTAATTTAATTCAACAGGACTTGCTAATACTACAAAACTGGTCAGATACTTGGAATTTATATTTTAATGTTTCAAAATGCCATGTAATGCATGTTGGTAAGAAGAATATTAGACGAGAGTATTTCATGAAAATTGGAAATGATGTACAGAAAATTAGTGTATGTGAAACGGAGAAAGACTTGGGAGTTACATTTGATAGTGAATTATCCTTTGACCTGCACATTAAAAGAGTAGCAAATAAGGCTAACCAAATGATAGGAATTATCAAAAGAACATTTTTGTACATGAATAAACATACATTTTTAATGTTGTATAAGGCTTTTGTTAGACCACATTTAGAATACGCAAGTGTTGTTTGGAATCGTATTTGATAAGACAGTCAAAAATGATTGAAAATGTACAAAGAAGGGCAACTAGGTTGCTTATAGAGTGTAAAAATATGAGTTATGAAGAAAGGCTTAAGTTTTTAAAACTTCATTCACTGAAAGGTAGGAGGGTTAGGGGGGATTTAATACAGGTATACAAAATAATGAATGGGATGGATAAGCTATCAGTTGAAACATTTTTTTCCTTTCCACAAGCTAGTATAACAAGGAATGCTGAAGGTAAAATATTTGTTAAACACAGAAATACTAACACAAGAGCGTTTTGTTTTTCTAACAGAATTGTTAAATTGTGGAATAAAATTCCTTTTGAAATTAAATTTACTAACAGCATTAACAAATTCAAAAATTTCCTGGACGATGATGGAGAATTCAAAATTTTATTTAAAAAAATAGACTGAAGCAGATTTGCTCAAGTATGAATATTAAGGCATGCTTTTCAGACCCCGAAGAAGAAAGAGTAAAACAAAAAAGATAGGGCGTTAAAAGGCCAGAAGGCCTAGGCTACGAGCCAGCCCTCAGCTACTACTACTTCTACAACTGCTACTGCACTGTTACTACTATTACAACTCCTACTAGCACTATTATAGAAGAACTATCTGACTGCCAAGCAGGTTATAGATTCAACAGAGGCACAATTGACATGTTATTTGTGTTAAAATACTCATAGAGAAAATGAAAAGCATTGATAAAGAAGCTTTTGTCACCTTCATAGATTATAGCAAAGCATTTGACAGCGTCATTCATCTCCACCTATTCAACACAATGGTCAAAATGGGCTTTACTAAACATCTCAAAGCAATAATTGCCTCATTATATAAAGACCAAGAGGCTACAATTAGAGGAACAGTCAGAAATGTGAATTCTTCAACATCCACAGGGGAGTTAGACAAAGTTATGTCTTCTTACTGTATCTCTTTAACATCTATACGGAACAGTCATGGAAGATGTTGATATAGATGGCATGGGCATAAAGATGGGGGGAGAAACCTTACAAACCTGCGCTATGCTGATGCTACTGCGCTATTAGCAGACAACATCACCAACAAGAAAAGAATTCTATACAGGATGGATACAGCGGGGAAAAAGGCTGGTCTAACTTGAACGCCAAGAAAACAAAAGAGCTACATATCAAAAGCAAAGACTCTGAAAAACAATCATGACATCTTAATTAACAAAGTTCCTTTCGAAAATGTTAAGGATTTCAAATATCTTGGTTCTGTAAAAACATGATGGAACCTGTCCAAGAACATCAAAATAAGAATTGGAATGGCAAAGCAAAAAATGGTCCAACTCAACAACATCTGGAAAGTCAGAGGCATACCAAATGACCTGAAAATTAGACTTTTTAAAATGTTTAATCTGGCCAATCGTGATTTATGGACTCTGAAAAAGATGATTGCAGAAAAATTGAGGCAGCAGAGATATGGTTTTATCGGAGACTACTTGGTATCAAATGGAGAGATAGAAGAGAGAGAGAGAGAGAGAGAGAGAGAGAGAGACAGGAAGACAGAAGACAGACAGACAGAGACAGAGACAGGACAGACAGACAGACTGGGACAGAGAGAGACATTCAGAGCTAGAAACAGAGACAGACAGACTGACAGACAAAGACAGAGCGACACAGAAAGACACACACACCACATACAGAGAGAGAGAGAGAGAGAGAGAGAGAGAGAAGAGAGACAGAGACAGACAGAGACAGAGACAGAGACAGAGGAAAAACAGAGACAAGACAGAGACAGAGATCACAGAGAGAGAAACAGAAGACAGACAGACTGACAGAGAGAGAAAGAGAGACAGAGGGGAGAGAGAGAGAGGAAGAGAGAGAGAGAGGAGAGACAGAGAGACAGACAGACAGAGACAGAGAGCCAGAGAGAGAGGAAACATACAGACTGACAGAGGGACAGAGAGAGACAGAGGGGAGAGAGAGAGAAAGAGAGAGAGAGAAGAGGACAGAGACAGACAGAAAGCCAGAGAGAGAGAAATCAGACAGACAGACTGACAGACAGAGACAGAGAGAGACAGACAGAGAGAAAGCAGACAGACAGAGGGAGACAGAGACAGACAAGACAGACAGACAGGACAGACAGAACGAGAACATAGAGAGTCATCAGAGCAGCACAGACAGAGACAGAAGAGACAGACAGAGACAGACAGAGACAGACAATAATACTTTAACTGGTGAGAAGTTATCAGAGACAGCAACAGACAGAGACAGACAGAGACAGACAGACAGACAACAAGAGAGAAACA
>JAPXFY010000022.1:61778358-61785858 GCA_030674185.1 Monoplex corrugatus
ATAAATGGAAAGGATTGTTGGGTATCAGATGTAAGGAAAATCTTGTGCGAGACTGGATTTAACATCGTATGGATGCAGCAAGGAGTAACAGATGTAAAAGCATTTTTAAACATCTTCAGACAAAGACTTGTTGACTTGTATATCCAAGGATGGACTGGAGCAATCAGAGATCGCGAGAGATATGGGAACTACAGATCTTTCTAAACAATTTTTGAAAAAGAAAAATATATTTCCAACATTGATACGTATTGTTTTAGAGTTGCTGTTACTCAGTTACGATTCAGTGTACTACCACTCAATAACAATACAACATCGTTACAGTGAATGTGCTCACAAGAAAGCATGCCCATTTTGCAAGACACGAGTTGAAAATGAGCATCATTTTATATCTGAATGTCCTGTATACACAGACCTAAGAATGAAATTCCTAAAAGAATCAGTTAAAATACCACTCGGTACAATACTGAAAGCAGTAAGTTCACACCACAGATACAATGTGTCCAGGTTTTGTTTTTCATGCCATTAATAGACGAAAGAAAATAATGAATCTAAATTAACAGAAAACATAAAATTTGAAAAATGTCTTACCAACTGTCAACAGTATTATTGTGACTTTAGGAAGGTACATGTCGAATGAGCTCAAATTCTGAGTCTTCCTACGATTAAAAGGTGACATAGGGTCCACGATTTGTTCATTTGGTTTATTAACTGTTAATTCCTTTTATGATTATTTTGACGAAAAATCTGACTGTGAATGATCATTTGGATGACAGATTGATTTTAATTGAATGCATTATTTCATCGGGTGCTAAATGGATCGTAACCATTCAATATTGTATTATTAGAGTCAAGGGTTTGGATATACGTATGTGTTATTGTATATGTCATCATGTTCATACCATTATTGAATACTCAAGGAGTGCTCTCAAGTCCTGAGACATGATTATAGAACTGTTCAATCATAGATTTAATGCGACCTCACTCCACCTCCCTCCTTCCTCATATTGTATGATTTATTGTGACTTTAGGAAGGTACATGTCGAATGAGCTCAAATTCTGAGTCTTCCTACGATTAAAAGGTGACATAGGGTCCACGATTTGTTCATTTGGTTTATTAACTGTTAATTCCTTTTGTGATTATTTTGACGAAAATCCGACTTGTGAATGATCATTTGGGTGACAGATTGATTGTTTAATTGAATGCCATTATTTCATCGGGTGACTTATTACCAAACTGACCAGTTGTTTGCTGATTTGGCGAATGTTTGATTGTTGATTGATGGCTTATTGATAAATGAACTATGTCAGTGAGTAATAGATATTGACTTGCGGAGTGTCGGGTTTGTAAACTATATGGATTTTGGCAGTAAATTGGATGATATTTTGATTTGTTGGATGATCGACTAACTGATGAATGATGGATTGATTGATTACTGATAGATCGGTTGATTGATTGGTTGGTTGGTTGATGGATTTATTGATTGATTAGATGATTGATACATTCACTGGTTAATTAATTGATAGGTTAGATGCTTAATCAATTGATAGATTAGATTTCACAATGTGGATGAGTCTTTGGTTGATTGAGCTGGCCGGTGATTATCACTTTGTTAAGTACTCCATTGATAACTGATGGACGATTATCATTTGGATAAGTAAATTCATTGATTTATATTTTACTAAGGAATTTATTGGTCATCGATTAATTGGTCGGACGATTGATACATAGGAGGCTTTGTTTGATTATTTACTAATTTAACCAAGTGATTTGGCTGAGAGTTAATGCCAGTTGTTCTCTTTGATGATCAAACTGTTGATCAGATGATTTTTTGTCTATCTAAGTGATGTATAGTTGTTTGAACTAAAAGACGTAATGTAAATCATGATTCTAATATTACGATTAAATATCTGCGATGCAATACAAAACGTAGAGGTCTTTTGATTCTTTAACATAGTTGTGATTATTGTGCAGTGTATATTCTTTTTATATATATTTGTGTACATGTACATGTATACGTATTGTACTGGAATATATATTGTGTTAATATGAAATATGTTGGAATTGTCAAGACCCGGATCCCTTCCCCATTTCATCCATCGTTTGTATTGTGGCCTAAGGCCGATGTACAATAAACAATTCTGAGTTCTGAGTTCTGAGTTCTTCTCCTCTCTCTCTCTCTCTCTCTCTCTCTCTCTCACTTTTCCTCTCTCTCTCACTCTCTCTCTCTCTATCTCTCTTTCTCTCTGTCTGTCAGTATGTATGTCTCTCTCACTTTCTCTGTGTCTATCTATCTATCTATCTATATCTCTGTCTGTCTATCTATCTATCTATCTCTCTGTCTGTCTATCTATCTATCTATCTATCTATCTATCTCTCTCTTCTCTCTCTCTCTATCTATCTATCTATCTATCTATCTATCGTGACTGTCTGTCTATCTTATCTATCTATCTATCGTGTCTGTCTCTCTGTCTGTCTACTCTATCTACCTTCTTCTATCTATCTATCTATTATCGTGTCTGTCTGTCTACTCTGTCTGTCTACCTATCTATCTTTGTCTGTCTGTCTGTCTATCTATCTATCTATCTGTCTGTCTGTCTATTTATTGTCTATCTGTCTATTCTTCTTTCTTCTATCTTCTATCGTATTATTTTTTATCTATCTATCTTTTTGTTCTTTTTCTTTTGTTGTCGGCTTTGTATATGAGGTGTAGTGTGTGTATGTGTGTGTATGTGTGTGTATGTGTGTGTATGTGTGTGTTTATGTGTGTATGTGTGTGTATGTGTGTGTATGTGTGTGTATGTGTGTGTATGTGTGTGTATGTGTGTGTATGTGTGTGTATGTGTGTGTATGTGTGTGTATGTGTGTGTGTGTATGTGTGTGTATGTGTGTGTATGGTGATGCATGGGTGTGCGCGCGCTCTCTTAGCCAATGTGTTAATACCTGCCAGGCACTGTACTATTTATATGTATGTATGAACTCAACAACTCCGTCACAATAATTATTATTCATAAGCGATCGTGAGAGAATTCAACGATATTGTCAAGCACATAAAGACAGACTATGAAATGTCCATAAAACTGTCAGTGATGTGTTGGAATATAATGGGTAAGGGAAAGGTGTAGTCAACTTAGGCTGCTATCTCTGAACTGTTTATAACATTACTTTAACCCTTTGACTCCCGCACCCTGTTCACCAGCATCCTGCATCGTCAACCATGCTAGCAAAGCAAAAACTTAACCCTTTGATTCCCTCACCCTTTCCACCAGCTTCCTGCAGGAAGTTGGTGGAAAGGGTGAGGGAGTCAAAGGGTTATGTTTTTTGCAGTTGGTGGATAGGGTGTGGGAGTGAAAGGGTTAAACTGTACTGATATAAAACATAATCTTTGGTTATTAACCCTTTGACTCCCTCAGCCTATCGGCTAGCATCACGCTTTGTCAACCATGATTGCAAAGCAATTTTGCAGGAAGCAGTCCCAGGGTTAAACCTTGTGGTTGATAGCTTGGGTGGGAGCCAAAGGGTTAATTTTTGCTGGTGGGGATAGGGTTTAGGAGTCAAAGGGTTAAATCTTTGTGGTGGTGGATAGAGTTCTGAGTCAAAGGGTTAAATCTTTGCTGGTGGTGGATAGGGTTTCGGGATCAAAGGGTTAATATTTGCTGGTGGTGGATAGGGTTCAGGAGCGAAAGGGTTTAAATCTTTGCTGGTGATAGGGTTCGGGAGTAGGGGTTCATTAGTCAAAAGGGTTAAAACTTGCTGGCGGTGGATAGGGTTCTGGATTCAAAGATTAATCTTTGTAGTGTGGATGGGTATCATCGTCAAAGGGTATAAATCTTTGCTGTTCGATGAGTTCGGGAATTCAACGGGTTAAATCTTTTCCGGTTGTGTTTGGTAAATTATTAGGACAAAGAATTAAATTATGCCTATAGGTGGATAGGGTTTGGACAAAGGGTATAAATCTTTGATGTTGGCATAGGGTTTTTGGAGCCAAGATTAATTTGCTGGGGGTGGGTACGGAGTGGTAGGGTGTAATCTTTGTGGGGTTGGATGGTTGGAGTTAGGGTTTTTTGCTGTGTGGTGGTGGATGGATTCATCGTCAAGGGTGTTTCTTTGTGTGGTTGGACAGATTTGGAAAGTATTAAGTATTAATTTTGCTGGAAGGTTTGGAGTCGTAGATGTCAATACGTTAAATCTGCTGGTGGGGGATTTGGGCCAAATCATATGGGTTAATTTGTGTGGTGGACTAGGGTTCTGGGAGACAAGGGTTAAATCTTTGCGTGGTGGGATAGGGTTTAAGAATCAAAGGGTTAAATCGTTGCTGGGGTGGATGGCTTCTGAAGCCGGTCTAAATCTTACTGGGAGAGTATGGTTCCGGGAGCCAAATGGGTTAAATCTTTGCGCTGGTGCGATAGCGTTTGGAGCAAGGGTAAATCTTGCTGGGGTTGGTAGGTTCATCAGTGCAAGGTTTTAAATCTTTATGATGGTGGACAGGGTTTGGAGTCAAGGTTTTTCACTTTGCTGGGGGTGGATCAGGATTGGAGTCCGAAAGGGTTTAAGTCTATTGTTGATGGATAGGTTTTGGTGGTGCGGAGACAGGGTTAAATCTTTGCTTGATGGTGGCAGCGGTTCTGGGAGTCAAAGGGTTAAATAAACCTGTGGTGATAGGTTCTAAGTAAAGGTTAATCTTTGCTGGTGTAGTGCACTAGAGTGGGTCTGGGAAAATTCCAATAAGGGTGTAAACTTTGCTAAGTGGTCAGGGTTCGGGAGTCGAAGGTGGTTAAATCTTTGCGGTGGTGGATAGGGTCGGTTCAAAGGTGTTAATCTTTGTGGTGAGGGATTAGGTCGAGAGCCTAACGTTTAAACTTTTTTTGTGGTGGATTGGTTCTGGAGCCAAATGGTTAAATCTTACTGGTGTTGATGGTTACGCCAGTGTACTCGGGGCAGTTTCCAATTCAGGGTTAAATGACTTTAGCTGGTGGTGATAGTCGGCTTCATGGAGAGATTCATTGGGTTTGAATCTTTGCTGGTGGTGGATAGGGTTCGGGAGCCAAAGGGTTAAATCTTTGCTGGTGGTGGATAGGGTTCTGGAGTCAAAGGGTTAAATCTTTGCTGGTGGTCGATAGGGGTTCGGGATTCAAAGGATTAAATCTTTGCTGATGGTGGATAGGGTTCTGGAGTCGAAGGGTTAAATATTTGCTGGTGGTGGATAGGGTTCTGGAGCGAAAGGGTTAAATCTTTGCTGGTAGTGGATAGGGTTCATCAGTCAAAGGGTTAAATCTTTGCTGGTGGTGGATAGGGTTCAGGAGCGAAAGGGTGAAATCTTTGCTGGTGGTGGATAGGGTTCGGGAGCCAAAGGGTTAAATCTTTGCTGGTGGTGGATAGGGTTCTGGAGTCAAAGGGTTAAATCTGCTGGTGGTGGATAGGGTTCATCAGTCAAAGGGTTAAATCTTTGTGATGGTGGATAGGGTTCTGGAGTCAAAGGATTAAATCTTTGCTGGTGGTGGATAGGGTTCAGGAGCGAAAGGGTTAAATCTTTGCTGGTGGTGGATAGGGTTCGGGAGCCAAAGGGTTAAATCTTTGCTGGTGGTGGATAGAGTTCAGGAGTCAAAGAGTGAAATCTTTGCTGGTGGTGGATAGGGTTCGGGAGTCATGGGGTTAATATGCACAAAATTATACTAACGCTGTTTCTAGTTTACATATATGTCGTCATTCAAAATGTGATGTAACTAACTGTGCGTACGAAAAATGACTAAGACAGAATATGAAGGGGAGAAAAACTTTGTCGGACTCTGAAAATGTCACGGGTGTTGGACTTCCCGTTTCTCTTTTAAAGAAGTAAGTGATATGACTTTAGATTCAGACCAATCACCGTGGTGTTTTGGTTATTACAACGGAATATATGCTCTCTATAATTTTCCATTGCTTTTATTCTTTCTCCCCATTTATAGCCGTGTGCGTGTACGTGAGTGTGTGTGTGTGTGTTGTGTGTGTGTTGTGTGTGTGTGTGTGTGTGTGTGTGTGTGTGTGCGTGCGTGTGTGTGTGCGTGCGTGTGTGTGTGTGTGTGTGTTTTAGCGCTTAGATTTGATTTTATCAAGATTTTGCGCTATATAAAATATTGTATATTATTATTATTATTATTATTATAATGACTGGAAGGTTATGGGTTCGAATCCTCATCACGTCCTGCCAAAATCATTTGTGGGATTTTTGGGCCCAAATCTGCTCTTATCCAGAATTGAGTGTGCTATATGCTCTCTGGGAAGACAGACTGGAACCACCAGTCGCCGTGGTGTAGTGATTAACGCAACAGACTAAGGACTAGAAGGTTGTGGGTTCGAATCTCCATTAGTCCTGCTAAAATCATTTCGGGATTTTTCGACTCTAACCGGCTCCTACCTAGAGTTGAGCGTGCTATGGGCTCATTAGGAAGACTGGGACCACATAGTCGAGTCTCATCCACTTCACGGATGTGTCATTGCGGTTGTTGTTCATATCTTCTGACCAATGGTGTTCGTCTGTCGTCGTCGACAATGACCACGGCTTCATGAAGTTGCTTTGAATCAGTGTGTCCGGAGGTGACTGATCAATCCGATCCGGGCACAGAAGTAACGTCCACAGGTTGGACATCTATGGTCGGTTACTGTGGTTGAAGGGTTTGCAGCCCTAGCTTTCCGTGCAGCTCGTTTTTCTTGTGCAGATTGGATACGAGACACTTCTGAAGTGGTACATCCGGTTTTGATTCTTCTACGCCAGACTGTACGGTCGAGGGCAAGGTTTTCCCAATTCTCCCAGTCTATGTTGAGGGACTTTAGCAATGCCTTCAAGCTGTCTTTAAACCGTTTTCTCTGGCCTCCAACTGTTAATGTAAGTAGAGGAGTTGCTTCGGAATTCTGATGTCAGACATCCGGTACACATGGCCAGCCCAGCGAACTTGACTCTTTTGAAGTAAAGTGTGGATGGAGGGGAGATTGGCTCTCTCTAGTACTTCTGTATCAGGGATCTTCTCTTGCCATCGGATATTGAGAATCTTTCTGAGGCTTTTGGTGTGAAAATGATTCAATTTCCTTGCGTGTTCTGACCAATACCGCTTGGTGCCTGTATCTCTCGGGCCTGGTTGATGCCAGGATATATTACCACAGTAAGCGTAGAACACAGCCCTGTCAGGTAGTCCCAGTCCTAGACAGAACTCCTCAGCACCATGATTATCACCCTGATCATCATCATTATTGTATTGTGAAAACTGTGGCAGGCTCTTATCATCATCATCATCATCATCATGTGCCCTGCTGCATGGCGTTGGCGATCATGGCCCTCCACACGAATCTATCCTTTGTCGCTGCAAGTACATCCCCTGCTCTCTCTATCTTCATCCGCTCTATAAGTCTGTCCAATATGTTCTCCCTGGGTCTACCTTATGCTCTTTTCCCCTCCACCTTTCCTGTTGTGACTAGGTGCCCTAATTTCTCATGCATCATAAAATGCCTTGTAAATATTGCTTGTCTTT
>JAPXFY010000022.1:61793358-61818358 GCA_030674185.1 Monoplex corrugatus
TGTTGTGTGTGGTGTGTGTGTGTGTGTGGTGTGTGTGTGTGTGTGTGTGTGTGTGTGTGTGTGTGTGTGTGTGTGGTGTGGTTCCAAGGACTTCTTGGGGTGTTTTTGATGTTGAACTGTGTGGTGTGTGCTATTGTTTCATTAGTGTACTTGTCGTTGGTGTTTTCATTTGATGGTTTGATATGTGATAGTATGGTGGTCATGTTGTATTGTTTGGGTGCCACCTTGAGTGGTGCTATATCTATTTATGTTTGATATGTATGTATGGTGGTCATGTTGTATTGTTTGGGTGCCACCTTGAGTGGTGCTATATCTATTTATGTTTGATATGTATGTATGGTGTGTCATGTTGTATTGTTTGGGTGCTACCTTGAGTGGTGCTATATCTATTTATGTTTGATATGTATGTATGGTGCGTCATGTTGTATTGTTTGGGTGCTACCTTGAGTGGTGCTATATCTATTTATGTTTGATATGTATGTATGGTGCGTCATGTTGTATTGTTTGGGTGCTACCTTGAGTGGTGCTATATCTATTTATGTTTGATATGTATGTATGGTGCGTCATGTTGTATTGTTTGGGTGCTACCTTGAGTGGTGCTATATCTATTTATGTTTGTGATATGTATGTATGGTGTGTCATGTTGTATTGTTTGGGTGCCACCTTGAGTGGTGCTATATCTATTTATGTTTGTGATATGTATGTATGGTGCGTCATGTTGTATTGTTTGGGTGCCACCTTGAGTGGTGCTATATCTATTTATGTTTTGATATGTATGTATGGTGCGTCATGTTGTATTTTTTTGGGTGCCACCTTGAGTGGTGCTATATCTATTATGTTTTGTATGTATGTATGGTGGTCATGTTGTATTGTTTGGGTGCCACTTGATGTGCTATCTATTTATGTTGTGATATGTATGTATGGTGCGTCATGTTGTATTGTTTGGTGCCACCTTGAGTGGTGCTATATCTATTTATGTTTGATATGTATGTATGGTGCGTCATGTTGTATTGTTTGGGTGCCACCTTGAGTGGTGCTATATCTATTTATGTTTTGATATGTATGTATGGTGCGTCATGTTGTATTGTTTGGGTGCCACCTTGAGTGGTGCTATATCTATTATGTTTATGATATGTATGTATGGTGCGTCATGTTGTATTGTTTGGGTGCTACCTTGAGTGGTGCTATATCTATTTATGTTTATGATATGTATGTATGGTGCGTCATGTTGTATTGTTTGGGTGCTACCTTGAGTGGTGCTATATCTATTTATGTTTATGATATGTATGTATGGTGCGTCATGTTGTATTGTTTGGGTGCCACCTTGAGTGGTGCTATATCTATTTATGTTTGTGATATGTATGTATGGTGTGTCATGTTGTATTGTTTGGGTGCCACCTTGAGTGGTGCTATATCTATTTATGTTTGTGATATGTATGTATGGTGTGTCGTGTTGTATTGTTTGGGTGCCACCTTGAGTGGTGCTATATCTATTTATGTTTATGATATGTATGTATGGTGTGTCATGTTGTATTGTTTGGGTGCCACCTTGAGTGGTGCTATATCTATTTATGTTTATGATATGTATGTATGGTGCGTCATGTTGTATTGTTTGGAGGCTGAATAAAATGTGTGAATGTATTGTTGTTTGCTTATTTAGTTAGTGTAAGGGGGTGTTAGAGCTGATAGGTCTGTTTCTGTCTCTCCATTCTAGTTCAAGCCTTAGCGAGCTTGACGCGCGTGCGTGTGTGTGTGTTGTGTTGTGTGTGTGTGTGCCTCTGTATGTGTGTGTGTGTGTGTGTCTGTGTGTGTGTCTGTGTGTGTTTGTGAGTGCGTAAACCCGAGATATCATATCTTGTGTCCACAAGTCCTTAAAAGAGTCCACTAAAGATAAAAAAAAAAGACAGAAAGAAATTCTAAGTAATAGATAACAGACAGTTCAAGCAGATAACAGCACACTACACACGCATCTGATAAGCAGAACAAACATCAAGGCTGCATCAGCTGTGGAGAAAGTAATGTTTCTACAAAGAGATGAAAAGAAATTAAAATGTTCTGGGAAAAATATTGCGCGTGATGTGGAAACGCCCCCTTCATTCCTCTGTTCAATTGTAGGGTTTGTTTTCAGTCGGTCTGTTCTGTGAGATTGGCAGTGAGTGGCCTTTAGCTTACATGTAGTGTTGTTTGTTTAAGTGACTTCACTCGCTCACATGGAGGACTTTGACTAAATGGGGTTGGTGGTGCACTGTGCAGCAGTTATGAAATGAAATCCACACTACGGAGGACTTTAACTGAATGGGGTTGGTGGTGCACTGTGCGGCAGTCATGACATGAAATCGACACTATGGAGATGGTACAAAAGTTGGGAAAGAAAACAAAAATGATACTGATACAACACGAACAAAATCACACCATTTCTGTCAGATGCATTTGTAAAAAATCAGTTTATTACAGTTTTAACACCACAAAATGATAAGAAACAGTACAAGCATACTGTAAAACACTCCAATGAACTGCTCCCTGACATGTCTGTTCCAGAAATTTACAAGTGGGAAAAACAATAAATGTCTCATAACTCTGCTCCTTTAGTTCCTACAGACAGAGAGAGAGAGAGAGAGAGAGAGAGAGAGAGAGAGAGAGAGAGAGAGAAGAGAGAGAAAGTGTAAGATGGAAAGGGAGAGGGAGAGAGAGTGTATGAGTGTGTTTGTGTATGTCTATGTGTGTGCATGCTTGTGTTTGTGTGTGTGCATGTGAGTGCGTGAGTGTGTGTGTATGTATGTGTGTATATATATATATATATATATATATATAATTTTATATATATACATATATATACATATATATACACATTGTGTGTGTGTGTGCGTGTGTGTGTGTGTGTGTTGTTTGTGTAAGTGTAAGCAAGCGTGTACCCATTCACAACACTCACAAAAGTTATGCATATGCATTATGCATATCTGCTCTGTGTATGTAAGCATGTCTGTTTGCATCACTGTGTGTTTGTGCGCATGTGTGCACAGCTGAGACAGTCACATGTGCGTGCACATATGGGTGTGTGTGTTGTGTGTGTACACGCATGTATGCATGCATGCATGTGCGTGAGCACTCACACACACATGTATAAATTTTTGTGCACATGGGTGCATGAGTTCATGCATGCTTAACCCTTTGACTTCCGCACCCTATCCACCAGCTGCAAAAACCTAACTCTTTGACTCCCTTACCCTATCCACCAGCTTCCTTTAGGAAGCTGGTGGATAGGATGAGGGAGTCAAAAGGGTTAGACAAAATATTAAAAAATACCTTGTTTGTAAAAGATCCTTGGGAGTATAAGACACGACGTTTCGAGCCCAGGCCCTTTGTCAAGTGAAAAATAAAATGACAGAGGAGTATTGAAAACAGTTCAAGGAAAGGGAACAGAGTGAGCGAGTGTTACTCAGGATAGACAATTGAGAAATTACGTAGTTAAAATCAAAACTTAAAAAGATAGAGCAGAACTTGGGGGGGGGGAAGGGGGGAGGGGGGTGGGAAGAAGAGGGGAAACAGTAGGGATTAGTAGGACAAGGACCCGGGCACCGCTACGCGTTGGCAGTTCTGGTGTTCAGACCCTCAAGATCCAGCAGTCATATTTTGTTTTACCTCAAAAGGATTAGGTTTTTGCTTTGCTAGCATGGCCAACAATGCAGGATGCTGGTGGACAAAGGGTTAAGTGGCCTACATACATACACATGTGTCCATGCCAGAAAGGACCAATTACTCCGGTTCCACAACAGGCCGGGCCTTTTCACGGGCCAGCTTTCTGGCCAGGAACCTCTGCCTGGCATCCAGCACCTCTCCTTCTGTGGTCTTCCTGCCATACTTAGCAGGCTCTTCCTTCTTACTCCCACTGCTCTCAGGGGGCTCTTCTCTCTTCCTCCCACCACCATTCTCTGCAGTCTGCTTCTTTCCTTCCACCTGTTCCCTGGGATTCTCCTGATCCTCCTCGCCTGATGAGTCACTCTCGGAGATTGGGTCGTCACGGTCAAGGTCTTCGTCAGGAGGTCTGGCGGGAAGCATGACAGGACTGGAAGGTCGATCAGGAGACGATGACGGACTTCCAACCGACACCTCCTTGGCCGAAGCTTCTCTCTCACCTGTGGATGGGGATATCTCCTTTCTGGGGCTGTGACTTCTCTTCTTCGTTTCTTTTCTGGATTTGCTCTTCTCCTCTCTCGTCTTTGACCTTTCTGCTGACCCTGACCTTCTCTTGACCCTGTCACGTGAGGATGAGCGATGCCGTTTGCGGTCTCTGGATCTTGACCGGTGTCTGTTTTTGTCGGATCTTTTGTGTGGGGGAGATCCTGAGCGAGACCGCCTGTCTCTGTGATGCTTGTGCTCTCTCTCTCGTGACCTTGACCTCCGCCTTGAAGATTCGTTAGACCTAGACTTGTGTGTGGGAGACCTTGACCTTGAGCGTCGCACCTTGTCAGCATGACGACTTCTGTCATGGTGTCTGTCGGAAGTATGCTTTCCATCCTTCTCTCTGTGGTGCTTTGTTTCTCTGAAAGACAAAATCCACCTTTCAAAACTGGGTAAAAAAGACAAGCAATATTTATAGAACATTTTATGAGAAAAAAAATTAGAGTACCTGGTCACAACAGAAAAACTGGAGGGAAAGAGAGCACCAGGTAAACCCAGAGAGAAAATATTGGACAGACTTGCAGGGTTAGAGATGTACTTGCAGTGACAATGGATAGATTTGTATGGAGGGCCATGATCACCAATGGCACGCAGCAGGGTACATGATGATGATGAAAACTGGGTAAGCCTTTATTAAATCAAAGAAATTTCAAGTGGCTTGCAATGATATGTGGAAATTGAAATCATAATCTGCCATGAAATAAAAGTCACATTGCATGCAAACAACTAGGATTTTTTTGGATGCTGCTCGGCTGTTGTTGGAATATGTGTGTGTGTGTGTGTGTGTGTGTGTGTGTGTGTGTGTGTGTGTGTGTGTGTGTGTGTGTGTGTGTGTTGTGTGTGTGTGTGTTGTGTGTGTGTGTGTGTGTCTGTTTGTGTGTGTGTGTGTGAGTGTGCATTCATTCATCCTTTCGTTTAAAATCTTTTCACTATATCTGATGTTGGACGAATGTGTGTGGGTATGTATGTAGTGTGTGTGTGTTGTGTGTGTGTGTGTGTGTGTGTGTGTGTGTGTGTGTGTGTGTGTGTGTGTGTGTGTGTGTGTGTGTGGTGTGTGTGTGGTGTGTGTGTGTGTGTCTGTGTGTGTATGCACATGCAAGAAGTTGCAAACATGCATACATATTATTTTGTTGATGGTTTTGTCACACACTAGTGCAGGAATGGACAGTGATGGAAAACAAGCTCACATTAACCCTTTGACTCCTGCAGCCTGTACACCAGCATCCTGCATTGGCAACCATCCAAGCAAAGCAAAAACTTGACTCTTTGACACCCACTCACCAGCTTTTCCCGAATAGGGTGAGGGATTCAATGGTTAAGTCTTTGCAATTGGTGGATAGGGTGCAGGGGTCAAAGGGTTAACACATGGAGTCATCCCCCTTGTAGATACCGGGGTCTCTTTCAGTATAAATAGTATCCCCAACTTCTGGAAATTCTGTGCTAGAAATTTCCTCTTTTCTGTCACACTCTTTGTTCCTTTGCCTGCAGGAAGCTGGTGGATAGGGTGTGGGAGTCAAAGGGTTAAGTTTTTGCTTTGCTAGCATGGTTGACAATGCAGGATGCTGGTGGATAGCGTGCAGGAGTCAAAGGGTTAAACAGCTGATTCACACCTGGCTAGTGGGCTGTGTGTACTGCTGGAGCATGCGTGAAACCAGTTTTGCTCTGTGTAAGTTTGACAACAATCACATTGTCATTGTTATTGTCGTTTAAAGCCCAGCAGACTGTGTAGGGCCATATCAGGGCTGTAACCTGGTTCAAAACTTACAAAACTTAAGTAAACATATCAATGCATTCCGCACATATTCTAAGGACATGCTGACCACTTCAATTTATCGCACAGGGAATTTAAAAAACACACCTGCATACAAATTTAAGCAAATCTATGGACACCAAAATATACATAAAAATGGGCCTAAATTACCTAAAATTCCTTCCGCATATCTCACCTCCCTAGAGCCAAAAATGCACTTAATACATGTACCCAATTATCAATCCTATGAAAAAGTAGGTAAACGTACCTGAATACAAATGTAAACATAACTAAGGACACTAAATCATATAAAAACGGGTCTAAATTACCTAAAATTGCTTCCGCATATCTCATTTCCCTAGAGCCAAAACTGCACTTAATACATGTACATGTAGGCCTACCCAATTATCAATCCTAAGAGAAAGTACGTTAAGACTTTATCGAACACATACAGGTGAATGGACCAGCAAGGCAGAAAATGACAGGAAGAAATGACAGAAAGCAAAGGAGCAAGGCAGAAACAAAGAGTGTGACAGAAAAGAGGAAATTTCTAGTATAGAATAGAATTTCCAGAAGGCGGGGATACTATTTATACCGAAAGAGCCCCCAGCATCCCCACGGTGCTGTAGCGATCACCTGGCTGAGCTGGAAGCATCAGTCAAAATATCGTTCGCACTAGTTCACTCCTTGAGCTGATTCTGCCAAGCCATCTCTCACCACTAGCTATCATACCACTTTCAATCCGTCAAACAGTGAACCTGCAATACTTCAAATGTGGTATGCATATTGATTTACGTCCTGGCTGTCCATAGTACTTTTTCCCACTTTCACCAAAATCTCACTGAAGTTGCCTGCAGCTGTGTGCAGGCTGGGTAAGAGAAGATAGTTTCCTCTGAAAATTGGCCAGGGTCCAGGGGCAACGTCCTTGCTGGTGGGTAGCCCCCCAGATGCTGAAGAATTTCTATAATTTTGGGGCATTATGGATGCATTACCTGATGGCAAATACAATAATTCAGTAATATTTCCTCTGAAAAAAAAAATTTTCCCTCTGAAACTAGGAGTTCATCCGCTGAAATCAGTGGATCGCTGAGAGTTATCCAGCCTGTGTGGGACACTTCCTGCACTTGTAAAGCACTTCTCACCTGAAGTTGCTGCGACAACTCAGCAAAAATTGTTGCACAGATTCCCTAGTGGAGTGTGGGGCCTCCTGAATATAGCACCTAACTTGGATTCAAGAATCTTGAGGTTGACTCTCTCTCTCTTTCTCTCTCAAATGAACACTTGAAAAATGTTACTTACTCATGCCATGATACAGTCCTGTATGCACATGTACACACTTAATGCACACAGCACAATATGCACGTGTTACCACACAGTACAACACACAAAATACACACACGCACACACACACATCACACACACACACAATCACACACAAACACACACGCACGCACACAACACACACACCACCACACACACAAAAACAACACACACAAACACATTACACACACAGAGACACACAACACACACACACACATCACACACTAACACACACATAAAACACATGCACACACAAAAGATCACACACCACACAACACCACCAAACAAACACTCACACATACAGAACAAGAAGCAAAACAATAAATGCATGGCTTCACCTGTTGGAAGAAGAGTGGTCCTTTTCATCGTCAGAGTGGGGTTCCTCTTTCACTTTCACCCTGTACACACAAACATACAACAAGTCACAGTTGACGCATACACAAACTAAACCCCACATTAATTCAGTGTCCACACCACATCTGGAAAGACAAAGCATACCAAATGGCCTGAAAGTTAGACTTTTAAAATATTTGATCTGGCCAGTCATGATTTATGGCTGCGAAGCCTGGACTCAGAGAAAAACTGACTGCAGAAGAATTGAGGCAGCAGAGATGTGGTTTTATCGGAGACGACTACAAGTCAAATGGACAGACAGAAGAACTAATGAAAGTGTCTTGGAAGAACTTGATACCACCTGAAAACTACTAGCAAACATCAACAAGAGAAGACTAAAATACATTGGCCATGTGTCACGCAACAAGATCACGTAGGCCTACCACATGGCAGCCATTTTTCAAGGAAAAACAGTGGCAAAAAGGAAGAAAGGCAGACTTCCAATCTAATACATCAAGATCATAACCAACATCAGTGGCCTAAATATTCAGGAAATTGTCCACAAAAGTCAAGACAGAGCGGCCTGGAGGAGATGGTAGTGTCCAGGTGTGCAGCGGCCAACACTGAACCCCACCAGTGACGCCGACAGGTGAGACACACCACACACACTGACCGACACATTAATTCACAGTCTGACAAACCACACACACTATCCAACAAATTAATTCACAGTCTGACACATACCAAACACACTGACCAACACATTAATTTGCAGTCTGACACACACCAAACACACTGACCAACAAATTAATTCACAGTCTGACACATACCAAACACACTGACCAACACATTAATTTGCAGTCTGACACACACCAAACACACTGACCAACACATTAGTTCACTGTCTGACATACACCAAACACACTGACCAACACATTCACTCATAGTTGGACACACCACATACACACTGACAAACGCATGACACACCACACACTGACCAACACATGACACACTACACACTGACCAATACATCAATTTACAGTCTCACACATAACACACACTGACCAACAAATTAATTCACAGTCTCACACACCACACACTGACCAACATATTAATTCACAGTCTCACACACCCCACACAGTCCTACATATTAATTCACAGTCTCACACACCACACACTGACCTACATATTAATTCACAGTCTCACACACCACACACTGACCAACATATTAATTCACAGTCTCACACACCACACACTGACCTACATATTAATTCACAATCTCACACACCACACACTGACCAACATATTAATTCACAATCTCACACACCACACACTGACCAACATATTAATTCACTTCTGACACACCACACACTGACCAACATATTAATTCACAGTCTCACACACCACACACTGACCAACATATTAATTCACAGTTTCACACACCACACACTGACCAACATATTAATTCACCGTCTCACACACCACACACTGACCAACATATTAATTCACAGTCTCACACACCACACACTGACCAACATATTAATTCACAGTCTCACACACCACACACTGACCAACATATTAATTCACTTCTGACACACCACACCTAACACAATCCAATACATTTACTCATTTCAGCTTCGCATAAACGGCAGTACATTAGTTTTATCATATGTATGTCAAAACTTCCACAGTTTTTGTACATGGTCAGATGACTTACAAGAAAGATAACTGTGGGATGTAAAACCGCAGTCATCTAAGCAAAATTTCCTCCCTTTAATCTTTTGGTGAGATCGCTGAATTATGTCATACTGACTCCAAACTTCATGGGACGCATTATCACTGGAAGCAAGCTTCTAGGTGCTTTGCTACTTTACAGAACATGTTAATCAATTAAACAAAATTAAACCTACATACGTTGTACAGAAGATGAGATATGAAAACAAAACCAATTGGAGATTAAAATTATAAAATTCAATATTGTTGTTGTTGTTATTGTTGTTTAAAGCCCAGCCGACTGCGTAGAACCATATCAGGGCTATAACCTCTTCAAAACATACAAAATTTCAACAGGAAAAAAAGAAAAGAAAATTAAGTACACATATCAATGCATTCGTGCATATAATCAAAGGACATGCCCCCGGCGTTAACCACTCTGTCCAATTTATCGCACAGGGGATTTAAAAAACACACCTCAATACAAATTTAAGCATATCTAAGGACACCAAAAACATATAAAAAAAACGGCCTAAATTACCTCAAATTGCTTCCTCATATCTCATCTCCCTAGAACCAAAAATGCACTCAAACATGTACCCAATTATCAATCCTAAGAAAAAGCATGTAAGACTTTATCGAACACATACAGGTGAATGGACCAGCAAGGCAGAAAATGATAGGAAGAAATGACAGAAAGCAAAGGAACAAGGCAGAAACAAAGAGAGTGACAGAAAAGAGGAAATTTTTGGCACAGAATTTCCAGAAGGTGGAGATACTATTTATACTGAAAGAGACTCCGGCATCCTCATGAGGGGGAAAATTGAATATAAAGCAGCCCCATACTTGTCTTCTACTTTATTTCCATTTGGAGATTAATATTATAAAATTAGATATAAAGCAGCCCCATACTTGTCTTCCGTTTTATCTGCGTCTTCTGAGTCTGGAGCAGTTGTGCCAGTTGTCTCTCTGTACAGGTAACGGTAGAATCCACTAAGGTCCTTCTGCTTGGTCACATCCAACATTTCTGTAACATGTTAAGTCAATTCCACAACATCAAACAGGGATAGCCCATAAAATGCCAGCAAAACATTATTCATAATCCCTTCACTGCCCCAGATATGTCATCATCATCGTCATTTGCCCTGCCGCATGGTATTGGCAATCATGGCCCTCCATACAAATCCACCTTTTGTCACTAAAAGTACATCTCCCACCCTCTCTGTCTTCGTCCACTCCTAAGTCCATCCAGTATTTTCTCCCTGGGTCTACATGGTGCTCTTTTTCCCTCCAGCTTTCCTGTTGTGACTAGGTGTTCTAATTTCTCTTGCCTCATAAATAAAATGTCCTACAAATGTTGCTGGTCTTTTCCTAATCTTCTTCATTTATGTTCTTTTTGAGTCAGCCTTCTTCAAGACTGTCTCGTTTTGTTCCTTTGCTGTCCACTAAATTTTAACATTCTTATTAGAAACCACATTTCAGCTGCCTTAATTTGTTCTGACTTTGTGTGTCCCAGATATATGCTGAGGAAAAACTTACGTACCATCTCTGCTTCTGATTTCACTCTACATCTCTCATCAACAATGTGGAGAAAAGCCATGCAAGTTTGCACAGTTATTTAACCAGATATTGTAGTTTTATTCTAATAAGTATCTAATAATATGTGACAAAAAGTAATTCTAGCCTCTGCAATTATCTCAAGGTCAAGATGAAGGAAAGTGATCATCTGCTCCCTTCCCTTCATTTTTTTTAAAGTTCTAGGCAGGTATGTAGATTATGTAGATTAGCAATGGCAAAATTGAAAAATTGCTTTTAGCTAATAACTACTACTATTGGACAATAAAGTTTCATTGTTATTGTCATTTTGTCCTGTCTTGTACAAGTCATCATCACATTTTCATCGATATCTTTGCCCTGGTCATAATTCATCTGTTTCTTGTTCAAAGAGTATAAAAGTTTGTTGGTGTGAATGACAAGCTGTGCCAGCAGTATCAAGAAAGCAGTGTCAACACAACTTTAAAAAAATCAAAACAAAATCTCACACACAAAAAAACCCAAAGCAAAATGGTTCCCATCCCCCATCCTGAAAGAAAATGGAAGGAAGGAACTTTCTGACCAAAGGAGTGCAATCTGAGTTTGGACTTTGGAGTTTGTTCAAGAGGGATTCATCGCATGAGTTCAATTCCACACGTGCTCCACCCAAAACTGCCAGTAATTAACTGGCAGACTCACTGACTGTGCAAAAAACGCTCTATGCTGGCGAGGTCTTGAAATGGGGAGCAGTAGATGGAGGGTTTTGCTATTGTGAATTTTCAAAGTTTGGGGATTTGTTTTGACAAAAATCTTGTTCAAAATGGGGGGACGACGAAACTTTGCAGCTTCTGGAATCCATTTTCGGATACAATAGTGATGGAGAAAGTGAATTTGAGGGGTTTTCTTTGGAAGAAATCCATAAGAGAGATGAGTCGGATGTCGATCTTGCAGATTTCGAAACCGAAAATGACAGTGATTTGGATGATGGTGACAGTGATGTAGAGTTGCCGCTTGCTGTTGGGGCTAGTGCCAAAAAAAAAGAAAAATGACAAAATCAAAGGCTGCTAGAGATGCAGTGACTGTTCACTGGACTGATATGGGTGGAATGATGTCTTTGGAATTTTTTTCATAATTTTTCTGCACATGGTGAGTGCAGTACTAATTTTTTTATGGATGTTTCTTTGAGGTGAGTGTGTGCATGTTGCAGAGTTGCTTCCCTTGCCATGGTATTTTCATAGTCTTGCTGTACAGAGTTGGTAGGCAGAGGGTCAAGATGGGCAGTGGACAGGCCAGTTATTTTTCAATACTGCAGGTTGGAATTGAATTTGACACATCAGATCTTGAGTACACAGACATACGGCATGAAGATCAGCGTCAGCAAGACCGAGGTCATGACTGTCAGTAAGAGACCAAACAAACTGGATATCAACATCAACGGAACCCAGTTGAAGCAAGCCAGTGAATTTAAATACCTGGGCAGCATCTTCACTGAAAATGGCAAACTAGACAGAGAAATCGAGACCAGATGCCAGAAAGCCAATGCAGTCAGTGACCAACTTGCCCCTCTCCTGAAACATCCCAGCATTCCCACCAGCACTAAGGCGAAACTCATCAACGCCATTTTTCTACCAACGCTGACATACCAGTGCCAGACATGGTCCCTAACTAAAGTCCTCGAGAGAAAACTGGTCACCTGTGAAATGAAATGCCTGAGGAAAGCAGTAAACAAGACAAGGCGGACAAGATCAGAAATGAGGTGATACGAGACATGGTAGGAGCAACACCAATCCTACAACACTTCGAACATATGAGGATCAAGTGGTTCGGCCACCTCACACGTATGCCCCTAAACCATCCAGCTCTTCGGGCATACAACACCAGATACTCTGGCTGGAGAGCCAGAGGAAGACCAAGATGACGATGGAGCGACTCTGTGGCAGACACCCTCAGAGCTCACGAGATGTCCCTTCTCCAGGCCACCTGCCTTGCTGCTGACAGACGACTGTATCTCCCTGTGACGCCCACTGGTACAAGCGAAGGAAAAGTAAAGTAAGTAAGTAAGAGTACACAGTTCTACCAGAAGAACCAACCAACCTGCAGAAAACCTGTGACAAGTTCAACAGTTACATCCACAACCTTTTTTGTTATGAGCATGATGCTCTGAGTTTGTTTCAAAACCAGACTGTTATTGTTATTGTTGTTGTTTAAAGCCCAGCCGACTGCACAGAGCCATATCAGGGCTATAACCGCTTCAAAACATACAAAACTTCAACAGGGAAAAAAAAAGAAAGAAATTAAGTACGCATATCAATGCATTCGCGCATATAATCTAGGGATATGCCCCTGGTGTTGACCACTCTGTCTAATTTATCGCACAGGGGATTTTAAAAACACACCTGGATACAATTTTAAGCATACCTAAGGACATCAAAACATATAAAAATTGGCCTAAAATACCTGAAATTGCTTCCGCATATCTCACCTCCCTAGAGCTAAAAATGCACTTATTATGTGTATCCAAACATCAATCCTAAGAAAAAGTATGTAAGACTTTATCAAACACATACAGGTGAATGGACCAGTAAGGCAGAAAATGATAGGCAGAAATGACAGAAAGCAAAGGAACAAGGCAGAAACAAAGAAAGTGACAGAAAAGAGGAAATTCTAGCACAGAATTTCCAGAAAGGTGGGGATACTATTTATACTGAAAGAGCCCTGGCATTTCCCACGGGGGCTTCAAAACCAATACAAATGTATCTCTTTAAACTGTACAATCCCACTGATACAAGTAACAAGCTGGAGATTCTCTTACAGAGGTGTACCTGAGCATGGTTCAGCCCAGCTAAAGCTACCTGCTGGGGGAGGGTAAAGATGTAAACATGCTGCATCATCACCACATTCAAACAGCATTCAACACAAGTGCTGACAAAAGCATAGTCCTTTACCTCAAACATACACACACAATAAATAACATACATATAAACAGGAAATCTGACAATTATAATACATTAGAATAATGAAGCAAACCCGAACTATCAACAGAGAAAAGGTTAACAGAAATGTTACATGTTCACTTTAAGTCTGGATTCACTATGCCGGTTTTTCTGACCTGACTGACTTTAACACTGAATACAAGTGTGTGTTTTCCTAAGCATTAACAATCCCTGTCAACAAAAAACATCAATACTGAAATGAATGTCACAACAACTGAAACACACCCATGAACACACAAGCGCTGCACAAACCATGATGGCTCTGTCTTATTAGACAATGAATGCACACAGTTAAAGACTAAGATGGATATGGAACAGTGTCAGCTGAGGCTTACAGGTTTTCATAATGCACAAATGATTAGGGATTATTCTTGAGTTTCAGTTTCAGTTTCAATTTCAATTTTTCAAGATGACGTCTTGGCGCTTGGAATGAATTCCATATGCACTAACGTCACAGGTGCCTTGTGATGGAGAAGATCCAGAATGATTATGGCACAAGCATTAAGCCTGCACATAAACCCATGAGATGGATAGGTCCTGAGGTCTTACCTACATAGTGCCATAACCCTGGGGTCGTAGGGGAGTGAAGTGACAGATACCTCACTTTTCCCGGGGCCAGCACCACGAGGGCAGCGCCCATCCCCTCTCCTTCACTTCAAATTCATATCTATATTCACTTTTTTTTCCTTTTACAAAGACTTCAGAAAGGCAAGAAGGCTATTTGGTCTTCAAGGGGTGGGACCTGGGAAATCAAACTATCTCTCCAATGTTTTATGCCAAGGCAGCCGGACAATGCCCTGCTCTTCACGGTTTTCAACTGCCATGGGATCTTTAGCATGCGCAGCCAGAAAGCATATAGGTCTGACTCGTTTTCCATCCTCTTCTGAAGGACTAGACATTCAGTTCAATTTTCCAGTCATACTGAGGAGAAAAGTAGAGGCCTCTACAAGGATCAAACCCTGGAACCTCGAGTTTAGTTATGGCCAGGCAAATGTCTGAACCACTCTGCCACTCTTCTCCCTTATCTTGAGTAATAGTCCTTGGCATAGCTGAAGCACATGAAGGCTGATGACTGTGGCTGTAGCAACATCTTTCCTCCTTTCTCTTCTGTTCAACCTGTTGGCTATGGCTGGGTGGTTGCTACTGTTTTCCTTTTCTTTCTTCCGTTCAACCACAGTTGAGTTCATTTCTCTTCTGCAATGGTAATGCCTGCACATGCAGCCTGTCACTAGGCACATAAATTTGTTGCTGTCTCTTCCCAAGTGTCCACACTGATATAAGCAGCATTCAGGTCATGTTTGCAAACATCCTTGTATGACAGCAGTGGGTGCCCTGTGGGCCAGGATCAAGTAGCGAGTTCTCCATACAGGACATATTTTGAGATGCAATCATCAAGCATATGGCAGACATGGCCAAGACAGCGCAGTCATCACTGTATGATGAGGGCATACTGGCCTGGTCCAGGACATCCTATTTTGGCATATATAGTCCTTCCAGGAAATGCCCATGATCCAGTGCAAGCACCACTTGTGGAAACTATTGAAGTGGTGCTCTTGGCACACGGAGGTTGTCGGACAAGTTTTGGAATCCGAGCTCGCTATTATGAGTATACTGAGGAGTTATTGTTGAGTTATGCATTGCTGTTCTGTTTTACCTCTGAACTGATTAACTGACTGATTGATTGACAGACAGACTGACTGACTGATTGACTGACTGATTGATTGATTGATTGATTGATTGATTGATTGATTGATTGATTGATTTGGTCCAGTTTTTACATCGACACCCACCTCAGGTGATATGGCTGACCGAGATAACCATCCCAGGGAAGTGGGGGAAGGGAGACTTATCTAATCCTATACCGACACCACCAGAACAACAATGCTGTTAAGATGGGACAGTGAGAAGGCTAGTTTTAATGTAGTGCACCCCAGGATTCAAACCCACAACCAGTAGCCTGTGAATCCAACGCTCAAACCAACTGAGCTATTGAGGCCCGCACTTACCTCTGAATTTGTCTGCAACAAATTAATTCTTTCCAGACGGCCAGTGCGCACTCCGGCAAGTTCCCAGCCACCGGGCCGTTGGCGTTTGTTTTCTTCCCTGCTGACGCACCATTTTTACTACTTTTCTATTTTATTTTACAGCTACAAAAAATGATTGATGGCAAAGTATTTGATATTACCAGAAAGCTCAAAACGTGATCTTTGCGAGCATACTATTTTCAAATAAGAACTTCCAAAACTTACAGGCACCGCTAGGACAAGAACAACGTAGGTCACAGAATATAACCCAGACGCAAGCTCATGTCCCAGTAGTAACTGTAAATGTGCTGTACTGAAGTCTAAAGGAACCTTTGAAACCTCTCTCTCTCTCTCTCGCTCTCTCTCACACACACATATACACACACACAGAGCGAGCAAGCGAGAAAGAGAGAGAGAGAGAGAGAGAGAGAGAGAGAGAGAGAGAGAGAGAGAGAGAGAGAGAGAGAGAGAGAGAGAGAGAGAGAGAGAGAGAGAGAGAGAGAGCAGTCAACTTAGTTGGTAAAGTTTATAATAACTTCTGAATTCCCATGCCTGTACCCAGCAAACAGTTTGTCATGTAAGATAGTGCAGACCTAACACATGGCATTGGAATTTCCTGGTCAGGGGGGTCACTTTATTCCGTTATCAATCAAAGCATCAACTGTAAAGCTACACCAACTAAACAGACTCTGTCCCTTAGCTAAAATCTTCTGCTAAACAGTACTGGTAGTTGTTTAGGATATTCTTTACAGTGAAAGCTGCCAGAATTTTTCAAAACTTGACCAGCCGGTGCGTCTGTGGGGAACAGACGCCTTACCGGCACTGGGGGTACGATGCGTCAGGAGGGAACTTTTTTGGCACCGGCTCCCGGCAGCCGGTGCGTCACGAAAAGGTTAAATAAATGAAACATTGTGACTTCTGACCTTCCATAGCGGCTTGTTGGCGCTCTCTCTCTGCCTCTTCTTGCTGTTCCTGCATCTTCTTCTTGTAGGCAGACGTTACAAAGGCTTCCTTGTCCGCAAATTGGCTCCCTTCTTCCTCCCTCTCTTTCTGGACTTTACGCTCGATGCGTCGTTCTTCTTCTTTCTTACGAACTTCTGCCATTTTCAACAGCCCTGTGATATACTTGGGCTGGAACAAAATTCAGCATGTACATAATTATTATATTACACATCCAATTAAAATCATGATGCATCATGTTTATGCTCCACTGACATACTGACATGTGTGTCTGACTATGTTTTGACTGCATTAATATATTGATACAGCAACCCCCCCCCCCCCTTCTCCCGCCCTCATTTTCTTATTTCTTTAACCCTTTGACCCCAACACCCTGTCCACCAGCATCCTGCATTGTCAATCATGCTAGGAAAACAAAAACTTAACCATTTGACTCCCTCACCGTGTCCGCCAGCTTCCTGCAGGTAGTTGGTGGATAGGTGAGGGAGTCAATGGGTTAAGGTTTAGCAGTTGGTGGATAGGGTGCGGGAGTAAAAGGGTTAATGTAGAGCGCAATGAGTATTCTCTGATATGGATTGTTCATGTTATAGGCTACTAATGTAATTATTATTATTACCATTAACCAGAAAGCACTGAGTTTTTCATGAAGTCTGCACCATAAAACATACATTTGACTCCAGTCCACTGAATGACTTCTTTTTTAATAAGCACTCTCCATAAAATAATTCTTTGTGTATAGTAATTTGTAAACTTTGACCACACCAGTACACCATAACATCTTAATACAGTAAATATTTGTATACTATGACAACACCAGGACACTATAATACCGTAACAGTAAAATTTTGTACACTGACCACACCAGTACACCATAACACATTAATACAGTAAATATTTGTACACTTTGACCACACTAGTACACCATAACACATTAATACAGTAAATATTTGTACACACTGTGCCACACCAGTACACCGTAACACCTTAAAGTAGTAAATGTTTATACACTTTGACCACACCATGACACCGTAATAACTTCGCATAGTAAATATTTGTACACGTTGACCACACCAGGACACCATAATACCTTAATATAGTAAACATTTGTAAACTTTGACCACACCAGGTCACCATAACACCTTAACCCTCTCCCATTTGCATAGCTCGCAGCAAAACTTCCCCTACTATTCGCCATCTTTCTTGTTCGCACAAAGACAAGAATGGAATGCGGTCATAACCTTCTTCTCTCTTGTGAATGATGCCAGTGGTGGCGTCTTAATTTAGTGTTAACAGTTCATTGGTCCTTCATGGACCTACCCGCCGAATTTCATCCATTCAGAGTGAGCTAGCTCATGGTTACAGCATGATGGAAAAGTACTGGCCATGTGTGCAAACATGCGGCCGGAGTGAACAGATGCGGGAGAGCTGTGTTTGGCCGGATGCAGACGGAGTGAATGGGATAGGGTTAATGTAGTAAACATTTATACCCTTTGATCAAACCAGGACAGTGTAATACCTTAATATAGTAAATATTTGTACACTTTCACCACACCAGGACACCATAACACCTTAACAAAGTAAATATTTGTACTTTTTGACTACCATAACACCATAACATAGTTTCAATAATCAACTATACATTAAGAAAACCTGCAAATCATACATGTGAGAGCTATCAGGATACCAAGCTATCAGCATACATCCGTGAGTGGATTGTGAGGCCCAGCGGATAAAGTCACCTGCCTAGGATAAGAAAACCCCAGGTCTAAGTGTTCATCTTTCAGAGGAGACAATAAACCAAGGTCCTGTATGCAGCATGCACTCTTCTCATCTGTCTCATCTGTTGGCATCACCAGGTGCAGTGTTGGCCGCTGCAGTCAATGACTCAACAGGGTTATCCTCCTCCATTTGTTCCGGTCTTCGCTGGCCCTGCTGACTTCGTGGATTCTCATGCCGCTGGATTCGGTGATGTTGCCAATGAGAGAAGCTGGTGGTCTGCCTCTTTTTCTTTTTGCCTCAGTCTTGCCTTGAAAGACAGTCTTCATAAGGTCAGTCTCTTGGTTTCGTAGCGCATGGCCTACATATCTTAATTTTCTTTCATTTATTAATGATAGAAGTTTTCTTGCTGTTCTCACTGCATGTTAAATACCCCATGTCAACAAAAGCATTGTCCCTGACAAAATTCCTATTTCACTAAGTAAATAGAGGTACATCATCATCATCATCATCATCAGTGCCTTGCAACATGGCGTTGGCAATCATGGCCTTCCATCTGTTTCTATCCCTTGCTGCCTTAAGCACCTCTTCCACCCTCTTTGTTGTCAGCCACCCTGCAAGTCCGTCCAATATTTTCTCCCTGGGTCTACCTGGTGCTCTCTTTCCCTCCAGCTTTCCTGTTGTGGTCAGGTGCTCCAATTCCCCTTTCCTCATAAAATGGCCTATACATGTTGCCTGTCTTTTCCTAATCTTCCTTATCAATGATCTTCTTGTGTCTGTCTCCATCAAGACTGTCTGTTTGTTTTCTTTGCTGTCCATGGAACTCTCAACATTCTTCTTAGAAACCACATCTCAGCTGCCTCAATCTTATTCTAGCTTTGCTTGTTGACTGTCCATGCCTCACAACCTATAACAGCATTGGTTCTATATAACATTCAAGAACTCTCTTCCTGATGTTAATTGATAGGCATTTGTTGGTAAGAATGCTTTTCATCTTCTTGAATGCAAACAGAAAAAAGACAAAAAGAACGGTAGCACTACTCTGCGGTAATGCACTCTCCCTAGAAAGAGTAGCCCATATTTCACATGGTAAATCCACGGTGATTAAAACAACAACAACAAACTGTACATAAATATGTGATGACCTTATCAGTTAACTACCTTTTTGTCCACTTTGTGGGCCTCTTTGACATCAGTGTTGACTTTCTGAGCCTGGATGTTGTCATAAATGGTGTCATATTCGTACACACTGGGGTCTTCCTGTAAGGCTTTGTCGATTTCCAGCTGTGTCTGTCACAAACATTTAGAAACAAACATCAGCACACACATACTGTCATCATTCAGGGCTATCTACTGGTACTCACATTGCATTTAATTCTGTGCGTACAGTACTAAATTATACAGAAGTAAAATCCTCAGCAAATATTGTCATCATTCAAGATCATCTACTGTTATTCACGTCATATTTAACTCAATCAAGTTGCAGTCTTCAGAGTCATTCTGCCCCCTCAATTCGGAGGATTTTTAGCACATTTTAAAAAAATATAGAAAAACAACCAAATAAAGTAGACAAACAAAGTAAAGTGATACAGAAAGACCAGGATTAGATCTTTACAAATAATCTTACTTTATTTATGGTATTCCATGTACTTACAAATGATGAAGTATCCAAATAGGTATCCAAAGGGGGGTAAATTTTTTTTTTTTTTGATGGATATGAACACACACTGTGAAACAGTTTTAGTTGAAGTCCAGAACATAATTTCCATGCCATGGATGTTTCAAATCACAAGATTACTGGTAGTTGTCACTTTTTGTGTACAGTTGCTCCAGAGCACAAAATATTTACAAAATTGTGAGGTTCGACTTGTTTTCCTTGACGCCATTTGCAAAATTCGCATGTCGTGGGTAGAGCGCTGAAAAAAGGCTACTGTTATCTTTGTTTCACATTGCCACAACCGGTCTAAGGTAAATAACTACTGTAAACATACCCTAGTTTCAGTTCCCAGTGAGTTTTCCCTATAACTGACGCTTCTGACGTAAAAAAAAAAAATGAATGTCTGCCGTTGATAAATCGACGTCATGTCTCCAAGCAGTAAACGGAAGTGACAGAGATTTTCTTCCGGCACGAAGCGATTGAGTTAATGTTGTGTGTAGCCTACAATGCTAAATTATGTAAAAGGATTTAACCTGTTCAGTTAATCAGCAAATATTGTCATTATTCCAAGACTATCAACTGGTACACACTCCACATTTGATTTTGTGCATACGCTGCCAAATTAAGCAAGAGTAACATACACATTAAATTATATTAATTTAACCCTTTTGACTCCCGCGTTCAATCCACCAACTGCAAAAACTTAACCGTTTGACTCCCTCATCCTTATCCAGCTCAAAGGGTTAAGTTTTTACTTTCCTAGCATGGTTGACAAAGCAGGACACTGGTGGACAAGATGTGGGAGTCAAAAGGTCAGTACAAGAGTAATGTATGCTATCCAGTACTCCTGTCCCAATCATCTCAACATGTTTATCACTGTTTCTAGCAAAAGTAGTAACATAATTTAAATCACACTGATTTTAATGAATGCATGAATGGACAGGTAAATCAATGTTCAAGTTAACACTAAACTTTCAAGGACATATGCACTCTACTTGTACTGTCAGTAGTTAAACCCAACCTAGTGAACACATGCAACTTTTGATAAGCTGATTACTGTGCCATCTATACGGAAGAAAACACAAAGCCACTGCATGTATGATGTACATAACTGTTACTAGTATGACAGCAACTGGTTGGAGACACTGCAACTGATCACCTTATATGGGCAAAACTGGAGAGTTTCAGCTGCAGAAGTAACGTTTACTAGTACAAGGGAGAGATTTACCAGTTGGTAAAAAAAGCTGGCATATGAGCTTCTAATTCTGGAAAACATAAAAAATTATTTCTTACCTGTTTCTTAACCTTTACCTTGGTAGACTCTCTGTTGACAGTCTGATTGACAGCTGATGTCCCAGTTTCCTGAAAACATGGAACATAATAAAGGGTTAACCTTTTGATTCCTGCACCTGTCCACCAACTGTAAAAACACTGTTTGACTCCTTCACCATATCCATCAGTTTCCTGCAGGAAGCAGCAGGATGCTGGTAGATAGAGTGTGGGAGCGAAAGGGTTAAAACTGTTACCAGCTCACTCTATGGATCTGTTTGCAAAAAGTAAGCTTGGCTTATGAACACTTTTTGCAAATTAACAAATCATGTCCTTAATTCCCACCCATCCCACCTGAGATAATTAACTCCCAACAAACCCCCACCCCCTCCTTTTTTTTCCCAATATTTCACTTAAATTAATCATGATCATACTAAACCAGAACAAACCACCAGAAAAGAAACAATTAATACAATGCTTTCCAGTTTCCTATCATTTCAACTCTGTGACACTGACAGTCAGCATTGTTCCCACATTTGTCATCATCATGTGCCCAGCAGCATTAACAGAAACTAGAGAAAAAGCTCTCAGATACATTTGTTTTAAAATACAAAGCACTGACAATGTTCATTTTTTATACTCCCTTTTAGTTTTACTCTTCTCATGCATGCACTTTGAACACTATTTTTAGCATCACACGTTTGAACACTTATTTTTAACATCACCCACCCACCTCCACCCCCCATCCTTCATTTTTTCCTCTAGCTAGAAAAAGTAACACTACAGAAACAATAATAAATAATGATCATAATAAGATTAAGAAAAAGAAAAAATAACACTAACAGTAACAATAATAAAGATCATAATAAGAAAAATAAAAAAAACTAACAATAATAAATAATGATCATAATAAGAAAAAAGCAGCAATAATAAATAATGATCATATTAAGATTACTAAGAAAAAGAAAAAAAGTAGCAATAATTGAATAATAAATAATGATCATAATAAGTAAAAGAAAAAAAAACAGTAACAATAATAAATGACGATCATAAAAAGAAAAAGAAAAAAGTAGCAATAATAAATAATGATCATAAAAAGAAAAAGAAAAAACACTGTAACAATAATAAATAATGACCATAACAAGAAAAATAAAAATAAAGTAAGTTAAGAAACAATGATAAATAATGATCATAATAAGAAAAAGAAGAAAAAAACCCAGTTAAAAATTTAATAACAATAATAAAACAGTGAAATAAAAAAGTGTGTGTATAGATCTATGTATGCTTTACCTCATCACTGTCATCACCAAACACATTGGCACTGGCTGGTTTCAACAAAGCTCCTTTGTTGGTTTTCTTGGGAATGAACAGTCCATACCTGAATCAATCCGTGAAACACACACACACTACACACAAAGAGTTATACACACACATGACACAAACACACACAAAGAGTTATACACACACACACAGTCACACACACACACACAAAGAATTATACACAAACACACACACACAGTCACACACACACACACACACACACAGTCACACACACACACACACACACACACACCACACACACACACACACAAAGAATTATACACAAACACACACACACAGTCACACACACACACACACACACACACACACACACACACACACACACACACACACACACTAGCAATGCCGCATGAAAAATTGAAATTGGGTTTTGTTAAAAGATGTATATGGTTTTGAAGATATTGTTGTTCTGAGTAAAAAGCAGTTTAAATTTTTCAGATCGGACCAATAGTTCACGAGATATTCGAATTTGAAGCGTCAAAAATTTCTTAAATTTTGGTACCACGTTTTAGTGGGACAAAGAAGAGATGTGTGGGACAGCTGTCACAGAACAAACCCATCAAATGGCATGGTATGCTGATTTTGCTGGAAATGACATTCATTTTGTAATTGTGAGAGACAGACAGGATCAAATGTCATGAAATTTTGATCGTTGATGTATTTTTGTATGCCGAATTGAATGAAACCATTATCGTAACTCTCGACGAGCCATTTTTGTCTTATTACAGGAAACATGTGATATTTGGCATGTTTTATCAGTTTTTCATTAATAATTATTATTAATTGCCCATATTGTATTTATAACAGACAAAAATGAAGCTAAGAAACAAAACAAGGATATATAATCATTTCATGAGATAGATATAAAATCATTTTGCTCATCGTTCAAGTGTCTTATTACTGCAAATCAAACCAAAAAAGTCATGACTCGCTACTTCAGTATCTTATGAATAATTTGTAATATTTCATCAGTTTCTGTACATATAAAAGGAAATCTGAGAATCAATGACTTCTGGAATCACTTCAATAATTGAAATATTAAAAATTACTGCATGCTTTTATGCTGCAGTCTATCCAAAAATATCATCCGATCAAAATTCTTCTAAAAACTAAAACACACATAACACACACATAACACACATACACATACATACACACAAAGGAAAACATTACAGACAAGATTTTTGTACATTACATTTGATTTTGATTTTATACATCAGTGTTTAGAAAAAAAAAATTCAGTAGACTGTGGATGAGTCAAGTCCCCGAACATTTAGCACAGCCTGAGTCCAAAGAAAACTTCAGGAAGGATATGGGACCACTCGCCATTCAGGAATAGGTAGAGAAATATATGAATCTCTGCATAATATATGCTATTCATTGAGAGATTGGAAAGGAAAGGAAACCATGATGCATAGTCTACATTAAGCCCAAACTCTCGACTTTAATTTTGGCATATTCCTTGTAAAAATCTACCAAAGCTGAGCAATCCTGCTAAGTATTTCCAGTGTAATCTTGCCATGTTTATACTTTTCTAGTCAAAAACTAGGTAACATAATTTAAATCACACTGACTTTTAAAGAATGCATGAATACGGTAAATCATTTAAAGTTAGACAACAATACTTCAAGACATATGTACTACTTGGATGTCAGTTTAAACCCAACTATGAACACATAAATTCTTACTATTCGTTGCCATATACGAAAAAACAAAGCATATTATATACATAACTGACAGTATGAAGAACTGGTTGTGAGACACTGCAATAATCTTATATGGATGAGGTTTAGTGAGTGTGTTTCTAGACAGGGAGAGATTTCCAGTGGTAAACTAAAGCTTAGCATATGATTCTATTCTGGGAACTAAAATTATTTCTTATTTTTTATTCTTTCTTTATCTCTGTGACGGTGATGAAGTGATTCATTCAGGAAAACATGACTTGAAGGTAATTTTGATTCTGATCTTGAAAAAAAATGTTTATCTTCACCATATCATCATTTCTGAGTTAAGCAGAGGAGTGGAGAAGAGTGTGGGAGCGAAGGGTATGCCGCTCCCTCTGTTTGGGCAAAAATTTTCAGGCTGGCTGAACCTTTTGAATAGCAATATGTTTTTTATGGATATTAACTCGCACAACCCCCACCCCTCCTTTTTTTTTCTTCCAAATATTTCACTTAAATTATCATGATCCTACCAGAACACAGGAACGAAA
>JAPXFY010000022.1:61823358-61830858 GCA_030674185.1 Monoplex corrugatus
AATTGGCAAAAACAGACATTCATAATGCCAATCCATTAATCAGACTAATCGCAGATCAGTCACTCATTTACCAAAACAATTGACATTGAGACAATACCAAATGATTATTCAACGCATATTTAGCACTTCGTGCATCTTTTAGTTCAGAGATAACTCAATCTTCGGCGGTCAGCAATGGTTCAGGCCATAGACTGAATTGAAGGGTATGTATAAACGCACATACACACATACACATCTATATACACGCACACATACATAATCACTCATACATATATACATACATAGATATATATACATATGTACCCACACATATACATAATGTAGATACTATCACCTATATATGCACATAAGTACACCAACGTCAATGTGAATACACAAGCACCTATGCACATGTGTCTCTATATGAGCACCCCTTTCATATTCAAATAAACATTTTTTTTTTCTTTACAATTAAAATTAATTATTGTCTGAAATTCTAGTGCTAGTATCTACATAACTATTTACTTTTCTTCTCCTTTTAACAATTTTTTTCTCCTATTCATGGCGTGGAAAACGTATCTGGATACGCTGTGGCTTCGGTGGCTATTTGTTGATTGGAGCAGTATGCACATAGGCATGCTGACTAAATCCTTTAAAAATTTCGCCCTGAGATCAGCGTAAGTGGAACATCTAAATAATAAGTGTTCTTCGTTTTCAGATTCTGTCCTGCAAAATGGACACACCTTTTCTTGATCAGATTCACTGTATCTATTTATATTATTGTTTAGTGGTAAAACGTTCAACCTTGTTTGTGAAAGGGCAACTCTGAAACAGTATATATCAATAGAGTCAATGTACTTCTCTTTTTCAAAGATAGTCTTAAATGATCTGTAGCTTTCATACCTATCTCTGTCTCTGAGTGACCCAGACCATTCTTGAATATATAAGTCTACAAGTCTCTGTTTAAATATACGCAAAAAGGCTTTTACATCACCAACACCTTGTTGCAGCCACACGATATTAAATCCCGTTTCACACAAAATGTCCCTTATTTTTGAAGCCCAGCATTCTTTCCCAGCCCTGTCAAGTTCCACTAACATTTGGTAAGCCTTATAAGGTAACCTATTTGGATTCATTTCCAGTAATTTAAACCAATATCTAAGACAGGTAGTTGAGGAGTTGACATAAAGAGGATATCTTCCCAAATCCCCATATACCATCTTGTTAGGTGTCCTGACTGGAACACCCAACAGTCTTTTGCACGATACCAAATGTACTTTCTCTATATGCTGAAGTCTGTTAAGTCCCCATATCTCAGAAGAATACAACAAAATAGGTTGAATTTTTGCATCAAACAACTTGAAGAAAGTTTCTATAGTCATGTCTTTATATTTTTGAAAAGTCCTGTTTAATAGCAAAGTTGCTTTTTTACCTTTTGTCACCAAATGTTCTGTGCCGGCCTTGGTGCTAATCATTGTCGTGAAACTGAACCCCAGATAACAATATTTACTAACTACTTCCAATTTTGTCCCTTTGTAAAACCATTGTTCATGTCGTCCTAAGAAGCCCCCTCTTCTGAAAACCATAACCTTAGTTTTTTCAAGATTAACTTCCAGTTTCATGCTGGCACAGTATGTCTGCAAGACTCTTAACTGGTTTTGCAAACCATTTGGTGTTGTTGACAGAAGGGCTACATCATCTGCAAAAAGAAGAATGAATATTTCCATTGAACCTGGCATCAACTGGATGCCATGTCGCCCCTTTTCATCCATATAATTGGCTAATTGATTTATTAATACCGAAAATAAAGTAGGGCTTAAGACACATCCTTGTCTCACGCCTATGGGGTTATCGAAGAGAGAGAGAGAGAGAGAGAGAGAGAGAGAGAGAGAGAGAGAGAGAGAGAGAGAGAGAGAGAGAGAGAGAGAGAAGAGAGAGAGAGAGATTGCTCAAGTGGGATTCGTCATACTCTGACATTTCCATATGCGCTCGACTCAAACCTTCCAGCAGTTATCTGGCAGACAGCGCCTGCACAAAACCTGTGACACAGGCAAGGTCTTGTAATGGGAAGGAGGATGAGAACTTATGAAACATTAAGCTGACACCACCAGTCATACGGGTATATTAACCCTTTGACTCCCGAACAACATTGATCCATAAACTGCAAAAACGTAACCATTTGATTCCCTCACCCTATCCTCCAGCTTCCTGCAGGAAGCTGGTGGACAGGGTAAGGGAGTCAAAGGGTTATGTTTTTTCCTTTGCTAGCATGGTTGACGATGCAGGATGCTGGTGGACACGGTGCAAGAGTCAAAGGGTTAAAGACAGGCACTGAACAGGTCAGTTTTTATCTTGGGGACTGGGATCGAACTCAAGATGCAGATCTCAAGTCTGTGACTCTATCAAGAGGGAGAGGAGTGTGTATATGCTAAGTTAAACTGCCAGCATGTTGTGCATACTGTCATCATTATCTGAAAGATGAGCCTTTATGGGCTTTGTGTAATACCGTAGTCTCACATCATCAAGTGCCATGCACATGGCGTTGGCGATCATGGCCCTCCATATGCATCTATCCCTTATGCTGCAAGCACATCTCCACCCTCATTGTCCTCAGCCACTTTGCAAGTCGTCCAATATTTTTTCCCTGGGTATACCTGGTGCTTTCGTCCCTCCAGCTTATCTGTTGTGACAGGTGCTCTATTCCTTTTCTTAAAATGGCCTGTGCAGTAGTCTGAATAACATAATTTGCCTGCTCTGGATAGAAATAAAACACTAAGAAGCATACATTTTTGGGAAAAAATGTAATAATGTTCATAAAATAGCATAATTCAAATTTTCTGCTCAAAGATTGTCAAGTCATAGCTTGAAATTGCTGCATCAAAGATGAGTCATCGATTTGATGAGGTCATGGTCAGTTGTTGCTGGTGTCGTGTTGTGGTGGTGTCAGTGTTGTGCTGTGGGAGTCAGTGTTGTTGTTGTTGCTGCTGTGGTGAGGTCAGTGTTGTGCTGTGTGGGTCAGTGTTGTGCTGTGGTGGTCAGTGTTTGCTGTGGTGGTCAGTGTTGTGCGTGTAGGGCTGGTGTCATGTTTGTGCTGTGGGTGGTCAGTGTTGTGCTGTGGTGGTCAGTGTTTGTGCTGTGGTGGGTCAGTGTTGTGCGCTGTGGTGGTTCAGTGTTTGTGCTGTGGTGGGTCAGTGTTGTGCTGTGGTGGTCAGTGTTGTGCTGTGGTGGTCAGTGTTGTGTGCTGTGGTGTCAGTGTTGTGCTGTGGTGGTCAGTGTTGTGCTGTGGTGGTCAGTTTTGTGCTGTGGTGGGTCAGTGTTGTGCTGTGGTGGTTCAGTGTTGTAGCTTGGTGAGTCATGTTGTGCTGTGGTGGTCAGTGTTTGTGCTGTGGTGGTCAGTGTTGTGCTGTGGTGGGTCAGTGTTGTTGCTGTGGTGGGTCAGTGTTGTGCTGTGGTGGGTCAGTGTTTGTGCTGTGGTGGTCAGTGTTTGCTGTGGTGGTTCAGTGTTGGTGCTGTGGTGGTCAGTGTTGTGCTGTGGTGGTCAGTGTTGCTGTGGGGGTCAGTGTTTGCTGTGGTGGTAGTGTTGTGGCTTGTGAGTCATGTTGTGCTGTGTGGTAGTGTTGTGCTGTGGTGGTCATGTTGTGCTGTGTGGTCATGTTTGTGCTGTGGTGGTCAGTGTTGTGCTGTGGTGGTCAGTGTTGTTGCTGTGGTGGTCAGTGTTGTTGCTGTGGTGGTCAGTGTTGTGCTGTGGTGGTCAGTGTTTGTGCTGTGGTGGTCAGTTTGTGCTGTGTGGTCAGTGTTGTGCTGTGGTGGGTCAGTGTTTGCTGTGGTGGGTCAGTGTTGTGCTGTGGTGGTCAGTGTTTGTGCTGTGGTGGGTCAGTGTTGTGCTGTGGTGGTCAGTGTGTGCTTGGTGGTCATGTTTGCTGTGTGGTCAGTGTTTGTGCTGTGGTGGGTCAGTGTTTGTGCTGTGGTGGGTCAGTGTTGTAGCTGTGGTGGTCAGTGTTGTGCTGTGGTGAGTCAGTGTTGTGTGTGTGGTGTCAGTGTTTTGTGCTGTGGTGGTCAGTGTTTGTCGCTGTGGTGGGTCAGTGTTGTGCTGTGGTGGGTCAGTGTTTTGTGCTGTGGTGGGTCAGTGTTGTTGCTGTGGTGCAGTGTTTGCAGTGTTGTGTCTGTGTGGTGTTGTCTGTGGTGGTCAGTGTGTGCTGTGGTGTGGTCAGTGTTGTGCTGTGGTGGGTCAGTGTGTTGCTGTGGTGAGTCATGTTTTGTGCTGTGGTGGGTCAGTGTTTGTGCTGTGGTGGGTCAGTGTTTGTACGCTGTGGTGGGTCAGTGTTTGTGCTGTGGTGGGTCAGTGTTGTGTGCTGTGGTGGTCAGTGTTTGTGCTGTGGTGGTCAGTGTTGTGCTGTGTGGTGGGTCAGTGTTGTGTGTGCTGTGGTGGTCAGTGTTTTGTGTGCTGTGGTGGGTCAGTGTTGTGTGCTGTGGTGGGTCAGTGTTTGTGCTGTGGTGGGTCAGTGTTGTGTGCTGTGGTAGGTCAGTGTTGTACGCTGTGGTGAGTCAGTGTGTTGTGCTGTGGTGGGTCAGTGTTGTGTGCTGTGGTGGTCATGTTGTGCTGTGGTGAGTCAGTGTGTTTGTGCTGTGATGAGTCAGTGTTTTGTGCTGTGGTGGGTCAGTGTTTGTGCTGTGGTGGTCAGTGTTGTGTGTGTGGCTGTGTTTGTGTGTGGTGGTCAGTGTTGTAGTCGCTGTGTGTGGGTCAGTTGTTGTACGCTGTGGTGAGTCAGTGTTTTGTGCTGTGGTGGGTCGTTTGTGTTGTGGTGGTCAGTGTTGTAGCTGTGGAGTCAGTGTTGTGTGGCTGTGGTGTGTCATGTGTGTGTGGTGGTCGTTTGTGCTTGGTGGTCATGTTGTGTGTGGTGGTCAGTGTTTGTACGCTGTGGTGGGTCAGGTGTTGTACGCTGTGTGGTCAGTGTTGTACGCTGGTGGTGAGTCAGTGTTTTGTGCTGTGGTGGTCAGTGTTTTGTCGCTGTGGTGGTCAGTGTTGTACGCTGTGGTGGTCAGTGTTTGTGTGCTGTGGTGGGTCAGTGTTTTGTGCGTGTGGTGGGTCAGTGTTGTACGCTGTGGTGGGTCAGTGTTGTGCTGTGGTGAGTCAGTGTTGTGTTGTGCTGTGGTGAGTCAGTGTTGTGCTGTGGTGGGTCAGTGTTGTAGCTGTGGTGAGTCAGTGTTTTGTGCTGTGGTGGGTCAGTGTTTTGTGCTGTGGTGGGTCAGTGTTTGTACGCTGTGGTGGTCAGTGTTGTGTGCTGTGGTGGGTCAGTGTTGTGTGCTGTGGTGAGTCAGTGTTGTGTGTGGTCTGTGGTGGGTCAGTGTTGTGTGCTGTGGTGGTCAGTTGTTGTTATCTGTGGCTGTGGTGGGTCAGTGTTGTGCTGTGGTGGGTCAGTGTTGTGCTGTGGTGGAGTCAGTGTTGTACGCTGTGGTGAGTCAGTGTTGTGTGCTGTGGTGGGTCAGTGTTTGTAGCTGTGGTGAGTCAGTGTTGTGTGCTGTGGTGGAGTCAGTGTTGTGTGCTGTGGTGAGTCAGTGTTTTGTGCTGTGGTGGGTCAGTGTTGTGTGCTGTGGTGGGTCAGTGTTGTGTGCTTTTGTGGGTCAGTGTTGTACGCTGTGTGGGTCAGTTTTGTACGCTGTGGTGAGTCAGTGTTGTGTGCTGTGGTGGGTCAGTGTTTTGTGCTGTGGTGAGTCAGTGTTGTGTGCTGTGGTGGGTCAGTGTTGTGTGCTGTGGTGGGTCAGTGTTGTACGCTGTGGTGGGTCAGTGTTGTACGCTGTGGTGAGTCAGTGTTGAACGCTGTGGTGAGTCAGTGTTTTGTGCTGTGGTGGGTCAGTGTTGTACGCTGTGGTGGGTCAGTGTTGTACGCTGTGGTGAGTCAGTGTTTTGTGCTGTGGTGGTCAGTGTTTTGTGCTGTGGTGGGTCAGTGTTGTACGCTGTGGTGGGTCAGTGTTGTACGCTGTGGTGAGTCAGTGTTGTGTGCTGTGGTGAGTCAGTGTTTTGTGGTGGGTCAGTGTTGTACGCTGTGATGAGTCAGTGTTTTGTGCTGGGGTGGTCAGTTTTTGTGCTTTGGGGGGTCATGTTGTACGCTGTGTGGTCAGTGTTTGTGCTGTGTGGGTCAGTGTTGTACGCTGTGGTGAGTCAGTATTTTGTGCTGTGGTGGGTCAGTGTTGTACGCTGTGGTGGGTCAGTGTTTTGTGCTGTGGTGGGTCAGTGTTGTACGCTGTGGTGGGTCAGTTGTTGTACGCTGTGGTGAGTCAATGTTGTGCTGTGGTGAGTCAGTGTTGTGTGCTGTGGTGGGTCAGTGTTGTACGCTGTGGTGAGTCAGTGTTGTGTGCTGTGGTGGGTTAGTGTTTTGTGCTGTGGTGAGTCAGTGTTTTGTGCTGTGGTGGGTCAGTGTTGTGTGCTGTGGTGGGTCAGTGTTTTGTGTTGTGGTTAGTCAGTGTTGTGTGCTGTGGTGGGTCAGTGTTGTGCTGTGGTGGGTCAGTGTTTTGTGCTTTGGTGAGTCAGTGTTGTGCACTGTGGTGGGTCAGTGTTGTGCTCTGTGGTGAGTCAGTGTTGTTCGCTGTGGTGGGTCATGTTGTGCGATGTGGTGAGTCATTGTTGTGCTCTGTGGTGAGTCAGTGTTGTTCGCTGTGATGGGTGAGTGTTGTTCTCTGTGGTGAGTCAGTGTTGTGTGCTATGGTAGTTTAATGTTGTGTGCTGTGGTGAGTCAGTGTTGTGCGTTGTGGTGAGTCAGTGTTGTACGCTGTGGTGAGCCAGTATTGTGCGCTGTGGTGAGTCAGTGTTGTACGCTGTGGTGAGTCAGTGTTGTACGCTGTGGTGAGTCAGTATTGTACGCTGTGCTGAGTCAGTGTTGTACGCTGTGCTGAGTCAGTGTTGTACGCTGTGGTGAGTCAGTGTTGTACGCTGTCCTGAGTCAGTGTTGTACGCTGTGGTGAGTCAGTGTTGTACGCTGTGGTGAGTCAGTGTTGTACGCTGTGGTGAGTCAGTGTTGTACGCTGTGGTAGTTCAGTGTTGTATGCGATGATGGGCAGTGTTGTACGCTGTGTTGGGTTGAAGGTACGTCCGACTTTTCGTCTCGCCTTCTTCTTTGTTGCTGCCTGCTGTCTTACAGCTCACTCTTCCTCACTTCACTTTTTACCTCTTGTCTCCAACCAGCACCATCAGTTGCACATTCCTCCCAACCACGTTCTATACTGAACTCTAAAAGATCGTAGGAAAAGGGGAAGGCCGAACATGAACTGGTGGGAGAACATCAACCACGACCTACCACTGGTAAACTACCAGTGGGGCGATTTGTCTGCCCTTGCTTAAGAACAGATGTGACTGGATCACCCTGATTGCCTTAGTCATCTTCAGAGTCACTAAGTCAATTAAGTCTACTGGTGGACATTGATGCCCATGGACTTCATATCTCGCTTGCACATGTTCTTGAAAGGAAGGTGAGGGAGCCAGCAGCCAGCATGTTGTACAAAGAGTCTTTGGGGATCTATCCGTCC
>JAPXFY010000022.1:61835858-61858358 GCA_030674185.1 Monoplex corrugatus
TATCGAAATGTTGACGTTTTCAGATTTCTTAGCGTCTGTATAATCAATACCAAAAGAGGCTTTTTGCATTTCCCTGTAGGGATAGGCGTTGTTGATGATGTCTCAGCTATTTCATCCATATTTATGTTAGACTGTTTGACCAAGTCAGATATGTAAGTTGCAACAGTCATTTGTGATGAAATGCTTTTTGCTCGCTTTGGAAAGTCAACATCAGACCTGATTTTAATTTCCTTACTCACAAAATTGTCCGTTTGTGAAGTAGTTCTAACTGCAAATTTTGCTGTCGCTAGCTCACGATAGTTGTTCAGAGGCAGAATTCCAGCAACTTTGTACGTTTCCAGATTAGAGGCATGAGTAGGGACACCTAGAGCAATTTTAATACTTTTGCAGTCTAAGCTTTGTATCTTCTTTAATAAATATTTTGGTGCACTGAAGAACACTTCTTGCGCATAGGATAATTTAGATCGTACAAGTGCTGTTGATAGATGAATTAGTATGTTCGCATCCATTCCCCAAGGTAATCGGCTTATTATCTTTAGAAAATTTAGAGCTTTTCTTGCTTTTGTTGAAATATAATAAAAATGGACATTCCAGTTTAATTTCGATGTCATAAAGACTCCCAGAAATTTTACAACCTGTTTGTAATGTAACACTTCACCAAGCAATCTGAAAGTAGGCAAGTTACTTAAAGTACCACCAGAATTAAATAGCATCATGTTAGTTTTTTCCGCTGACAACGACAGACCATTTTCTAACATATAGTTTCCAAGATTATCAAGATCAGATTGATACAATTTCCTAATGTAATTCTGTGCTCTCTGTGGAGTTGTCTTTTTTAAAGTAATATTCATCCAAATACATATATCATCAGCATACTGTGCCAAAACAACACGATTTGAGAGTGCTTTAGGAAGATCCTGTATAAGGATATTAAATAAAAGCGGTGCTATCACTGAACCTTGTGGAATTCCCATATCAAGATGTCGTGAAGTAGAATAACTAGTTCCCACTCTTGCCTGAATAGTTCTATTGGCTAAAAAAGACTTAATATAATCATACATATTGCCAGATAAACCAACAGATTTCAGCTTGTACAATAAACGCGTATGCCAAACTTGATCGTAAGCTTTTTTCACATAAAAAAATGTTGGTAAAAGACTTTTTCTGCGGGCAAACTGTTTCTTGATGTGAGTGGTAAGTTTAACCAGGTGCTCAACTGTAGATCTCCCTTTTCTAAAACCAGCCTGATTTACTGGAATAACGTTATTTTTATCACAGTAATGTACAAGTCTGTTTAATACCAATTTTTCCAATAGTTTGCTCGTATGGGACGTTAAAGCAATAGGTCTGTAACTGTTTTTATTGTTTTTAGGCTTTCCTGCTTTTAATACTGGTATAACAACGGACGTTTGCCATAATTGTGGTATAGTTCCACCAACCCAGCATTTCTGAAAAATTTTGTGTAAAAAAATAATATAGTTTTCTGGAAGATGTTTAATCATTTCAGTTGAAACTGCATCGACACCTACCGAACTCCTTTTGTTGCGTAGAGACAAGATAGTGTTTTTTAACTCTTCTAAGGTGATTGGAGAATTAAACCAGCGATCATTCTGAGGTATTGGATCAGTGTAGATAGGGTTGTTAGCTGCCGTTTCCCTGTAGTGTTTGCAGGTAGGAGTCAAACCGTCTACTTTACTATTTTGGGCAAAAAGTTCCACAAAAGTTTCAGCTTTGTCCATGTCGGAAAGAAATTTGTGACTTGTATCAATCATTATTGGACACCTAGGTAAGTTGGCTCCATTTTTCATTTGATTCATTTTTGTCCAGACTTTATGGAAATCCTTGAAATCTGAAATTTCTTTTGTGCAGTATGATGCCCAATAATTTTTCTTTGCTTCAGCGATGATTTTATTACACTGGGTGTTAGCTTTTTTCATTTCCATATGATCTTCAGGTTTCCTGCTTTTGATGTAGATTTTGCATTTCTCTTTTTTATACTGAACTGCTTGCTCACATGCCTCCGTCCACCAAACATTACCCAAACGGTTATTGGACTTAAAAGTTTTGAGTTTCGGGATGGAAAGGTCTTCAGCAGCTAGAACTGACTCCTGGAATTTAGAAAACATAACGTCTACATTTTCACTTTCATAATGTGTGAAATCTCGATTAGAAAGAACAGTCTGAAACAAGGACAAATCAGCGCGTGTATAATTATATTTTGGTATAATATCAGGAATGCTGTCTTTCATCCTGATGTTTTCGTTAGTTAGTTTTATGAGGATAGGTAAGTGATCACTTCCTAAAGTATCTCTGTGAGTGTCCCAGGTACAGCAGGGTACTAATTCTGGTGAGATTAAAGACAGATCGATGGCTGTTGCCCGATGTTTGGAAATATCAGGAATTCTAATGACATTCCCATCATTCAAAAGGTAAAGCGAACTGTCAACTATATTTTCTACTAAACGATTGCTTGTCACAGTACAGCAATCTTTTTCCCAAAACGGGGAGTGGGAATTAAAGTCTCCACCTATTAGCCATTTACCGCGCAGCAGATCCGGAATCGTGCGCAGCCATTCTGTGTTGTGGTCATTTGGACCTGTTGGCAGGTAGACTGACAAAACGTTCAGGATAAAAGAATTACTGAATTGTACTGTAGCGGCACAAGCGTGTAAGTCTTCAGTTGACGTTAAAACTGGGGAAGTAAATATGTGATATTGTAACTCTTTAAGTATGTATATCGCAGTGGCTACTTTCTTCCCGGGATTCCCATAGGCATACACTGGTGGATAATAGTAATTTTGGAAATTGGGAAGTTTGGTTGGTATAACATTAAGCGACTGCAGAATCAAGACTTCACACTGATTTGAGGCGAGGAAATGTTCCAGGTATGCTGAATTGGTGGAAATAGACCTACAATTCCACTGTAAAAAATTGATTTTCATTGTTGGCTAATCCCTTATTTTCAATTAACGGTGATTTGTTTGAAAATCACGTATGCTTTGGTTTTCTGTGTACGAGAAAAATGGGGAGGGGGAGAATGATTACTTTTACTACAAAGGAAAGGTAGAAAAAAAAAAAGAGTAAAACTATGGAGAAAAGAAGTCCTACTAATCAAGATAAACTTTGATCTATAACAGAAATAAACTATAAATAAATTAAATAATAGTATACACGCCTTCAAATGTACAGAGATTATAGTCTGAGTCCTGACTGACTAATTCCTAGCGTTTATACACTTTCACCAAGAGAACTGTCAGAGATGACGAGGAAAAAGTCCTGTGACATGAAACGTTGGTCACTGTAGATCTGCTACGATTAATTCAAAACATGTTGTATGATGCCACCACGGTTCATAGCTGTCAAAATAGGGGAACGGTCCTCGGGAGAATCTAGAGGCGTGTGGCCGTGAAGGTCGTGATCCTCCTGGTCTCCTAGGCATCTCCAAAATAGATCCCGAATGTGTCTTCCCAGGTTCCCCGCTATCACGCTGCTTCCTCTGGCGGTGGGGTGAATATTGTCGTGTAGAAACTGCTGGTTAGTTCGAAGGTTGTCATAGGAGACAAATGATAGGTTTTTTATGTTAACAAGCTCAGCAGATAAAAAGGCGTTAAACAAATTCCGCCGAACTTCCATACGTGAATGTCGTACAGGGGCGACCTTGCTGATGACTATCTTTGAGTTTGGATATTTTTGTGTTATATGTTTGATGCAAGAAGCTAAATTTTGTGTTGTTGCTTCGAGATCTTTGCTATTCAGTTCGTGGACACCACAGTGTAAAACAATACAGTCTGCAGGATTGTCGAAGTTGGAAAGTGTCTTGTCTAAAGATTTTTGTATGTCATGAATGTTATTCACAGTACTTGAGTCTCCTTCAAAACCATAAGATCGTCCCAGTCGTCTCGAGTTGACACCTTTCAACACCGAATCATGGATAGGCTGTCAGAACATAGGGAAGGTCGTGGTTTGTTTTACGTTGTTCTGAAATCTTTTTGGTGTGTGACGTTGCGTCCTTGAGCTGTGATGTGACGTCTTTAGCTTTTTTGATGTCATGGTGTTCTTTCCCGTCTTTGGTTTTCTTTTCAGGCTCTGTTTTCGCTCGTGTATTGCTGCTAGTTTTTGTTGTGTTTGATCGTTGTGCCTGTTGGACGTCCTGCCTGCGTGTGTGCTTTTGTTTTAGAACGTCTGCGTACGTGGGAGTTGTTGTGGAATTATCTGTCTGTGTATGACTGTTCCTGGTCGGTTTGATGGTGGAGGTTGCTGTCGACCGGGCCTCGATCTGCGCAAGCACAGTCCTTTCTAAGGTACTGACCTGGTTGCGCAGATCCAGTACGACGTTTTTTAGTTCAACGATCGTACTCACGAGTTCCGCAGAGCTGGGTATAGATGTGATGGAAGTTGTCCCGCTCTGCGTGCCCGTGGTAACCTCAGTCAAAGCGCCATTTGAAGGGACAGTCTCTGCCTTTTCGATCCTGTCTCGCTTGTCGCTGGTCGACGGCCTCTCGTAATCGGTCTTTTCCGCAGACGTAGCTTCTTGCCTCTGTTCAGCAAGGGCCCCCGTCTTGTCCTGGTCATTTGAGACTATTTCCTGTTATCTCTGACTGCCGAAATTTTTATCCGTCAGGAGTCTCCGCCATCTTGAACGTGTGGTGTGTGTGTGTGTGTGTGTGTGTGTGTGTGTGTGTTGCAGGCTTACAGTCAACATGAACGGGGAGACTAGTGTGGAGACGGTGCTGAGACACCAAAAGCTCGGTAAGTGCTAGTGCTTTCATCATCCTTGTCGTCGTCGTCATCGTCGTCGTTGATGTCGTCGTTGATGTCGTCGTTGTTGTTGCCGTCGTTGTTAGTATTTTTGTTCTGTTTCTTTTTTTTTTCAAATTTCTGATAAAACAAAGAAAATGTGTTTCATATCGACCCGAAGGGAGGTGTGTGTGTGTGTGTGTGTGTGTGTGTGTGTGTGTGTGTGTGTGTGTGTGTGTGTGTGTGTGTGAGTGCGTGTGTGAGTGTGTGTGTGTGTGTGTGTGTGTGTGTGTGTGTGTGTGTGTGTGTGTGTGTGATGCATCTTCATAGTATCATGATTGTCATCCACATTGTCATGCACCATCATGTGTGTGTGTGTGTGTGTATGTGTGTGTGTGTGAGTGTGAGTGTGTGTGTGTGTGTGTGTGTGTGTGTGTGTGTGTGTGTGTGATGCATCATCATAGTATCATGATTGTCATCCACATTGTCATGCATCATCATGTGTGTGTGTGTGTGTGTGTGGTGTGTGTGCGTGCGTGTGCGTGAGTGCGTGCGTGCGTGCGTGAGTGCGTGCGTGCGTGCGTGTGCGTGTGTGTATTTATGTGTGTACGTGTGCACGCGCGTGACTTAGAGAGAGAGAGAGGTAGAGACGGGGGGTAGGTGCCAGCAAAATGTCCTCAGCTGTTTCTCAATGGATAGTTATCAATTTGGACTAAAGGTTAAACTGTTGAGGAGTCGTCAGTGCGTAAGTTAGAGGTCATGACGTCAAGGTCAGGGTCATGCGGACCTTAACAGGCACCTAAAATCTACACTTTTGGAGGAAGGTAGTTGAACGTCTGACAATAATTATTTACGTTTTGTTTCCACTGGGCCGGTTTAGATACTGAATAAGATGCACCCGTTTAACTTACACGGATTGAAAGGAGAGGGAGGAAAGAATGCCTTTTGACGTTATGATACTCTAGCCTGCTCTGTGTTGAAGTGAGTGCTAATGTTCATAATGACTTCAAGTAACAATCTGTGCCTTGTAAGCAGAAACACAGCAATGTCGCGCTGCCTCGATCCAGAATGGAACTCTATAGCATCATGATTATCATCCCCATTGTCCAACATCATCATAGCATCATGATTATCATCCACATTGTCATACATCATCATAGCATCATGATTATCATCCACATTGTCATGCACCATCACAGCATCATGATTATCATCCACATTGTCATGCATCATCACAGCATCATGATTATCATCCACATTGTCATGCATCATCACAGCATCATGATTATCATCCACATTGTCATGCACCATCACAGCATTATGATTATCATCCACATTGTCATACATCATCATAGCATCGTGATTATCATCCACATTGTCATACATCATCATAGCATCATGATTATCATCCACATTGTCATACATCATCATAACATGATTATCATCCACATCATCATAGCATCATGGTTATCATCCACATCATAGCATCATGGTTATCATCCACATCATAGCATCATGATTATCATCCACATCATCATAGCATCATGATTATCATCCACATCATCATAGCATCATGATTATCATCCACATCATCATAGCATCATGATTATCATCCACATTGTCATGCATCATCACAGCATCATGATTATCATCCACATTGTCATACATCATCACAGCGTCATGATTATCATCCACATTGTCATGCATCATCATAGCATCATGATTATCATCCACATTGTCATGCATCATCACATCATTATGATCATCATCCACATTGTCATACATCATCATGATTATCATCCACATCGTCATAAATCATCATAGCATCATGATTATCATCCACATTGTCATGCATCATCATAGCATCATGTTTATCATCCACATTCTCATGCATCATCATAGCATCATGATTATCATCCACATTGTCATGCATCATCACAGTATTATGATCATCATCCACATTGTCATACATCATCATGATTATCATCCACATCGTCATAAATCATCATAGCATCATGATTATCATCCACATTGTCATGCATCATCATAGCATCATGATTATCATCCACATTGTCATGCATCATCATAGCATCATGATTATCATCCACATTGTCATGCATCATCACATCATTATGATCATCATCCACATTGTCATACATCATCACATCATCATGATTATCATCCACATTGTCATGCATCATCACAGCATTATGATTATCATCCACATTGTCATGCATCATCACAGCATTATGATTATTATCCACATTGTCATGCATCATCACAGCATTATGATTATCATCCACATTGTCATATATCATCATAGCATCATGATTATCATCCACATTGTCATGCAACATCACAGCATCATGATTATCATCCATATTGTCATGCATCATCACAGCATTATGATTATCATCCACATTGTCATGCATCATCACAGCATCATGATTATCATCCACATTGTCATGCATCATCACAGCATCATGATTATCATCCACATTGTCATGCTTCATCACAGCGTCATGATTATCATCCACATTGTCATACATCATCATAGCATCATGATTATCATCCACATTGTCATACATCATCACAGCATCATGATTATCATCCACATCGTCATAAATCATCATAGTATCATGATTATCATCCACATTGTCATGCATCATCACATCATTATGATCATCATCCACATTGTCATACATCATAGCATCATGATTATCATCCACATTTTCATGCATCATCACATCATCATGATTATCATCCACATCGTCATATATCATCACAGCATTATGATTATCATCCACATTGTCATGCATCATCATATCATCATGATTATCATCCACATTGTCATGCATCATCACAGCATATGATTATCATCCACATTGTCATGCATCATCATAGCATCATGATTATCATCCACATCGTCATATATCATCACAGCATCATGATTATCATCCACGTTGTCATGCATCATCATAGCATTATGATTATCATCCACATTGTCATACATCATCACATCATCATGATTATCATCCACGTTGTCATGCATCATCATAGCATTATGATTATCATCCACATTGTCATACATCATCACATCATCATGATTATCATCCACGTTGTCATGCATCATCATAGCATCATGATTATCATCCAAATCGTCATGCATCATTATGGCATCATGATTATCATCCACATTGTCATACATCATCATAGTATCATGATTATCATCCACATCATCACACAATCATGATTATCATCCATATTGTCATGCATCATCACAGCATCATGATTATCATCCGTATTGTCATGCATCATCATAGCATCATGATTATCATACACATTGTCAGGATCATCACAGCATCATGATTATCATACACATTGTCAGGATCATCACAGCATCATGATTATCATCCATATTGTCATGCATCATCATAGCATCATGATTATCATCCATATTGTCATGCATCATCCTAGTATCATGATTATCAGCCACATCATCACAGCATCATGATTATCATCCATATTGTCATACATCATCATAGCATCATGATTATCATCCACATTGTCATGCATCATCACAGCATCATGATTATCATCCACATTGTCATACATCATCATAGCATCAGATTATCATCCACATTGTCATACATCATCATAGCATTATGATTATCATCCACATTGCCATGGATCATCATAGCATCATGATTATCATCCACATTGTCATACATCATCACAGCATTATGATTATCATCCACATTGTCATACATCATCACAGCATCATGATTATCATCCACATCGTCATATATCATCATAGCATCATGATTATCATCCACATTGTCATGCATCATCACGGCATCATGATTATCATCCACATTGTCATGCATCATCACAGCATCATGATTATCATCCACATTGTCATGGATCATCATAGCATCATGATTATCATCCACATTGTCATACATCATCACAGCATTATGATTATCATCCACATTGTCATAATCATCACAGCATCATGATTATCATCCACATCGTCATATATCATCACAGCATTATGATTATCATCCACATTGTCATGGATCATCACGTCATCATGATTATCATCCACATTGTCATGCATCATCACAGCATTATGATTATCATCCACATTGTCATACTTCATCATAACATCATGATTATCATCCACATTGTCATGCATCATCATAGCATCATGATTATCATCCACGTTGTCATGCATCATCACATCATTATGATCATCATCCACATTGTCATACATCATCACATCATCATGATTATCATCCACATTGTCATGCATCATCACAGCATTATGATTATCATCCACATTGTCATGCATCATCACAGCATTATGATTATCATCCACATTGTCATGCATCATCACAGCATTATGATTATCATCCACATTGTCATATATCATCATAGCATCATGATTATCATCCACATTGTCATGCATCATCACAGCATCATGATTATCATCCACATTGTCATGCATCATCACAGCATTATGATTATCATCCACATTGTCATGCATCATCACAGCATCATGATTATCATCCACATTGTCATGCATCATCACAGCATCATGATTATCATCCACATTGTCATGCATCATCACAGCGTCATGATTATCATCCACATTGTCATACATCATCACAGCATCATGATTATCATCCACATCGTCATAAATCATCATAGTATCATGATTATCATCCACATTGTCATGCATCATCACAGCATTATGATTATCATCCACATTGTCATACATCATCATAGCATCATGATCATCATCCACATTGTCATACATCATCACATCATCATGATTATCATCCACATTGTCATGCATCATCACAGCATTATGATTATCATCCACATTGTCATGCATCATCACAGCATTATGATTATCATCCACATTGTCATGCATCATCACAGCATTATGATTATCATCCACATTGTCATATATCATCATAGCATCATGATTATCATCCACATTGTCATGCATCATCACAGCATCATGATTATCATCCACATTGTCATGCATCATCACAGCATTATGATTATCATCCACATTGTCATGCATCATCACAGCATCATGATTATCATCCACATTGTCATGCATCATCACAGCATCATGATTATCATCCACATTGTCATGCATCATCACAGCGTCATGATTATCATCCACATTGTCATACATCATCACAGCATCATGATTATCATCCACATCGTCATAAATCATCATAGTATCATGATTATCATCCACATTGTCATGCATCATCACAGCATTATGATTATCATCCACATTGTCATACATCATCATAGCATCATGATTATCATCCACATTGTCATGCATCATCACAGCATCATGATTATCATCCACATTGTCATATATCATCACAGCATCATGATTATCATCCACATTGTCATGCATCATCAAGCATCATGATTATCATCCACATTGTCATGCATCATCACAGCATCATGATTATCATCCACATTGTCATGCATCATCACAGCATCATGATTATCATCCACATGTCATATCATCACAGCATCATGATTATCATCCACATTGTCATGCATCATCACAGCATTATGATTATCATCCACATTGTCATACATCATCACAGCATCATGATTATCATCCACATTGTCATGCATCATCATAGATCATGATTATCATCCACATGTCATGCATCATTAGGCATCATGATTATCATCCACATTGTCATACATCATCATAGCATTCATGATTATCATCCACATCATCATCATCACGCATCATGATTATCATCCACATTGTCATGCATCATCACAGCATATGATTATCATCCAATTGTCATGCATCATCATAGCATCATGATTATCATCCACATTGTCATGCATCATCACAGCATCATGATTATCATCCACATTGTCATGCATCATCACAGCATCATGATTATCATCCATATTGTCATACATCATCATAGCATCATGATTATCATCCACTTGTCATCATACATCATTGATTATCATCAATTGTCATAATCATCCACATCATCATGATTATCATCCGATTGTCATGCATCACATGATCATGATTATCATCCATGTCAGATCATATGCATCATGATTATCATCCACATTGTCATCATCATCACAGCATCATGATTATCATCCATATTGTCATGCATCATCACAGCATCATGATTATCATCCACTATTGTCATGCATCATCACAGCATCATGATTATCATCCACATTGTCATGATCATCACAGCATCATGATTATCATCCACATTGTCATGCATCATCACAGCATCATGATTATCATCCACATTGTCATGCATCATCATAGCATCATGATTATCATCCACATTGTCATGACATCATACACAGCATCATGATTATCATCCACATTGTCATAATCATCATAGCATCATGATTATCATCCACATTGTCATGCATCATCACAGCATCATGATTATCATCCACATTGTCATACATCATCATAGCATCATGATTATCATCCACATTGTCATGCATCATCACAGCATCATGATTATCATCCACATCGTCATATATCATCACAGCATTCATGATTATCATCCACATTGTCATGCATCATCACACTCATGATTATCATCCACATTGTCATACATCATCATAGCATCATGATTATCATCCACATTGTCATGCATCATCACAGCATCATGATTATCATCCACATCGTCATATATCATCACAGCATTCATGATTATCATCCACATTGTCATGCATCATCATAGCATTATGATTATCATCCACATTGTCATACATCATCACAGCATCATGATTATCATCCACATTGTCATGCATCATCATAGCATCATGATTATCATCCACATCGTCATATATCATCACAGCATCATGATTATCATCCACATTGTCATGCATCATCATAGTATCATGATTATCATCCACATTTCATATCATCAGCATCATGATTATCATCCCAAAATTGTCATGCATCATCATAGCATCATGATTATTCTATCAACGTCATTGCATCATAGCATCATGATTATCATCCACATTTCATAATCATCATGATCATGATTATCATCCACATCATCACAGCATCATGATTATCATCAACATCATTGTCAGATCATACAGCATCATGATTATCATCGTATCATCACATCATCAGCATCATGATTCATCATCACATAGTCAATCATCCATGTCATCATATTATCCATACACATTGTCAGATCATCACAGCATCATGATTATCATCATATTGTCAACATCACAGCATCATGATTATCATCCATATTGTCATGCATCATCAGCATCATGATATCCCATCATCACAGTTCATGATATCCAATTGTCATACATCATCAAGCATCATGATTATCATCCACATTGTCATGCATCATCACAGCATCATGATTATCATCCACATTGTCATACATCATCATAGCATCAGATTATTCATCCACATTGTTCATACATCATCATCAGCATTATGATTATCATCCACATTGTCATGGATCATCATAGCATCATGATTATCATCCACATTGTCATACATCATCACAGCATTATGATTATCATCCACATTGTCATACATCATCACAGCATCATGATTATCATCCACATCGTCATATATCATCATAGCATCATGATTATCATCCACATTGTCATGCATCATCACGGCATCATGATTATCATCCACATTGTCATACATCATCACAGCATCATGATTATCATCCACATTGTCATGGATCATCATAGCATCATGATTATCATCCACATTGTCATACATCATCACAGCATTATGATTATCATCCACATTGTCATACATCATCACAGCATCATGATTATCATCCACATCGTCATATATCGTCACAGCATTATGATTATCATCCACATTGTCATGGATCATCACGGCATCATGATTATCATCCACATTGTCATGCATCATCACAGCATCATGATTATCATCCACATTGTCATGGATCATCACAGCATCATGATTATCATCCACATTGTCATACATCATCACAGCATCATGATTATCATCCACATTGTCATACATCATCACATCATCATGATTATCATCCACATTGTCATACATCATCATAGCATCATGATTATCATCCACATTGTTATGCATCATGATTATCATCCACATTGTAATACATCATCACAGCATCATGATTATCATCCACATTGTCATACATCATCACAGCGTCATGATTATCATCCACATTGCCATGCATGATCATAGCATCATGATTATCATCCACATTGTCATACATTATCACAGCATCATGATTATCATCCACATTGTCATGCATCATCATAGCATCATGATTATCATCCACATTGTCATACATCATCACAGCATCATGATTATCATCCACATTGTCATGCATCATCATAGCATCATGATTGTCATGCATCATCACAGCATCATGATTATCATCCACATTGTCATACATCATCATAGCATCATGATTATCATCCACATTGTCATGCATCATCATAGTATCATGATTATCATCCACATTGTCATATATCATCACAGCATCATGATTATCATCCACATTGTCAAGCATCATCACAGCATTATGATTATCATCCACATCGTCATACATCATCATAGCGTCATGATTATCATCCACATTGTCATATATTATCACAGCATCATGATTATCATCCACATTGTCAAGCATCATCACAGCATTATGATTATCATCCACATTGTCATACATCATCATAGCATCATGATTATCATCCACATTGTCATATATTATCACAGCATCATGATTATCATCCACATTGTCATGCATTATCACGGCATCATGATTATCATCCAATGATTATCATCCACATTGTCATATATCATCACAGCATCATGATTATCATCCACATTGTCATGCATCATCACAGCATCATGATTATCATCCAATGATTATCATCCACATTGTCATACATCATCATAGCATTGTGGAACATGATCTTTGTCTGTATGGCCACTGAAGTAGCATTGAAAAAGGGACAGAACCCCCTAATAAACAATGTGTGCCATTTCATTTCTGTGTCTTGCTGGTCTCCAAGACTGAACACAAGCAGAATACTTTAGAACTGATGATGACGTTTTGAATGTACAGAATTATGTACAAATATATAATTTTACACGATTAGACTTTTGGTTCTATCTTTAAAATAATCTTATCAGATAAACAGATTCTTCATTCTGAAATTCAAAGGTTAAAGGATTTTAGTTAAAGAGGATCGTGAGAACTTGACGACAGCGACATATGAAGCAGAAACTGATGTGCACTTTTTGACTGCTACAACCTGAACGAAACATAACATTACAGTTGTACGATGATACCAGATATTGAACTCTGTAAAGGAGCCAATCAAGGCAAAAAGAAAAATCCAACAACGACCTAGACTGACAGGAATTGAACCCACAACCTCTTAGCGATTTGTCTTTTCTTCAAACCACTTCACTTCATAGACCAGTCTGAACGCAACTTTTAGTATTCTTTCCTCTCAAATAAATTTTTATCTACACCCTAATTTGATTTCTACAGTGTCATCAGTCTGTAAACCCAGCATAACATCAGTCTGTAAACCCAGCATAACATCAGTCTGTAAACCCAACATAACATCAGTCTGTAAACCCAGCATAACATCTGTCTGTAAACCCAGCATAACATCAGTCTGTAAACCCAGCATAACATCAGTCTGTAAACCCAGCATAACATCAGTCTGTAAACCCAGCATAACATCAGTCTGTAAACCCAGCATAACATCAGTCTGTAAACCCAGCATAACATCAGTCTGTAAACCCAGCATAACATCAGTCTGTAAACCCAGCATAACATCAGTCTGTAAGCCCAGCATAACATTTGTCTGTAAACCCAGCATAACATAAGAAGTAGAGCAGTAACCCTGCTGCCCAAGATTTATGGCAGCAATAAAAAGAAAAGATGTACAGATATCCACGGAACTTAGATTCATGTTCGTCTAGCAGAATTGATCACCAACAAAATCGACAATGATTAATGTGTGGAACAACTCTCAACATTGCTTTATATCTTGTCCCTTGACATTTTATTTCCTTTGTCTTCTTGTCCAGCCCACCTTCCCTTCTTTTCAACGTCCTTGTGTATTTGACAGTTGATCAGCTGTCCTGTAAAACAATGGCTGGCTGACGTCGTGTTTGTCAGACCAGTCGTCCACTGACGTCCAAGTGCCCACATTGTGGCCATACAGCTCCATCAAAGGGAACTCACTGTCCGCTACTTTGTTGGCCATGGGCAGTGTGGATACTGGCAACAGGAAACAATTGACGTGTTGTCGTCCATTTGTGCTTGTTTAGTGGCCTGACTGTGTCCCTTCCTTTTGCCATCATGTCATGGATTGTGTGGCTGACTGCTTGTTTACTGTCTGGCCTCCAACATATCTTGTCTGTTTCATGGGATCATTTATCCCCCTGTTGTGTCTGCTCTGAATTAACACACAGTGTTTTATGACACCAAAAACTGGGTGTATTCTTGGTTTTTACTTCAGTACAGATGTCTAGGTTACTGTGTACTTTTTGTTTTGTGAGGCGTTGCATTTTCAGCAAAATACATGGCTTGTAGAGCATGTGTTTAGACACAACAAAAACACATAAAAAAGTTTACAATACATATTAGTTTTCTTTCGTTTGCCATTAGTATAGACATGAAGCACCAGGGGGGGGGGGGAGAGTGAGAGACAGACAGACAGACAGACAGACAGTGATTGAGACAGAGAGAGAGAGACAGAGAGATGGATACAAAAGTGCAAGGTATATAAAAACTTTCTGTAGTACAAAATCTTTATTCTTGGAATACCATCAATTGTTGATATAGAGAATTTCATGGTTTACCCGGCTCCACATTTGGACTATAGACAAATTAAAACGAACGTTTAGCTTTTAAGTAAGCATTCAGAACAATTAAAAATGGTTCGGTAAGCATATTTGTGAAATACATATGTGGTTTGTAAAGCTGGGATTTGTTGAGTGATATAGTGTTTTCAAGATTGAAATTCTTTAGATGCGTAAAAGGTCACCATCCCCTCTCTGCAGACAGCAAAAGTTAAAAATCAAGCCCTCCTCCTGCACTACCACCTCTGAGGAGACAGTGAGATTTAACATTCCAAATGAGAGAGAGAGAGAGAGAGAGAGAGAGAGAGAGAGAGAGAGAGAGAGAGAGAGAGAGAGAGATGGGTGCAAGTATTAAAGAGTAAGGTATTTAAAAACGTTCTGTAGTCAGTGACATTTACTCTTCGACATAACTCTCTGACATTATCCCGTCAGACGAATTTTGTATGCACCATATATTTATATTGCTATGTCTGCAAACCGCACAAAACAGAACCCACTATTTGACAGCAACAAAAAACGAGTAAGTCGATATTACATCCACAAAACATCGAATTACCTTGTCTAAAGGAACCAGTCTCTAAACACATCAATAAGGATTAATGTGTGGAGAGCCCAAAGTAAACCAACACTCAACATTGTTTTATTTCTTGTCCATTGTCCACTTGATTCCTTGTGGCTTGTTCTCCTCCCCACCACCCCTCCTTCTCAGCATCCTTGTGTATTTGACAGTTGATCAGCTGTCCTGTAAACCAATGACAGGCTGACGTTGTGTTTGTCAGACCAGTCGTCCACCTGACGTCCAAGTGCCCACATTGTGGCCATACAGCTCCATCAAAGGGAACTCACTGTCCGCTACTTTGTTGGCCATGGGCATGTGGATACTGGCAACAGGAAACAATTGACGTGTTGTCGTCCATTTGTGCTTGTTTAGTGGCCTGACTGTGTCCCTTCCTTGTGCCATCATGTCATGGATTGTGTGGCTGACTGCTTGTTTACTGTCTGGCCTCCAACATATCTTGTCTGTTTCATGGGATCATTTATCCACCTCTTGTGTCTGCTCTGAATTAACACAGTATTTTATGACATGCAAAAAACTGGGTATATTCTTGTTCTTTAGTTTGGTTTTGATCTGTACAGGTAATAGATACTTTCTCTTTCTTTACCTCAGTGTTGATCTATTTAAGTCAGTTTGTAGAGCCTGTTTTAAATAAAATACACATCTAACAACATCTGTCGAAAACAAAGATGTGGTTTTTAATGAATGTAGTTTCAATGAATCTAGGATTTAGGACAGTAAACCTAGTCTTTGATGCCTCACAAACATTTTAGTTCTTGTTGTTTGTTTAAAGATGAAGCACTGATGTACAGAGGGTGAGTTTTGCAAGGAGATGGATGGGTTTTTAGATACACATGTAGAAAGACAGAGAAATAGATTGTTACATAGATACACAAATAGAAAAGCAGACAAATAGATTGTTACATAGATACACAAAAAGAAAGACAGCTAAAAAACATAGACAGCTACATACATAGATAGGTATATAGATATATACATTGATAAATAGAGAGATAGAAAATGCAAGCAACCAAGCAAGTCAAAAAGACAGAAGACAGACAGAGAATGGTGAAAGATTACTGATGTGTAATAGCCTACTTACAAACAATTTGCTAACTAGATAATCTTTGTAAGTTAACTAAAAACATTCTCAGTGTCTTATCCTCACAAACAAAGTTTGTCTGCGTAAGTCAGATGGTCACAATTTGTTGTACATTCTTGTATGGAAAGAAATAGTAGAAAAAAGTATAGACTCCAAATTTTATAGCAGTGAAAACAAAAGTCGTCCTAAGATTCACATTGACAAAAGGTAGCACACTAACCCAGCCACCCAAAATATATGACAGCAATAAGAAGAACAGATGTACAGATATCCACAGAACTTAGATTCATGTGTGTCTAGCAGAATTGATCACCAACAAAATCGACAAAGATTAATGTGTGGAGCATCCACAGTAAAACAACTCTCAACTTTGTTTTACATCTTGTCCCTTGCCCATTTTATTTCCTTTGTCTTCTTGTCCACCGACCACCTCCTTTGAACGTCCTTGTGTATTTGACAGTGACAGCTGTCCTGTAAAACAATGACTGGCTGACGTTGTGTTTGTCAGACCAGTCGTCCACTGACGTCCAAGTGCCCACATTGTGGCCATACAGCTCCATCAAAGGGAACTCACTGTCCGCTACTTTGTTGGCCACAGGGAAACAATTGACGTGTTGTCGTCCATTTGTGCTTGTTTAGTGGCCTGACTGTGTCCCTTCCTTGTGCCATCATGTCATGGATTGTGTTGGCTCCAACATATCTTGTCTGTTTCATGGCATCATTCACTTCTCTACATATTTTGCATGCCCTGAATTAACACACAATTTATGGAGATGTCAAAATCTGACTTTTTTTTTTACTACTGTATTGATCTATGCAGTTATTCGTTTGGAGGACATGCCTTTTAAACAAATACATGGCTTGTTAGACATTTTGGTTGAAAAAGTATTGTTTGTTCGACGTGCATATGAAACAAAATGTGGCTTGTGGTGCGTACAGTAAAATCGAATAATGTAGTTTATTAGTGTAGGTGTCAAGCAAAAGTTTCGAGTGTAAGTTTCGTATTTAAAAATTAAGTCTTCTTTTATGGGTTTGATCATGATCACATTATCACACTTTAAATTGCCAGTATAGACGTCTGAGGTACGTTCACATTTGTTCAGATGCACACGTGGACATTGGTCTGGTGCCAGGGTAGGTCCATACAAGGCAATGCGATACCTAGCAACCACAAAGAAAGGAGGCTGAAAGGTTTCAGACGTTTGCCTGCCAATAGTTAATCTCCAGATTCCACGGTTCGTCTTTTCTCCTCAAATCGATTGGAAAATCGAATTGCAATAATGAACGTTGCTGCATAGTCTCATACTTTAAACCTCAGTGGTTAAGTAACCGTGAGTATATTGTTACATCTCCAAGACAAGGAAAGCAAGCTTATCATGTAAACCAAAGGAAATAAGAGGGAAGCAGGGAGAATTTTAAATATCAACTAAGGAACATAACTCTTGAGAGTCACGGAGTTATCTCCCATGTGGAATTTCTCAAACCCAACACAGTTGGCGCTACCCATTCAGCTAGCATAGACAAAGCATAAAGTGGTAAGCTCAGAACATTTAAGGAATGTGACTCCGTGACTCTCAAGAGTTATCTTACTTAGTTGAAGCTTATCATGGTTCAGACGTTCAACCTGCCAATAATCAAATTGAAATTCCAGGGTCGTTTCCTGTTGAGGCATCGACTTTTCTCCTCACATCGATTGAAAATCGAACTGAACATCTACCGTTGCCTTTTGGCCTGCACACGCTTGAAAGATCCTACAGCAGTTGAAAATCGTGAAAAGCACGGCAATCGCCCGCTGCCCTAGCATAGAAATATTGGAGAGATAGATTTATTTCCCAGGTTCCTTCTCTTGAAGCCCTGTTAGCTTTCTTGCCTTTCTGAGATCTTGGTAAAAAAAAAAACTGTTATAAGAGATGGCAAGACAAAGTTAGTAAAAGAGAAAAATGAATATCAGAGGAAAGGGAAAGAGAGGAGAAAAAAAGAATATGTTGGAACAGTGTGTGTGTGTGTGTGTGTGTGTGTGTGTGTGTGTGTGTGTGTGTGTGTGTGTGTGTGTGTGTGTGTGTGTGTGTGTGTGTGTGTGACAACTTGGGCCCAGAGTCATTTGCCAAACAGGCTTGAGTGTACTCTAGCTCAACATCTTGTGTGTGTGTGTGAGAGAGAGAGAGAAAGAGAGAAGGGGGGGGGGGGAGGATGACGGCTTGAATCAGGGGTCACACACCCTACTTCCCTCCTGTCTTCCCCTAGAGGTTTGGTCATTGTTGAGTGATTGCTTTGGTGAACGATGAGAGTATGCTCTTTGGTTTGATTCTAGAATGAAGACTTGGCACATTATTATACATGTCATAACATTGTAATATAATATATATATATATATTTATATATATATATACAGGGAGAGAGAGAGAGAAGAGAGAGAGAGAGAGTGTGTGTGTATGTGTGTGTGTGTGTGTGTGTGTGTGCGTGCGTGGCGTGTTCAAACATTTTTTATTTTTTCTCTGATACGTTTATGCAAGTTGTTTGTGCCACACTGCGCAGGCTGTATATTGCTCCACAGTCTGCATACTTTGATCTGGGTGGGCGAACACGTTTGGCAGTTTTGTGTCAATAAGCCACCAGGACACTTACATGACTCACAGGATCTTTAACGTGCATGCTTTGCTTGGTCCTATGCGTGCATATACATACATAGGAAGGAAAGTGTAGACACTGACAGGTCGGCACACGTGTTGATCAAGGAGTTGGGGGAAAATGTCCATCCTTTACCAAGCCAGTGGGAGATACCCAGGCAGGATCGAACCCATTCTGATTGGTCGTCTGACATCTTACCCACTTGGCTACTGTGTCTGTCGTGTGCGTGTGTGTGTGTGTGGTGTGTGTGTGTGTGTGTGTGTGTTGTCTGTCTGTCGTGTGTGTGTGTGTGTGTGTGTGTGTGTGTGTGTGTGTGTGTGTGTGTGTGTGTGTGTGTGTTGGTTGTGTGTGTGTTGTGTGTGTGTATGTGTGTGTGTTGGTTGTGTGTGTGTGTATGTGTGTGTGTTTGGTTGTGTGTGTGTGTGTGTGTGTGGTGTGTGTGTTGGTTGTGTGTGTGTGTGCGCGCGCGCGCGCGTGTGTGTGTGTGTGTGTGCGTGTGTGTGTGTGTGCGTGTATGTGTGTGTTGGTGTTTGTGTGTGTGTATGTGTGTGTGTTTGGTTTGTGTGTGTGTTTGTGTGTGTGTATGTGTCTGTGTTTGGTTGTAATAATAATAATAATTACAATATTTATATAGCGCAATATCTTGATAAAATCAAATCTAAGCGCTGAAGCAGACACACACGCACGCACGCACGCACGCACGCACACACCACGCACGCACGCACACACACACACACACACACACACACACACACACACACACACACACACACACACACACACGCATGGCTATAAATGGGGAGAAAGAATAAAAGCAAGAATAAAAGCAATGGAAAATTATAGAGAGCATAGCATATACAATTATATATTATAACCATGTGATTCCCCTCCGAGCGGAGACAGCTGCAGAGGGGGGGGGGGAGGGGTTGAGTGAGGTAGGATTTATGCGAGGAAAAGGTGAGTTTTGAGAGCGGACTTGAAGGAGACAAAAGTAGGTTGCTGACGGACTGAGAGAGGAAGTTTGTTCCAGGAGAGTGGACCAAAACAGAGAAGGCTCGTGGACCATAGGTATTGAGCTTAGTGCGTGGAAAGCGAAAAGTCAGAGGATCGGAGGCAGAGCGGAGGGTACGTGAGGGAAGATAGATCTCAAGTAGGCTTGCAGGTAATCGGGGGCTGCGTTATTGAGGCTTTTGTAGCACATGGTATCTAGTTTGTACTGTATGCGCTTTGATACAGGGAGCCAGTGAAGTTGTGCCAGGAGAGGAGATATGTGGTCAGCTTTTTTCTTTTTGAGTACAAGGCGTACAGCATTGTTTTGAATGCGCTGTAGGATGTGAATGGTGGAGGCAGGAAGACCAGACAGGAGTGAATTGCAATAGTCAATGCGAGACATTATGAAGGAGAGAACGAGTTTTGCAGTTGTTTCGACAGAGAAATCACAGCCTTATACGATGGAGATGATAGTAGCAAGATCTGGCAGTTTGAGAAACAAAGTTGTTCATGGAGAGGGTAGAGTCAATGCAGACACCAAGGTTTTTAGTTGAATCAGAAATTGGGACTGATGTGTTACATAATGGGAGAGAAAGAGGAGGCAGCTGAGAAGTTTCTGACGGGTGCCAATGAGGATAGCTTCTGTCTTGTCGTCATTAAGCTGAAGTTTGTTGAACGTCATCCAGTTCTTAATGTCCGAGTAACACTCAGTGGTGCGAGTCAACAGGCGCTGTATATTATCAGGTGAGTCACTGTCTTGAAGTTGGGTGTCATCAGCATAGAAGTGGTGTTTTATAGAGTGGGAGTTGATGATGGTGGACAATGGGGAGGTGTAAAGAGTGAAAAGAACAGGGCCAAGGACAGATCCTTGTGGAACACCACAGTTCAGGTATGCAGGTTGAGAGTAAGTGCCATTGATGAGAACAGTTTGTTTTCTGTTTGATAAATACGAAGTGAAAAAGGAGAGAGCAATGTCAGAGATGCCAAAAGTATGATGAAGTCTAGAAAGGAGAATACCATGGTCAATGGTATCGAAGGCTGCAGACAGATCAAGGAGTGTGAGGAGAGAGAAATTTGCCAGTATCAGTTGCAAGGAGGAGATTGTTGAGAATGTGTAGTAGGGCAGTTTCAGTGCTATGGCACTGGCGGTAGGCTGACTGGAAAGGATTGAGGAGATTGTTGGCAGACAGGTGAGAGTTCAGCTGGTTGATGACGACTTTTTCAAGGAGTTTTGACAAGAAAGAGAGATTAGAGATAGGCCGGTAATTTTTCAGTTCATTTGGATCTAAATTGTGTTTCTTGAGGAGAGGGTGAACAATAGCAGACTTGAAAGAATCTGGGACACCAGTTTGAAGAGAAGTGTTGATGATGTCAGTGATGAATGGGAGGAGAGTAGGGAGACAGTCGGAGTAGAGAGAACCTGGAAGAGGATCCAGTTCGCAGGTTTTGAACGACATGGATCTGATTGTGTTGAAAATTTCTTCTTGTGAGACTGGGGTAAAAGTAGTAAGAGGTGTGCCAGAGAAGGAAGGGTCAGGTGGGCATGGTTGACAGGTGCCCTGTCAA
>JAPXFY010000022.1:61863358-61868358 GCA_030674185.1 Monoplex corrugatus
AGCTTAGAGAAAGAGAGAGAGAGAGAGAGAGAAGCTTAGAGAAAGAGAGAGAGAGAGAGAGAGCTTAGAGAAAGAGAGAGAGAGAGAAGCTTAGAGAAGAGAGAGAGAGAGAAGTTAGGAAAGAGAGAGGAGAGAGAGAGCTTAGAGAAGAGAGAGAGAGAGAAGCTTAGAGAAAGAGAGAGAGAGAGAAGCTTAGAGAGAGAGAGAGAGAGAGTTAGAGAAAGAGAGAGAGAGAGAGAGAGAAGCTTAGAGAAAGAGAGACAGAAGAGAGAGAGAGAGAGAGAGACACACGTTAAAGATCCGCAAGTCATGCCAATGTCCGTGTGTCATGAAGGCATCCAGCACACACGCCCACCACAGACGGAGTAAGTAGACTGTGCAGCAAAAACACTCAACCCACAATAAGTGAAGAAGAAAAAAAGGTGACAGTGATGATGATGATGATGATGATGATGATGATGATGGTGGTGGTGATGGTGATGGTGATGATGATGGTGATGAGGGTGATGGTGATGGTAAGACAGAGAGAAACGTGAACAACGTGATGAGTAGATGAAGGAGTAGAACTCACGGAGCTGTCCAGACCGAGGGTGAGGAGCATGAGGAAGAAGATGAGGGCCCAGAAGGTGGCTCCTGGCAATGTGGAAAGGGCTTTTGGGTACACCACAAACACCAACCCTGGTCCTGAAATACACACAAAGGATGACGACTATGACGACGGCGGCGGCGGCGGCGATGATGATGATAATGACGACGATGATGATAATGATGACGACGATGACGACGATGGTGATCATGATGATGATGATGACGATGACGACGACGATGGTGACAATGGTGATGGTGATGATGACGATGATGGTGATGATAATGATGGTGATGATGTGATGACGACGAGAATAATGATTGGATGGAGATAATGGGCAATGATGCATGATCATGGTGACGACATAGAGACGACGATGTGTGATACATCAAGGTGGCGATGGTGGCGGCGGTAGTGTGGTGGGGGTGTTGATGATGATTATGATGAGACGACGACGACGATATGATGATGAGATAATGGCAATGTGATATAATTGACGAGACGACGATGATGATTGATGACGAATGATATCACAAGTGGCGATGTGGCGCGGTGGTGGGTGTGATGATCGATGACGACACGACGACGATGATGATATCAAGATGATGATATGACGACGAGATGACGACGACGAGATGATGACGATGATGATGATGTCAGCATCGGCGCGTGCATGTGCGTTAAGTATTTGTGTGTTTTATGGGTTACAGGTCTGACGTTGGGTGTGTTCGTGGCGCTGATGGCAGTGCTGGTGATATTGGCCATAGCGGTGTACAAGCCTCGATCAGTCCCCACTGGTGGCAGCAACAACAACAACCAGCAACGACACACCATCCAGCCCCTTCCCCTCCTTCCCCTTCCCTTCTTCTCGCGCTCGTCCTCGCGCATTGAAGTCGAAGGTTCTCATGGGCAAGAATTAGCATAACATTAGCATATTAATGAGTCCCTTCGTCATACAACAGATGGTGCTGTCCTGTTTCCATACCTTTTTTTTTCTATCTTCTTTTTTTCCATATTTTTTTTCTGTCTTCCCTTTTTCCATACCTTTTTTTCCCAATCTTCCTTTTTTCCATATCTTTTTCCAATCTTCGTTTTTCCATACCTCTTTTTCAATCTTCGTTTTTCCTTATCTTTTTTCAATCTTCCTTTTTCCATATCTTTTTCAATCTTCGTTTTTCCATACCTTTTTCAATCTCCCTTTTTCCATATCTTTTTTCAATCTTCCTTTTTCCTTATCTTTTTTCAATCTTCCTTTTTCCATACCTTTTTTCTAATCTTCCTTTTTCCATACCTCTTTTTTCAATCTTCCTTTTTCCATATCTTTTTCTATCTTCCTTTTTCCATACCTTTTTCTATCTTCCTTTTCCATACCTTTTTCTATCTTCCTTTTTCCATACCTTTTTCTATCTTCCTTTTTCCATACCTTTTTCTATCTTCCTTTTTCCATACCTTTTTTCAATCTTCCTTTTTCCATACCTTTTTCTATCTTCTTTTCCATACCTTTTTCTATCTTCCTTTTTCCATACCTTTTTTCAATCTTCCTTTTTCCATACCATTTTTTCAATCTTCCTTTTCCATACCTTTTTCTATCTTCCTTTTTCCATACCTTTCTCTATCTTCCTTTTTCCATATCTTTTTCTATCTTCCTTTTTCCATACCTTTTCATCTTCCTTTTCCATACCTTTTTCTATCTTCCTTTTTCCATACCTTTTTCAATCTTCCTTTTTCCATATCTTTTTTCTATCTTCCTTTTCCATACCTTTCTCTATCTTCCTTTTTCCATACCTTTCTCTATCTTCCTTTTTCCATACCTTTTTCTATCTTCCTTTTTCCATATCTTTTTCCAATCTTCCTTTTTCCATATCTTTTTCCAATCTTCCTTTTTCCATACTTTTTTTTCCAGTCTCCCTTTTTTCAAAAAATAAAAATTACGAGAAAAGTTATGCGACTGTGCAGGGATGTGTTTCTGTCGATGTATGTTATACCAGACTGATGCTGCCCTGTTTTCATACTTTTTTTTCCAATCTCCCTTCCTGAAAAATAAAGGGAGAATATTGTATGTGACCTGGTAGGTGCAGATGTGTTTCTGTCTCTGCGTGTGTTTGTTCATTCTTTTATTTAGCGTTTTTTCACTCGGTGATATTAGACCCCCCCCCCCCCCCCAGTGGGGGCGCTGTCAGTATAAATAGTATCCCCACCTTCTGGAAACTCTGTGCTATAAATTTCCTGTTTTCTGTCACTCTCTTTGTTTTCACCTTGTTCCCTTGCTTTCTGTCATTTCTTCCTGTCATTTACTGCCTTGCTGGTCCATTCACCTGTATGTGTTCGATAAAGTCTTACGTACTTTTGTTTTAGGGTTGATAATTGGGTACATGTATTAAGTGCACTTTTGGCTCTAGGGAAGTGAAATATGCAGAAGCAGTTTTAGGTAATTTAGACCCGTTCTTGTATATGTTTTAGTGTCCCTAGTCATGTTTAAAATTGTATTCACTGTTTGTTTTTAATCTTCTGTGCAATGAATTGGACGGAGTGGTCAAGGCCAGGGGCACGTCCTTACATTATGTGCACGAATACATTGATATGTGTGTATACATTTCTTTTCCTGTTTTTTTCCTTTTAAGTACCGTATGTGCATTGAAAAGGTTATAGCCTGATATGACTCTATGCAGTCGGTTGGGCCTTAAGCAACAATAAGACTGGATGATATTAGATGATTTGTGTGTGTGTGTGTGTGTGTGTGTGGTGTGCGTGTGTGTGTGTGTGTGTGTGTGTGTGTTGTGTGTGTGTGGGAGTGTGTGTGTGTGTGTATGGTGTGTGTGTGTGAGTGTGTGTATGTGTGTTGTGTGTGTGTGTGTGTGTGTGTGTGTGTGTGTGTGTGTGTGTGTGTGTGTGTGTGTGTGTGTCCGTCCCAAAATGTGTTAACAAGCTTTTCTTGGGTGTTTGGGGGCGTATCTTTACCAAATTATTGTCCACGGTATTGAGGTTGAGGGGAGGCGAAAACGTCCGTTTGGAAGTGAAATCATCAAGATCAAAATCACATGGACATAAACAAAAATGAGCCTAAAATTACCACTTGTGCAGGAAATGTGTACACAGCATTCTCTCAGGAACGTTTGACAATATTGAAAATCTGTTGTCACAGCACAGACAGTCTACCATTGTCCCCACTACACTAAACAGAAGTTTCTTCCTAGTCAAACTGGATGTTTTGTATTTTTGTTTTAAAAAATGAGGATTTCGAATGGCTTGATAATCTTGGGTTTTGTTGTTAGGATTTTGGTCGGTTAGTTAGTTGATGGGATTTTTCTTCTTTTTTTTTTTTTTTTTTTTTTTTTTTGATTGTTTTTTTTTCTGGGGTTGGGGGGTTTCTTACCCCATTTTTCGTGCTTTTTCAACAACATCGTGGCAGCTTATTTTGCGTCTTCAGCACACTACCCAGCCCAAATGTATTCAGTCAAAGTGCCAGAGTCAGTAGAGTTGTTTCTGTGTCCGGCCCACTTTGCAGAAGAAGAACCAACGTGACAAACAGTGACATTGTTTTATATTTTTTTATGGTTTGAGTTCTGAAGGAGGCAGACACAAGTAGATCATTCATAAGGAAGATTAGGAAAAGACAGGCGACATTTATAGGCTATTTTATGAGGAAAGGGGAATTGGAGCACCTGGTCACAACGAGAAAGCTGGAGGGAAAGAGATCACCAGGTAGACCCAGGGAGAAGATATTGGACAGACTTGCAGAGTGGCTGAAGACAAAGAAGGTGGAGGAGGTGCTTGAGGTAACAAGAGATAGAAACAGATGGATGGCCATGATCGCCTACGCCATGTGGCAAGGCACCTGATGATGATGATGAATGTAGAAAAGAGGAATAAATCGCATTAAAAAGCATTTGCTACTTGTCTGGATAAGACAACTTAGCACGGAAATGAATGACAGCACTTGCACTTGATAAGAGAATTTAGCACGGATATTATTGATAGTATTCGCACTTGAAAAGATAATTTAGCACGGAAATTCGTGATAGTATTCGCACTTGATAAGATAATTTAGCACGGATATTATTGATAGTATTCGCACTTGAAAAGATAATTTAGCACGGATATTATTGATAGTATTCGCACTTGATAAAAGAATTTAGCACGGAAATTAGTGATAGTATTCGCACTTGATAAAAGAATTTAGCACGGAAATTAGTGATAGTATTCACACTAGATAAGAGAATTTGGCACGGAAATTAATGATAGTATTCGCACTTGATAAGAGAATTTGGCACGGAAATTAATGATAGTATTCGCACTTGATAAGAGAATTTGGCACGGAAATTAATGATAGTATTCACACTAGATAAGAGAATTTGGCACGGAAATTAATGATAGTATTCACACTAGATAAGAGAATTTGGCACGGAAATTAATG
>JAPXFY010000022.1:61873358-61878358 GCA_030674185.1 Monoplex corrugatus
GAGGGTACGTGAGGGAACATAGATCTCAAGTAGGCTTGACAGGTAATCGGGAATGGTGTCTAGTTTGTACTGTATGCGCTTTGATACAGGGAGCCAGTGAAGTTGTGCCAGGAGAGGAGATATGTGGTCAGCTTTTTTCTTTTTGAGTACAAGGCGTACAGCATTGTTTTGAATGCGCTGTAGGATGTGAATGGTGGAGGCAGGAAGACCAGACAGGAGTGAATTGCAATAGTCAATGCGAGACATTATGAAGGAGAGAACGAGTTTTGCAGTTGTTTCGACAGAGAGATACTTCCTGATCAGGCTTATACGATGGAGATGATAGTAGCAAGATCTGGCAGTTTGAGAAACAAAGTTGTTAGACTGGAAGGAAGACAGTGTGTGACTCAAACAGACAGTTGTATGGACCAGACACAGAAAACCAGCGATGACCGACTGGGGAACATCTGTATCGAGGAGTCTGCAAACAAACAGTGTCAGAAGTAAAACGGAGAGATCAGGTAAAGGTGTACTTTCAAAGGTGGCCACAAAGGTAAGGCATGATTATAATTCGTATCGTTATCACCACCGTCAGTCAGCATGAGGTCTTCTTTGCATGGTGATAGAACTCCCGCCTTTCAGTGTGACTATATGGGTTTGCGTGAGTCTGAAAGCTGATAAAATACCAGTATAAAATATAGACTAGGTAAAACATAGTCTAGATAGGGCCTCAGGACCTGGCCAGCTCATAGGTTTATGTGCAGGCTTAGGGCATGTGCCACGGTCACCATACACGTGGCACCTGTGACGTTAGTGCATATTAAATTCGTTCCGAGCGCGGAGACGTCGTCTTGAGAAACTGAAACTGAAACTGAAGCACGAGTCGGATGTCTGCATCTACCCCCGTGGGGATGCTGGGGGCTCCTTCAGTATAAATAGCATCCCCATCTTCTGGAAATTTTGTGCTAGAAATTTCCTCCTTTCTGTCACTCGCTTTGTTTCTGCTTTGCTCCTTTGCCTTCTGTCATTTCTTCCTGGTATTTTCTACCTTCCTGGACCATTCATCTGTATGTGCTTTATAAAGCTTCACGTATTTTGTGCAAAGATTGATAATTGGGTACATTTACTAATTGCACTTTTGCTCTAAGGACTTGTGGTGTGCAGAAGCAATTTCAGATAATTTCGGCCCGTTTTATAGGTTTTATCATCCTTGGTTACATCTACATTTGTGTTCAGTTTTTAAATTCCCTGATGATAAATTTAGAGAGTGCTGGACGGACTTGCAGAGTGGCAGGGGACGAGGAGGGTGGGGGAGATGCTAGGGGCAACGAGAGATAGAGACAGATGGAAGTCCATGATCGCCAACGCCATGAGGCAGGGCACCGGATGATGATGATGATGATGATGATAAATTGGACGGACTGGTCAACGCCAGAGGTATATCCTTGGATTATATCCGCGAATGCATTGATATGTGCATATAATGTTCTTTTCCAGGTGGGTTTTTTACCCAGTGAGCTAAAGTGTACGTTTTGAGATGGTTATAGCCCTGATATGGCTCCGCACAGTCGGCTGGGCCTTAAACAAAAATGTCTGTGTCTTCTGTCGCCTCCGGCACAATCATAACCCTGCAGCCATCTTGTCCTTCAAAAACTGAAGTACAATCCTGTGATTCCCGTACATCAGTCTTTCCTCTGCTTTCCTCTTACTGTAACAATTTCATACAGGACTATTTTCAAATAGTCTTTTGGTTTGAAAACCATTTACAGACGCCCAGGTTTTGGCACACAACCGACAGAGCAGGAGGAATCTGGTTCTTTAGCGCAGCGCCCCAATGACTTCACAGAGTTAAGGGAAAAGAAGAAGAAGGAGGACGAGAAGAAGAAGAAGATGAAGATGAAAAAGAAGAACAAGAACAAGAACAAAAACAAGAACAAGTTGTTCTTGAACAAGAACAAGAAGAACAAAAAGAAAAACAAGAAGAAGAAGAAGAAGAATAAAAACAAGAAGAAGAAGAAGAAGAAGAAAAACAAGAAGAAGAAGAAGAACAAAAAGAAGAAGAAGAAGAAAAACAAGAAGAAGAAGAAGAAAAATAAGAAGAAGAAGAAGAAGGAGAAGAAGAAAAACAAGAAAAAGAAGAAGAAGAAAAAGAAGAAAAAGAAGAAAAACAAGAAGAAGAAGAAGAAAAACAAGAAGAAGAAGAAGAAGAAAAACAAGAAGACGAAGAAGAAGAAGAACAAGAAGAAGAACAACAAAAATAAGAAGAGGTTAGAATTACGTTCTATTAGAAGTGTGTTAACGGTTTTACACCTACATATCTCTGCGACCACCCGCATATGTTCACCCTGACCGAACTCTTCGTTCATCTTCAGAGACCATTCATCCACAAATTCCTTGATACAGGTGTGGTCCTGCCGCAGTCAGTCACCGTTCAGTGACTGGTCCATACACTGGAACGACCTTCCCCCGTCTCGTCAATAAATACAAACTCTGTCTTCCTTGAGTCTAACTCATCAACTTGTCCAGTAGTAATTTTCTCCCCTTTGTCCCCTCTCAGAAAGAGAGTCCTTGAATGTTATATAGAACCAATACTGTTGTATGGATGCGAGGCGTGGACAGTCAACAAGCAAAGCCAGAGCAAGATTGAGGCAGCCGAGATGTGGTTTCTCAGAAAAATGATACTGGCAAAGTCTCTCTCCTCACACTCCTTGATCTGTCTGCAGCCTTTGATACCATTGATCATGGTATTCTCCTTTCTAGACTTCATCATACTTTTGGCATCTCTGACATTGCTCTCTCCTGGTTCACTTCTTATCTATCAAACAGAAAACAAACTGTTCTCATCAATGGCACTTACTCTCAACCTGCATACCTGACCTGTGGTGTTCCACAAGGATCTGTCCTTGGCCCTGTTCTTTTCACTCTTTACACCTCCCCCCTGTCCACCATCATCAACTCCCACTCTATAAAACACCACTTCTATGCTGATGACACCCAACTTCAAGACAGTGACTCACCTGATAATATACAGCGCCTGTTGACTCGCACCACTGAGTGTTACTCGGACATCAAAAATTGGATGACATACAACAAACTTCAGCTAAATGATGACAAGACAGAAGCTATCCTCATTGGCACCCGTCAGAAACTTTCTCAGCTGCCTCCTCTTTCTCTCCCATTATGTAACACATCAGTCCCAATTTCTGATTCAGCTAAAAACCTTCGTGTCTGCATTGACTCTACCCTCTCCATGAACAACTTTGTTTCTCAAACTGCCAGATCTTGCTACTATCACCTCCATCGTATAAGCCTGATCAGGAAGTATCTCTCCTTCATAATGTCTCGCATTGACTATTGCAATTCACTCCTGTCCGGTCTTCCTGCCTCCACCACTCACATCCTACAGCGCATTCAAAACAATGCTGTACGCCTTGTACTCAAAAAGAAAAAAGCTGACCACATATCTCCTCTCCTGGCACAACTTCACTGGCTCCCTGTATCAAAGCGCATACAGTACAAACTAGACACCATGTGCTACAAAAGCCTCAATAACGCAGCCCCCGATTACCTGTCAAGCCTACTTGAGATCTATGTTCCTCACGTACCCTCCGCTCTGCCTCCGATCCTCTGACTTTTCGCTTTCCACGCACTAAGCTCAATACCTATGGTCCACGAGCCTTCTCTGTTTCTGGTCCGCTCTCCTGGAACAAACTTCCTCTCTCAGTCCGTCAGCAACCTACTTTTGTCTCCTTCAAGTCCGCTCTCAAAACTCACCTTTTCTCCTCTGCATAAAATCCTGACCTCACTCAATCCCCTCTGCAGCCTGTCCCCGCTCGGAGGGGAATCACATTGCAATATATAATTGTATATAATATGCTCTCTATAATTTTCCATTGTTTTTATTCTTTCTCCCCATTTATAGCCGCGCGTGTGTGTGTGTGTGTGTGTGTGCATGGGTGCGTGTGTGTGCGTGCTTGCGTGCGTGTGTGTGCGTGCGTGCGTGTGTGTGTGTTTCAGCGCTTAGATTTGATTTTATCAAGATTTTGCGCTATATAAATATTGTAATTATTATTAATTATTATTAGAATGTTGAGAGTTCCATGGACAGCAAAGAAAAAAACGAGACAGTCTTGATGGAGGCAGACACAAGTACATCACTCATAAGGAAGATTAGGAAAAGACAAGCAACATTTATAGGCCATTTTATGAGGAAGTGGGGATTTGGAGCACCTGGTCACAACGGGAAAGCTGGAGGGAAAGAGAGCACCAGGTGGACCCAGGGAGAGAATGCTGGACGGACTTGTAGAGTGGCTGGGGATGAGGAGGGTGGGGGAGATGCTAGGGGCAACGAGAGATAGAGATGGTTGGAAGTCCATGGTCGCTAACGCCATGCGGCAGGGCACCTGATGATGATGATGATGTCCCCTCTCCTAACCTCCACCCTCATCCCAATTCCGGGTAAATAAGATGCTAACAGCTATGCGAGCTGGTGGCAGGGCGGGCTGCCCGAAAGAGAGATGAAGACCAGAGTGGGGCGAGAGAGGGCTGTTCCATTTTCTCTTGGTCCGGAGGCTGGGCAGGACCTGGTTGGTGCGCGTTGTGTGGCTATGTCCCGGGGTTTGTCATCTCCCCACCTTGCCATTCGGTTTGTAAACAAGGCAACTGATGACTGGGTCCGAATGGGTCATGCAACGCATGGACAGCCCCCATTTGCTTGAAGAAATGACTGTCGATTGGCGTGTAGAGCTTTGGAGGTGTGTCCTGAGAGTGGCGAGGCATTGGTGCTGTGGGTCCCATCCGCACCCTTGTGGTGTTTCTTGTTAAAAAGTCATCTCCTGTGTTCAGTCTTCCAGTATGCCTGTGTCTTGCTTCAGTACCCATCTCTGAACTTGTTCTTGTCACTGCAGTTTAATGTTTATGCGAATGATGAGAGCATGCGCTTTGATCTTATGTATGAATCCAGATTTAGCGCCTAATGAATATCGTCATCATTGTTTTAGTCCTTTTCTCCCACTGGACGA
>JAPXFY010000022.1:61880858-61883358 GCA_030674185.1 Monoplex corrugatus
CACTCTGTCTCTGTTACCCCCAAAGTGGGCCATACACAGGTAAACCATAATCTGGAGGATTCTTGATTGATCGTACCTTTTCCACAAAACCAGTTCTCCAAGCCATGCAAGGTCTTTGGATTAACAAGTCTGTTTGAAGATAATCAGTGTGATGGGTCAGGATGTATGCAGCTCTACTAAGCATGATCTTGAAGCTGTCCACAAATTTATCTATCACGGAGTTCCACCATCACCTACAATCTCCTCCCTCCCTCTCCCCCCCCCCCCCCCCTATGGGGATGCTGGGGATTCTTTCAGTATAAAAAGTATCCCCACGTTCAGGAAATTCTGTGCTAGAATTTCTGCTGCTCTGTCATTCTCTTTGTCTCTGCCTTGCTTTTTCGCTTTCTGTCACCTCTGTCTGTCATTTTCTGTCTGTCTGGTCTAGTTACCTGTATGTGGTCTGTAAAGCCTTACCTATTTTCTGTCGGGATTGTTTTTCATCCGTTCAGTGTCCACAATCAACCAGTTGATTATTCTGACACTAATGGATGGGGGGCAGACGCAAAAAAAAAAAAATTATTGTAGGAGGCTGCGAACTCTTGCCCTTAAATAGGTCAAGAGTTTTCGATGACACAGCAGCCTCTGTCAAGATTTCATTCCACTCCTGGATGGTACGTGGCAGGAATGAGTTCTGTCGGTAGTCCCGAACACACTGTAAGCGGTTGAGCTGTTGAGAATGAGATCTTCTGTCTCGTGATGTTGCAGCCCTAAGATTTGGTTTTTCGTCAGACACAAGAGCCTTTCCACAATCCACATACGCCAACCCATGCGGATCTTATATAGCATGGCGAGCTGTGCGATCTTCCTACGGCTCTGTAACGGTGTTGGTTGGATACATGTATTAAAATTTTGGTCTCTAAAGAAATGCGATGTGTAGAAGCAATTTTAGGTGATTTAGGCCAGCTTCTATATACGTTTTGGTGTACTTATGTTGATACCTTTGTGTTCATGTTTGTCTTGTTAAACCCCCTGATGTAATGGCAGAGTGTAACGCAGGTGCATCTGATGGTAAGGACAGAGTGGTCAACGCCAGGTGCATCCCTGAGGGTAAATTGGGCAGAGTGGTCAACGCCAGGTGTATCCCTGATGGTAAATTGGACAGAGTGGTCAACGCCAGGTGCATCCCTGATGGTAAATTGGACAGAGTGGTCAACGCCAGGTGCATCCCTGATGGTAAATTGGACAGAGTGGTCAACGCCAGGTGCATCCCTGATGGATAATTGGGCAGAGTGGTCAACGCCAGGTGCATTCCCTGATGATAAATTGGGCAGAGTGGTCAACGCCAGGTGCATCCCTGATGGTAATATTGGCAGAGTGGTCAACGCCAGGTGCATCCCTTGATGAATATGGGCAGAGTGGTCAACGCCAGGTGCATCCTTGATGATAAATTGGGCAGAGTGGTCAACGCCAGGTGCATCCCTGATGATAATTGGGCAGAGTGGTCAACGCCAGGTGCTCCCTGATGATAAACTGGGCAGAGTGGTCAACGCCAGGTGCATCCCTGATGATATATTGGGCAGAGTGGTCAACGCCAGGTGCACCCTGATGATATATTGGGCAGAGTGGTCAACGCCAGGTGCATCCCTGATGATAACTGCAAGTGGTCAAGCCAGGTCACCTGATGATAATGCAGAGTGTCAACGCCAGGTGCATCCCTGATGATATATTGGGCAGAGTGGTCAACGCCAGGTGCATCCCTGATGATATATTGGCAGAGTGGTCAACGCCAGGTGCATCCCTGATGATAAATTGGCAGAGTGGTCAACGCCAGGTGCATCCTTGATGATATATTGGGGCAGAGTGGTCAACGCCAGGTGCATCCCTGATGATATATTGGGCAGAGTGGTCAACGCCAGGTGCATCCCTGAGGGATATATTGGGCAGAGTGGTCAACGCCAGGTGCATCCCTGATGATAAATTGGGCAGAGTGGTCAACGCCAGGCACTGTGATATTGGCGAGTGTCACGCCAGTGCATCCTTGATGATAATTGGGCAGAGTGGTCAACGCCAGGTGCATCCCTGATGATAAATTGGGCAGAGTGGTCAACGCCAGGTGCTCCTGATGTAATTTGGGCGAGTGTCACGCAGTGCATCTGATGAATTGGGTAGAGTGGTCAACGCCAGGTGCATCCCTGATGATATATTGGGCAGAGTGGTCAACGCCAGGTGCATCCCTGATGATAAATTGGGCAGAGTGGTCAACGCCAGGTGCATCCCTGATGATAAATTGGGCAGAGTGGTCAACGCCAGGTGCATCCCTGATGTATTGGCAGATGGTCAAGCCGGTGCATCCTGTGATATATGGCAGAGTGGTCAACGCCAGGTGCATTTCCTAAGATTATGTGCTCAAATGTGTTGGTATGAATGCTTAATTTTATTTTTCATGTTTTTTCCCCCAGTGTTTTGTGTATTTTGAGATGGTTGTACCCCTGATGTGGCTATACTTAGTCAGCTGGAG
>JAPXFY010000022.1:61888358-61890858 GCA_030674185.1 Monoplex corrugatus
TTTATCTCCCTTAGAAGCCGTTCTCCTGCTTGGGAGTTACATAGTTTTGCTTTTAAAACGAATCTGGATGGAGGTGTTTTCCCCGCAAGGAGCGCTGTAGCCAAGGGGTGCAACCCTTCTAGCATTGATTGGCAGCTAAACCAGCCTGATACTGCTGCTGTCTTTCTGTCTGTCCTAAAGGTACGCTCTAAACTTGCCACAGGTGTGTGGAATTTAAATGAACATCTGAACTTGCGATTGATTACTGCAGTATCAAATGTAGGTACTTAAACAGCGTGCTGTAAAGACCATGACTGACAGAAGTTAATCATATCATCAATGTTAGGGTCTCACACACACACACACACACACACACACACACACACACACACACACACACACACACACACACACACACACACCACATACGTTCCCACCACCAACAACAACAAAAATAACATGGAATGTACAACACACAGACTATATGAATGATTTGATCCATTGTCCACCATACACATTATAAACATTACCAGACATAGAAAGATTACAACAATACCAGGAATCAATGATGATCGACAATCACATGGAACACTGCCTTTGTCAAAAAGGGTTGCTATTCTCTCAGTGCTGTTGAAGGTCTATTTGCTGGCCATTTTCCTTTTGACGAATGCGAATTATTGATATTGTCTGCGAATCAAGCGCCAGTGTTGAGTTACTCACGCCTTATTGTGATGGCCGTGTCTCAGGTTATTTATCTCCCTTAGAAGCCGCTTTCCTGCTTGGGAGTTACATAGTTTTGCTTTTAAAACGAATCTGGATGGAGGTGTTTTCCCCGCAAGGAGCGCTGTAGCCAAGGGGTGCAACCCTTCTAGCATTGATTGGCCGCTAAACCAGTCTGATACTGCTTCTGTCTGTTTGTCTGTCCTAAAGGTACGCTCTAAACTTGCCACAGGTGTGTGGAATTTAAGTATAATCATGATGAGGACAAGGAATAGAATCAACAGAGAAATAGAAGAAGAGTGTGGATTTGTGGAAGGGAAAGGAACTATTAATGCCATATACATCCTAAGAACTATCATAGAGAGGTCAATTGAGATGAATAAGGATTTGTATTTATGCTTTGTTGACTATACCAAGGCTTTCGATCGGGTACAACATGAAGAATTGATCAACCAACTGGAGAGACTCAATGTTGATGGAAAAGATCTACGAATAATCAGGAATATGTACTGGGAACAAACAGCTGCAATGAGAATAGAAAACAATATAAGCTCTTTCCAAAACATCAAAAGAGGAGTCAGACAGGATTGTGTTTTGTCACCAGATCTGTTTTCACTATATAGAGGAAAACATCATGAGAAACCTAGAAGAAGACCCTGGATTAAAGGTTGGAGGGAAAATGATAAACAACATCCGGTACGCAGATGACACCGTGCTAATTGCAGAAAATGAAAGGGACCTACAAAACCTTGTGAATATACTAGAAATAGAAAGCAAAGGTAAGGGGTTGGAACAAAACAGCAGGAAGACTGAAGTCATGGTGATCAGTAAAAAACATGAAATCCCCTCATGCAAAATAACAGCAAATGGCACAACCTTGACACAGGTTAATAAGTTCAAATACCAGGGATCGGTCATTTCATCAGACGGCAGATGCACATCGGAAATAGCTGGCAGAATCGGCCAAGCCAAAACAGCATTCAAGAAGATGGCAAGCATTCTTACCAACAAATGCCTATCAATTAACATCAGAAAGAGAGTCCTTGAATGTTATATAGAACCAATACTGTTGTACGGATGCGAGGCGTGGACAGTCAGCAAGAAAGCCAGAACAAGATTGAGGCAGCCGAGATGTGGTTTCTCAGAAGAATGTTGAGAGTTCCATGGACAGCAAAGAAAACAAACGAGACAGTCTTGATGGAGGCAGACACAAGTAGATCACTCAAAAGCAAGATTAGGAAAAGACAAGCAACATGTATAGGCCATTTTATGAGGAAGGGGGATTTGGAGCACCTGGTCACAACGGGAAAGCTGGAGGGAAAGAGAGCACCAGGTAGACCCAGGGAGAGAATGCTGGACAGACTTGCAGAGTGGCTGGGGATGAGGAGGGTGGGGGAGATGCTGGGGGCAACGAGAGATAGAGATGGTTGGAAGTCCATGGTCGCCAACGCCATGCGGCAGGGCACCTGATGATGATGATGATGATGCTGGAAACTGGATCAAATCATTCATGTGATGTGTGTGTTGTACATTCGATGTTAATTTTGTTGTTGGTGGTGGTGGAACGCATGTGGTGCTTGTGTGTGTGTGTGGTGTGTGTGTGTGTGTGTGTGTGTGTGTGTGTGTGTGTGTGTGTGTGTGTGTGTGAGTGTGTGTGTGTGTGTGTGTTGTGTGTGTTTATGTGTGTGTGTGTGTGTGTGTGTGTGTGTGTGTGTGTGTGTGTGTGTGTGTGTGTGTGTGTGTGTGTGTGTGTGTGTGACCCTAACATTGATGATATGATTAACTTCTGTCAGGCATGGTC
>JAPXFY010000022.1:61903358-61908358 GCA_030674185.1 Monoplex corrugatus
GAGAAAGAGAGAGACAGAGAGACAGAGAGAGACAGAGAGAGATACAGAGAGAGAGACAGAGACACAGAGAGATAGACACAGAAAGAAAGAGACAGAGACACAGAGAGAGAGAAGAGAGAGAGAGAGAGAAAGAGAGAGAGAGAGAGACAGAGAGAGATACAGAGAGAGAGACAGAGACACAGAGAGAAACATAGAGAGAGACAGACAGAGAGAAGCAGACACAGAGAGAGAGAAGAGAGAGAGAGAGAGACAGAGAGAGACAGAGAGAGATACACACAGAGAGACAGAGACACAGAGAGAGACATAGAGAGAGACAGACAGAGAGAAACAGACACAGAGAGAGCGTCATTCGGGCGTTCTGAAGACCTTTCATGCAGGTGCAATAAAACATCCTCTGAATCGAACGAGTCGTAAGTGCATGTAGACACGCACACAAACGCACGCATACACCGTTTCTTAGGTGCCGTTTCGTCCTCCCCTCTCCTTTATTTCAAGACCATATCGACACGGGGTTTTGTGAAGGCTTAAGAAGTCTACCAGACAATATATACTGACAGATTTACATGTATATCTGAATGCGTGAGTCCTTCTTGAACATGATCTCATCATCATCATCATTATCATGTGCCCTGCCACATGGCGTTGGCGATCATGGCCCTCCATATGCATCTATCCCTTGTTGCCGCAAGCACATCTTCCACCTTCTCTGTCTTCAGCCACCCTGCAAATCCGTCCAATATTTTCTGGTACTCTCTTTCCCTCCAGCTTTCCCGTTGTGACCAGGTGCTCTAATTCCCCTTTCCTCATAAAATTGCCTATAAACGTTGCCTGTCTTTTCCTAATCTTCCTTATCAATGATCTTCTTGCGTCTGCCTCCATCAAGACTGTCTCGTTTGTTTTCTTTGCTGTCCATGGAACTCTCAACATTCTTCTTAGAAACCACATCTCGGCTGCCTCAATCTTGTTCTGGCTTTGCTTGTTGACTGTCCACGCCTCACAGCCGTATAACATTATCGGATCTGTATAACATTCAAGAACTCTCTTCCTGATGTTAATTGATAGGCATTTGGTGGTAAGAATGCTTTACATCTTCATGGCCAGACAAAACAAGAATAAATTCTAAACTCGGTAAACTCCATATGTCGTAAGGAACCAGAAAAAGACGAAAATAGAATCAGAACGCGTGTTTAATACAACTGGACAAGACAGGCGCAAATTTTCGGCCAACTGGCCCTTGTCAATCGCGAATGTAAGATCACAAACAAACAAACACCAAAGAGTCCTCTTCTCCCACAGAACGAACCAGCAAGCAGGGAAGTTTGTCTTTTTTCCTAAATTTTTTGTTTAGTGTTTGTTTTACGAAATCCAAAACAAGTGTGACTGCCCGCGTTCAAGCGAACAGGAACCAGGAAAAAAAACACGAAAAATAGAATAAGAACGCGTGTTTAATACAACAACAACAACAACAACAATATTTTATTTATATAGCGCAAAATCTTGATAAAATCAAATCTAAGCGCTAAACAGACACAACACGCACGACGCACACACCACGCACGCACACACACACACACACACGCACGCACACACACACACACACACACACACACACACACGCACACGCACACGCACACACAACACACACACACAACACACACACCACACACCACACACACAAACGCACACGCACACGCACACGGCTATAAATGGGGAGAAAGAATAAAAGCAATAGAAAATTATATGTCTTGTCTGGTTGTATTAAACACGCGTTCTTATTCTTTTTTCGTGTTTTTTCTTTGTGTTTGTTTGTTTGTGATCTTACATTCACGTTTGACAAAGGACCAATTGGCCCAAAATTTACGCCTGTCTTGTCTGGTTGTATTAAAATACGCGTTCTGATTCTATTTTCGCGTTTTTCTGGTTCCGTTGTTTGAACGGGTTCACACTTGTTTTGGATTTCATATGTCGTAACCCGTACGACTTAAGATCACACAATACTGGAAGTCATGACATTCTCTTCGTTGTGATCAATAAACAACAACAGGCAGTCCGATTTGAGTTTCTAAGAAGAATGTTGAGAGTTCCATGGACAGCAAAGAAAACAAGACAGTCTTGTGGAGGAGACACAAGAAGATCATTTATGAGAAGTTAAGGAAAAGACAGGCAACATTTATAGGCCATTTTATGAGGAAAGGGAGAATTAGAGCACCTGGTCACAACGGAAAGCTGGAGGGAAGAGAGCACCAGGTAGACCAGAGAGAAAATATTGGACGGACTTGCAGGGTGGCTGAGACAGAGAAGGTGGAAGATGTGCTTGCGGCAACAAGGGATAGATACATATGGAGGGCCACGATCGCCAACGCCATGTGGCAGGGCACATGATGATGATGGATGATGATGGATGATGATGATGAGATGATGATGATGATGATGATGATGATGATGATGATGATGAACAACAACAAACAGTGACACAGTCAGGCCATACTCTTCTTTTTCTGTCAGCTGTCCGTTAGCTTAGTTGTTAGAGCATGGGACTCTAAATCCAAGGTCGTGGGTTCGAACACATTGGGCGTTTTTGTTTGTTTGTCTTTTTCTTTCTTTCTTGGTTGGTGGTTGGTTGGTTGGCTGGCTGGTTGGTTGGTTGGTTGGTTGGTTGGTTGGTTGGTTGGTTGGTTGGCTGTTGGTTGGTTGGTTGGTTGGTTGGTGTGGTTGGTTGGTTGGTTGGGTTGGTGGTTGTTGTGGGTTTTTGTTGGTTGGTTGGTTGGTTGGTGTGGTTGGTTGGTTGTTGGTTGTGTGGTGGTTGTTGTTGTTGGTTGGTTGTTGGCTGGTGGTTGGCTGGTTGGTTGGTGTTGTTGGTTGGTTGGCTGTGGTTAGTTGGTTGGTTGTTGGTTGTTGGTTGTTGGTGTTGTGTTTTTGTTTGTTTTCGTGTTTTTGTGTTTGTTTGTTGTTATGTTTGCTGCTTGTGTTTTGTTGTTTTGTTTGTTTTGTTTGGTTTGGTTTGGTTTGGTTTGTTTGTTTGGTTTGGTTTAGTTCGATTTGGTTTGGTTTGGTTTGGTTTTCTTGTTACTTGTGAGTGAAGTTGACTATGAGCAGAGTAAGCTATTTTCTCTTGGAGTTCTTTTCCAGGATCGACCACTGGTGTGACCGGATGGTCCGTAAGTCATCTCGTTGCCGTTATACCAGGAGACCAGCTGTCGAGATTAAAGTGGCTGTCGTCTGCAAAACATCCACAAGCCCCTACAGTTTGTCCTCAAGGGTAATGGCCTTCAGCCACATGTCCTCCCTTAGCAGCTGGAGATTTCCTAGATCTGTTGGTAGTGATTGAGATTCCTGTAGACCTGTAGCGTGATTGAGATTCCTGAGACCTGTAGGCTGTGTTCTGGAGATTCTGTAGACTTAGCGGTGATTGGTGATTCCTGTACTGTAGGACGTGAATTGGAGATTCCGTAACCTGTAGCTGTGATTGGTGATTCGTAGACCTGTAGCATGTGTTGGAATTCCTGTAAGACTGTAGCGTGATTGAGAATCACTGTAGACCTGTAGCTGTGATGAGATTCCTGTAGACTGTAGCTGTGATTAGATTCTGTAGAACTTAGGTGTGATGGTGATTCTGTAACCAGTAGGTGCAGATTGGTGATTCTATAGACTGTAAGCTGTGAATGGAGATTCCAGTACACATTAGGCTGTGATTAGTGATTTCTATAGACTTAAAGCTTGATGGAGATTCACTATAGGGATGTGGCGTGATTGAGTTCCTATAGAACCTGAAGGCTTGATTGGAGTCACTTAGACCTGAGGCTGTGATGGAGATCACTATAGACCAGTACTGTGATTGGTGATCCTGTAGATGTAGGTGTGTATTGGAAATTCCTAAGACGTAGGCTTGATGGTGATTCCTGTAGACCGTAGGTAGTGATGGAGATACCTGTAGACGTAGCTGTGATTGGAGATTCTGTAGACGTAGCTGGATGAGATCACTGTAGACTGTAGCTGTGATTGAGATCTGTAGATGTAGGTAGATTGTGATCTGTAGACACTGTAGGCTGTGATTGTGATCTGTAGACTGAGGCGTGATTGTGATTCTATAGACCTGTAGGCTGTGATGGAGACAAAGACCCGGTAGGCTGTGAAGGGTGATTCCTAAGACTGTAGACTGTATGGAGATCAATAGATTAGGCTGTGATGTGATCAGGTGGACTGAAGCAGTGAAATGGTGTCTAAGATGTAGGGTGATTGGTGCCTATAGACTGTAGGGGTGATGGTGTCATAGACTGTAGGCTGTGATTGGGATCTAGACATGTATGTGATTGAAGACATTGCTATAGCACCTGTAGGCTGTGATTGGAGATTCAAGACCTGTAGGCTTGATGTGATTACCTGAGACCTGTACGTGTGAATGGTGATTCCTGTAACTGTCTGTGCTGATGGTGATTCCTGTAGACCGTAGGTCACAGGTTGGTTGATTTTATAGACATGAGGCGAGTGATGGTGATTCTGTAGACCTAGGTGTGATGGTTCTAAGACCTACTGTGTATGGTGATCCTATTAGACCTGTACTGCTTGATGGTGATTCCATAGACCCTTCTGGTGCGTTCCTGTAGAACCCGTAGAGTGTGATTGTGATTTCCTATAGACTTACTGTAAGATTGGTGATTCCTTAGACCTTAGGTGCTGATTCTGATTCCTTTGACCTGTACTGTGTGATTGGTGATTCCTCGTGACCTGTCTGTTGATTGGTGATTCCTGTAGACATGTAGGGTGTGATTGGTGATTCCTGTAGACCTGTAGGCTGTGATTGGTGATTCCTGTAGACCTGTAGGGTGTGATTGGTGATTCCTGTAGACATGTAGGGTGTGATTGGTGATTCCTGTAGACATGTAGGGTGTGATTGGTGATTCCTGTAGACCTGTAGGCTGTGATTGGAGATCACTATAGACCTGTAGGGTGTGATTTGAGATCACTATAGACCTGTAGGCTGTGATTGGAGATCACTATAG
>JAPXFY010000022.1:61913358-61923358 GCA_030674185.1 Monoplex corrugatus
GCTGTCAGTACGGGGCTTACTAGGCAGTGTCCTTAGTAAGTTGGATCAGAACAAGCATTGTTGAACTCACCGAAATGACCCATCAGCAGTGCAGGGTCTTCTTTGGCGGGTAGCCTCATGGCAGCTTGACATCTCTGGCTCCCCTGGGTGTCCTGGCATTGTGGTGTCCACTGAACAACATTTGAGGTTTGTAGTGTGTTGTGAAGCCGGAATGAGCGGCATAGGATCGACGCTATTAAAGTGGCTGAGAAGTTGGGACAGGAAAAATGTGTATGCCTGGTAATGTGCACAGTCTTATGTTCTCTTCAGCTCATCAGCTGCCTTACATTTTGCTTTGGTTTTCTTTGCTGTAGCATGTATAATGAAAATGATGTTGATTTTCTGTATTGTATAACATTGTATTGTATTGTATTGTTTGCATTTCATTGCATGCATTGCTTGTATTGTATTGTATTGTATTGTATTGTATTGTATTGTATTGTATTGTATTGCATTGTATTGTATTGTATTGTATTGTATTGTTGCATTGCATTGCTTTGTATTGTATTGTATTGCATTGTATTGCATTGTATTGTATTGTATTGTATTGTATTGTCTGTGTTGTGTTGTGTTGTGTTGCATTGTATTTTATTGTATTTTGTTGTATTGTTATATATTGATGTACTGTGGTGTGTTATGTTCTATTCTATGGCATTATGTGTTGTGATAAAATGGAATGATGTAAATTATAACTTGTCATACTAAAATTCTTGCCGATGAAATGCCCGTGGCTTTCCGCAGACAAATGATATCGCTACGATAGTTTTTGTTCCTGCATAATGTTTTTCGTTTGTTTATCAAAATATTTTTCTACATAAATTCTCTTGAGAAAGTACATGTATTGTAATATAATCTGGTCCATGTGCTATGTGAATGCCTGGGATCCAGGTTTGCTGTCTTCTTCAAACAATCAGTGCACACATCACTCGTCAAGGTCTTGTGGGGTAGGGTGGGAAAGGAAGGGAAAATATTGAACCTGGAATCAAACCCAGGACATTTCGCTTTATAAATGGGTATTTCAACCACTACGCCTTCGCCTTACACATAATTATGATAATAATGACAATGACTTTTCTTGGTGTCATCAAGACTAAAAACACTAAAATACATTGGCCATGTGTCACACAAAACAAACGCAAACCTCATGGCAAACATCTTTCAAGGAAAAACAGTGGCAAAAAGGAAGAAAGGCAGACCTCCAATCTCATACATCGAGAACATAACCAACACCAGTGGCCTAAACATTCAAGAAATTGTCCACAGAAGTCAAGACAGAGCGGCCTGGAGGGAGATGGTGGTGTCCAGATGCGCAGCGGCGAACACTGAACCCGGTGACGCCGACAGGTGAAAGAGGTGAGAATGATAATGACGATGAGGCTGATGATGATAAAGATAAAATATGGAGAAAGCGAATAGTCAAGCTGTCGGAAACAAAACGGTGTTACAACCAGAACAATCATACCCGTATTATCGGAAGGGGTGGAAGGGGCGGGGTGGGAAAAATAATACGGTCATGATACCACAAGGAATAGATGGAAATAAACAGGAGGAGTTGAGGGGGGGGGGGGGAGAAATCTGAATATGTGATTACAACAAAGGATGCAGGGAGAAAATACGACCCTTTAGCTGCCAATACGACCACAAATAGCGTCACTACATTCGTTGCGAGACTGGAAATGGCGTTGTCAATATTGACTGAGAAGGTAATTTCAAAGAGTAATGACAGAAAATACATGATCATATTGTTTGGAAATAATATGCTGGAAACCGAACAGTCATGATATCAGTAGCAGTTAGCGGAATGAATAGGAAAATGGTTAATATAGCGGAGATTTTTTTTCTTTTCAATCTGATTTTGCTAAAAATATGGTTGTTCTTGACCTCGATACAATTCGATCTGTTTATTGCTAGGTAAGAAAAAATTAAAAAGGGAATGCTGACGATGAAGTTTTACCATTTTTTCAAGTTGTATGTCAGTGGTTATGTCTCCTGAACTTAAAATGTAATACCAAAGAAATAAGAGGGAAACAGGGAGAATTTTTATAATATAATCAAAGGACATAACTCTTGAGAATTATCTCCCATGTTGTATAGAACTTCTCAAATCTAACACAGTTTGCGCTACCCATTCAGCTAGCATAAAGCAGATACAAAGTACAAGGAGTGTTCTGAGCTTACTGTTTTTGTACTTTGTATCTGCTTCATGCTAGCTGAATGGGTAGCGCAAACTGTGTTAGATTTGAGAAGTTCTATACAATGGGAGATAATTCTCAAGAGTTATGTCCTTTAAAATGTAACGTTATATTCCATGATGTTTTGATAAAATACTTTTTCAGAAGTTATCGTTGAAGTCAAATGACTGCTTTTCCTTTTTTTTTTAATTTTTTTTTATTTATTTAATTTTTTTTACGAGCGGTTTAGACAAGCACACTGAATTGTTAAATAAAAAATTGTGCCCGAGCTCAAGTAAGCCCCCGGAATATAAAAATGCTGGTCAAGAATGAATAGTTTGTAAAATCCTAAAATCCTGGGAGGGCCAAAACTGCAATTATGAAACAAAAATATGAAATCATTCTTATATTTATATCAAGAGATATAACAGTGGTGGGAGAATCGAAATCATATGACTATGAAGAAAGGTGCGGACAGAAAAGACGACAGTTTAGCTAGCAGGCAATGGAACCATGAAATGGCGTCATTATATGTGTTGCTGGACCGGAAGTGGGGAGTATCAAGGACTGGCCTTGAATAAAGGGAGAGAATCAATATGGTGGCTTGTGGTGATTGACGTTGATGACCGCGTACGTCAGCTCTGCTCGTTAATTAACAGTGTGAGGTAGGTGTGTTTCGCTGGGTTTCATCAGTCCTCCTGTGTGTATCAACTGACAGACTGTATACGGTGATAACTACGGGCTGCTTGCTTCTTTCGATAGAGCCGTGGACTCGTGATCTGATGTCTGGAGTTCAGTCCCAGCCCACAGCATTAAAGACTGGCCTGTTCGCTGTCCGTCTTAATGTTTCCATCAATTTGGTGATGTAAACTTTCGTTTCATAAGTCCTTTCATCCCACCTCCCGAGCCATTTCAAGACCTTGCAGTGTATAGTGTTTTGCGCAGGCTTAAGGCGTCTGATTGCTGTCAGATTTGGGTAGAACAGTTACAAGCTAACGACAGTTATGAGGTCATGACAGTTACAAGCTAAATACAAGCTAATGACAGTTACAAGCTAACGACAGTTACGAGGTCATGACAGTTACAAGCTAATGACAGTTAAAGGCTAATGACAGTTACAAGTTAACGACAGTTACGAGGTCATGACAGTTACAAGCTAATGACAGTTAAAAGCTAATGACAGTTACAAGCTAACGACAGTTACAAGCTAATGACAGTTACGAGGTCATGACAGTTACAAGCTAACGACAGTTACGAGGTCATTACAGTTACAAGCTAATGACAGTTAAAGGCTAATGACAGTTACAAGTTCAACGACAGTTACGAGGTCATGACAGTTACAAGCTAATGACAGTTACAAGCTAATGACAGTTACAAGCTAACGACAGTTACGAGATCATGACAGTTACGAGATCATGACAGTTAAAGTTAATGACAGTTAAAAGCTAATGACAGTTGCAAGCTAATGACAGTTGCAAGTTAACAACAGTTACGAGGTCATGCAGTTACAAGCTAATGACAGTTACAAGTTAACAACAGTTACGAGGTCATGACAGTTACAAGTAAGACAGTTACGAGTCATGACAGTTACAAGTTAATGACAGTTAAAAGCTAATGACAGTTGCAAGCTAATGACAGTTACAAGTTAACAACAGTTACGAGGTCATGACAGTTACAAGCTAATGACAGTTAAGCAGAGTACTAATGACAGTTACAAGATAATGACAGTTACAAGCTAATGACAGTTACAAGCTAATGACAGTTAAAGCTAATGACAGTTACAAGCTAAGACGGTAAAGTTAACAACAGTTACAGGTCATGACAGTTACAAGCTAATGGCAGTTACAAGCTAACGACAGTTATAAGCTAACGACAGTTACAAGCTAACGACAGTTATAAGCTAACGACAGTTATAAGCTAACGACAGTTACAAGCTAACGACAGTTACAAGCTAACGACAGTTATAAACTAACGACAGTTACAAGCTAACGACAGTTATAAGCTAACGACAGTTATAAGCTAACGACAGTTACAAGCTAACGACAGTTACAAGCTAACGACAGTTATAAGCTAATGACAGTTACAAGCTAACGACAGTTATAAGCTAACGACAGTTATAAGCTAAGACAGTTACAAGCTAACGACAGTTACAAGCTAACGACAGTTATAAGCTAACGACGTTGCAAGCTAACGACAGTTACAAGCTAATGACAGTTACAAGCTAAGACGTTACAGTACAAGTATAACTAATGACAGTTTAGTAACGACGTTAAATATGCGTTACAAGCTAACGACAGTTTAAGCTAAGACAGTTATAGCTAATGACAGTTATAAGCTACGACAGTATAGTTAACGACAGTTATACTATACAGTTACAAGCAACGATGGTTGAAGCTAACGATGGTTGCAAGCTAATGACAGTTACAAGCTAATCGACAGTTACAAGCTAATGACGTCAAAGCTATTACAGTTACAAGTTAACGACAGTTATAAGCTAATGATGGTTGCAAGCTAACGACAGTTACAAGCTAATGACAGTTACAAGCTAATGGCAGTTATAAGTTAACAACAGTTATAAGCTAATGATGGTTGCAAGCTAACAACAGTTACAAGCTAAAGCCAACAATTTTATGGCTGTAAAGTGTTGATGCTACTGCTGATGAATCAATTGTTATCGTACATGTACTTTTTGTTTGCTTATTTGTTTTTCTGTTTGTTTATTTTTAATTTCTTTGTTGTTACTGCTAATGATTCAGTTGTTATTGTACATGCACTTTTTCTTTGTTTATCTGTTTGCTTATTTTTAATTTCTTTGTTGTTACTGCTAATGATTCAGTTGTTATTGTACATGACTTTTTCTTTGTTTATCTGTTTGTTATTTTAATTTCTTTGTTGTTACTGCTAATGATTCAGTTGTTATCGTACATGCTTTTTCTTTGTTTATCTGTTTGTTATTTTTAATTTCTTTGTTGTTACTGCTAATGATTCAGTTGTTATTGTACATGCACTTTTTCTTTGTTTATCTGTTTGCTTATTTTTAATTTCTTTGTTGTTACTGCTAAGGATTCAATTGTTTTCATGTATGTACTTTTTGTTTGTTTCTCTGTTTGTTTATTTATTTGTTTGTTGTTACTGCTGATCATTCAATTGTTATTATACATGTGCCGTTTGTTTGTTATCTGTTTGTTTATTTATCTATTTATTGTTACTGCCGATAATTCAGTTGTTATCGTAAATGGGTTTTTTTGGGTCTGATTAGCTGTTTGTTTATTTATTTATTTGTTGTTACTGCTGATGACTCAGTTGTTATTGTACATGTACTGTTTGTTTGTTTGTTTATCTGTTTGTCTTTTGTTCATTTATTTCTTTGTTTATTTGCTTGCTTGTTTGTTGTTCCGTCAGTCAGAGGCACGCTCTGTTCAACCTCATAAACGATAGTCCTGCTTCTGTGTGCCAGTTTCAGAAATGTCATCAAAATCCTGGAGATCCAGAATGTAGGCAGATTCTGCTACTGAAGTACTATAACAAACAACAATAAAACTCACGATGCAGAAGTGGACCTGGACTTCTCCTAGACCAGCAACAGGGGCCCCAGTAGCTCAGTTGGTTGAGTGTCGGATTCACATGCTAATGGTTGTAGGTTCGAATCCCGGGTTGCCCTACATTAAAACTGGTCTTCTCACTGTCCCATCTTAACATCATCGTCGTTCTGGTGGTGTCAGTATAGGATTAGATAGGTCCCACTTCCCCACTTCCCTGGGATGGTTATCCCCGACGGCCATATCACCTGAACAAATCAATCAATTTAAATTGACCAGCTCTGCAAATGAAAGGCTGACCAAAAGATTTAGGCAGAAGCTAAGGACGGGGCAACCTAACAGAAACCTTTGAGTACTGAAGACGACTGTGTTTGGGCCATATCGCGTATTCTGACAGACCATGACACCACAACAACTTTAGCCATAGGTTTCAGTTTCAGTTTCAGTTTCTCAAGATGACGTCTCCGTGCTCGGAGTGAATTCCATATGTACTAACGTCGCAGGTGCCATGTTATGGTGAAAATTCAGAATGATCACGGCACGAGCCTTAAGCCTGCACATAAACCTAAGAGCTGGCCAGGTCCTGAGGTCCTACCTGAAAAGTTCCATAACCTTGAGGTCGTAGGGGAGCGAGGTGGCAGAGACCTCAACTTTTCCTGGGGCAACCACCACGAGTACGGCGCCCATCCCCTCTCCCTCACTTCAAATTCATATTCACATTTGTTTACCAAGACTTCAGAAAGGCAAGAAGGCTAATTGGTCTTTAAGGGGTGGGACCTGAGAAATCAACCTATCTCTGCAATGTTTCATACCAAGGCAGCCGGGCAATGCCCTGGTCTTCACGATTTTCAACTGCCGTGGGATCTTTAGCGCTTGCAGCCAGAGAGCACAAATTTTTCGTCCTCCTCAGAAGGACTAGACGTTCAGTTCGATTTTCCGGCCAAGCTGGGGAGAAAAGTCGAGGCCTCTACGGGGAGCGAACCTCAGAACCCTCGAGTTTTAGTTGTTAGCAGGCGAACGTCTGAACCATTCTGCTACTCCTCTCCCTAACAGTCACAGGAAATAAAAGAGATGCACAAACGCTTGCAGTAGCAGTGCACTAATGCCTCTGGCCTTGGTGCTCTCCATTATCCATGATGCCACTTGGACACAGCATGGACAGAAATGGTGCCAGCCCTGTGAAGATCCACCACACAGGTACAGCGCTGGGCTCTGTGTCTCAAAGATTCCCGTTCTCATTGACCGGAGTTAGTTCCCTTCATTTCGTCTTGTGGAGCCAGGGAACAAACAAGGGGAGCAACTGGCCGACAGCTAATTTAACGGCAACAAGAAGCAGATTATTCAGGTTTTATGTCGGTTTTCTTGTCAGGAGATATGGCTGTTGGATCTAACAATCCTAGGGAAGTGGGAGATAGAGGAATGATGGGTGATGATAGTATGAGATAGTGATCTTTATGTGTATGTGTATGTGTGAGTGCATGTATGTGTGTATGTGTGCGTCTCTCTGTCTCTCTGTCTCTCTCTCTCTCTCTCAGTCTCTGTCTGTCTGTCTGTCTCTCTCTGTCTCTCTCTCTGTCTCTGTCTGTCTGTCTGTCTGTCTCTCTCTCTCTCTGTCTCTCTCTCCCTCTCTGTCTCTCTCTTCTCTTCCCCCCTCTCTGTCTCTGTCTGTCTCTCTGTCTCACACTCTCTCTCTCTCTCACCCTATCTCACTCCTTCCCCTTCTCTCTCTGTCTGTCTCTCTGTCTCTCTTTCTCTGCCTGTCTGTCTCTCTTTCTCTCTCTCTCTCTCTTTCTCTCCCCTCTCCTCTCTCCCTCCCTCTGTCTGTCTGTCTGTTTGCCTGTCTGTCTGTCTGTCTCTCTCTCTCTGTCTATATGTCTGTGTGTCTGTGTGTTTACGTCTATGTGTGTGATGTGCAATTATGCGTATACGCGCGTGTCTGGTTCATGAAATGTGTGTTTTGTTTATCCAAAATCTTTTTTTCGTTCCATCCCGTCTTAAATATTTCGGACCCCGCATTTCTCACGTAAATCTGTATCATTGGATTTGTTGCACTCGATGACCTTCGTCATTGGTCAGCACAAAGTCTGTGCGTGTGACCGTTTTATGCCGCAGTGGTCACTCAGAGCGTTGACTCACTGTAATCACATACTGACACTGCGATATTAGATTACTTCCACTTTGATCTGCAATGCTAAAAACCTTCAGCTCCGGTACACATCAGTTACCGTCCCAGTGGGAATTTTTGAGACACACTGTGTTTCATCAACGACAAAGTGCACACAGATACCCTTTATGTGAGTTTTACCACCCACCCGTACCAAAAGCCTGTCAACGTTAGGTGGGTGGCTGCTGTTTGACAGGGCAGAAACGTGTGTTAGATAATGAAGTATGGATCTGGTAATACGTACGATATGACAGTCAGTGTTCGTGTCCTTTGTTTTCGTTATATGGCCCGTTACTGATATATCTGTCTGATATATGTTCACTGGGATTGGTAGTGTAGTGTAGTGTAGTGTAGTGTGTGTAGTGTAGTGTAGTGTAGTGTAGTGTAGTGTAGTGTAGTGTAGTGTAGTGTAGTGTAGTGTAGTGTAGTGTGTAGTGTAGTGTAGTGTAGTGTGTGTAGTGTAGTGTGGTGTGTTGTAGTGTAGTGTAGTGTAGTGTAGTGTAGTGTAGTGTAGTGTAGTGTAGTGTAGTGTGTGTGGGGTGGTGTAGTGTAGTGTAGTGTGTGTGTGTGTGTGTGGTGTGGTGTGGTGTGGTGTAGTGTAGTGTAGTGTGTGTGGTGTGGTGTAGTGTAGTGTAGTGTAGTGTGGTGTGGTGTGGTGTAGTGTAGTGTGGTAGTGTAGGGGGTGAGTGTGGTGTAGTGTAGTGTGGTGTGGTGTAGTGTAGTGTAGTGTAGTGTGGTGTAGTGTAGTGTGTGTGTGTAGTGTAGTGTAGTGTAGTGTAGGGTGTGTTAGTGTAGTGTGTGTAGTGTAGTGTGTGGGTAGTGTGGTAGTGGTGTGGTTGTGTAGTGTAGTGTAGTGTAGTGTAGTGTAGTGTAGTGTAGTGTAGTGTAGGTGTGTGTGGAGTGTAGTGTTAGTGTAGTGTAGTGTAGTGTAGTGTAGTGTAGTGTGTGTTGTGTGTGGTGTAGTGTAGTGTAGTGTAGTGTGGTGTAGTGTAGTGTGGTGTGTTGTGTGTGTAGTGTAGTGTGTGTAGTGTAGGTAGTGTGTGGTGTGGTGTGTGTGTGTGGTGTGTGGTGTAGTGTAGTGTAGGGGTGGTGTGTGTGTGTGTGTTGTGTGGTGTGGTGTGTGTGGTGTAGTGTAGTGTAGTGTGGTGTGTGTGTGTGGTGGTGGTGTGGTGTGGTGTGGTGTTGTGGTGTGGTTGTGAGGTGTGGTGTGTTGTGTAGTGTAGTGTAGTGTGTGTGGTGGTGTGGTGTGGTGTGTGGTGTAGTGTGGTGGTGTGGGTGTGGTGTGGTGTGTGGTGGTAGTGTAGTGTAGTGTGTAGTGTGGTGTGGTGTGGTGTAGTGTAGTGTGTGTGTGTGTGTGGTGTAGTGGTAGTGTAGTGTAGTGTGGTGTGTGTGTGAGTGTGTGTAGTGTGTGTAGTGTAGTGTGGTGTGTGGTGTAGTGTGTGTAGTGTAGTGTAGTGTAGTGGTGTGTGGTGTGGTGTGTGTGTTAGTGTAGGTAGTGGTGTGTGTGTGGTGTGTGTGTAGTGTGGTGTGTGTGTGGTGTGGTGTAGTGTATGTGTGTGTTGTGTGTGTGTGTGGTGTGGTGTGTAGTGTAGTGTGTTGTAGTGTAGTGTAGTGTAGTGTGGTGTGGTGTGTGTAGTGTATGTAGTGTATGTGGTGTGGTGTGGTAGTGTAGTGTAGTGTAGTTGGGTGTAGTGTGATGTAGTGTGGTGTGAGTGTGGTGTGAGTGTAGTGTAGTGTAGTGTGTGTAGGTGTGTAGTGTGAGTGTAGTTTGTAGTGTGGTGTATGTAGTAGTTGTGTTGTGTGTGAGTGTGTGTATGTGTGTGTGTGTAGGTAGTGTAGTGTGTGTGGTGTGGTGTGTGGGTGGTAGTTGTGAGTGATGTGTAGTGTGGTAGTGGTAGGTGTGTGTGGTTGGTGTGTAGTGATGTAGTGTGTGTATGGGTGGTGGTGTGGTGTGGTGTGTGAGTGTGGTTGTGTGTGGTGTAGTGTAGTGTGAGTGTGTGTGTGAGGTGTGATGTGGTGTGGTGTGTGTGTTGTGTGTGGTGTGTGTGTAGTGTATGTAGTGGTGTTTGTGTGGTGTGTGTATGAGT
>JAPXFY010000022.1:61928358-61938358 GCA_030674185.1 Monoplex corrugatus
GACTTCAGTCTTCCTGCTGTTTAGTTCCAACCCCTTACCTTTGCTTTCTGTTTCTAGTATATTCACAAGGTTTTGTAGGTCCCTTTCATTTTCTGCAGTTAGCACGGTGTCATCTGCGTACCGAATGTTGTTTATCATTTTCCCTCCAACCTTTAATCCAGGGTCTTTTTCTAGGTTTCTCATGATGTTTTCGCTAGTATAGTGAAAACAGATCTGGTGACAAAACACAACCCTGTCTGACTCCTCTTTTGATGTTTTGAAAAGAGCTTATATTGTTTTCTATTCTCATTGCAGCTGTTTCTTCCCAGTACATATTCCTGATTATTCGTAGATCTTTTCCATCAACATTGAGTCTCTCCAGTTGGTTGATCAATTCTTCATGTCGTACCCGATCGAAAGCCTTGGTGTAATCAACAAAGCATAAATACAAATCCTTATTCATCTCCTTTGACCTCTCTATGATAGTTCTTAGGATGTATATGGCATTAATAGTTCCTTTCCCTTCCACAAATCCACACTGTTCTTCTGCTATTTCTCTTTTGATTCTATTCCTTGTCCTCATCATGATTATTCTTAACAGGATTTTTGTTACATTACTCATCAAATTGGTTGTGCGATGGAGTTCACATTCTATAGCCCCTGTCTTCTTTGGAAGTGCAATGAAAATTGATTTGACATATCGTTGGGGATTTTTCCAGTGTCGTAAATTTCATTTAGGACTGTTATTTTTTCTATGCGAAATTCCTTCAGGGCTTCAATCATCTCTGTAGTAATGTTGTCTGGTCCTGGGGCTTTTCCTGGTTTCATCTTTTTCAGTGCTGCTCTAACTTCATCTTTCATTATGGGTGGTCCTTCAAAGTTCTTTTTTATAATGTGTTCTTCGTTTCTGTCATCCTCAAAAAGGTCTTTAATGTACTCTCCCCATCTGTCCAGTATTTTGTCTTTTTCCATGATAAGCGTGCCATCTTTCGATTTTAAGCAACGAGTTGATGTGCATGTATTTTTCCTGTCGAGAATTTCTTCAATTCGTCTGTACATACCCTGAGGATCTATTTTGTGTCGTTCTTCTATCTCTTTGCATTTTGTGTTCAGCCAAGCTTCCTTAGCTTCATTGCACCTATACCTGATTTCTTTGTTTATCTTCCTGTATATCTCCTCGTTTCTCTTTGCCCTCCTCCTTTCCTCCATCAGACCCAAAATTTCATTAGTCATCCAGCTCTTTTTTGCTTTTCTATCTGCCTTAGGGATTTCTTCACAAGCTTCATTTATCGAACTTCTCAACTTTGTCCATTGTTCCTCACTGTCACCAACGTCTTCCAGAGCACTGAATTTGTTTTGAACATGTACATTAAATTTTTGACGTATCATTTCATCTGTCTTTAAGAGTCCGAGGTTTAGTTTGATGTTGCTTTTGGTCTGTTTCCTTTTCCTCAATTTCAGCCTAAACCTTCCCACTACAGGATTGTGGTCACTGTTGCAGTCTGCGCCTGGTAGTGTTTTTGCTGACAGTAAAGAATTTCTAAATCTTTTGTTGATCAGGATGTAGTCAATCTGATTTTTGGTATTATCTCCTGGACTCATCCAAGTCCATTTTCTTCTATTAGGCTGCTCAAACCAGGTGTTTCCCACTATGAACTCATTCATTTGTGCCCATTCTACAAGTTTCCCTCCCCTTTCATTTTGTGTACCAAGGCCATGAGGTCCAACTATATCCTCCACCCTATCCTGTCCCACTTTAGCATTAAAATGTCCCAGTATGAGTGTAACTTCTTGTGATTTACATTGGACCTTGGCCATCTCTAAAACTTCGTAGAAGTTGTCGATGTCTTCCTGAGTACTTGCGGATGTTGGTGCATACACTTGTATGATATTAATATCAAATGGTTTGCCTCTCAATTTAACCAGCAATACTCTGTCGGACACTGCCCAGTATCCCTAAACTGCTTTTATCTTTATGAATATTAATTTAACACACAAGACAAATGCTTTTACCACGATGAACACTAATTTAGCACACAAGACAAATGCTTTTATCACGATGAACACTAATTTAGCACACAAGACAAATGCTTTTACCACGATGAACACTAATTCAACACACAAGACAAATGTTTTTACCACGATGAACAATAATTTAGCACACAAGGGAAATGCTTTTACCACGATGAACACTAATTCAACACACAAGACAAATGATTTTACCACGATGAACAATAATTTAGCACACAAGGGAAATGCTTTTACCACGATGAACACTAATTCAACACACAAGACAAATGCTTTTACCACGATGAACACTAATTTAGCACACAAGACAAATGCTTTTACCACGATGAACACTAATTTAGTACACAAGACAAATGCTTTTACCACGATGAACACTAATTTAGCATACAAGACAAATGCTTTTACCACGATGAACACTAATTCAACACACAAGACAAATGTTTTTACCACGATGAACACTAATTTAACACACAAGACAAATGCTTTTACCACGATGAACACTAATTTAACACACAAGACAAATGCTTTTACCACGATGAACACTAATTTAGCATACAAGACAAATGCTTTTACCACGATGAACACTAATTCAACACACAAGACAAATGTTTTTACCACGATGAACACTAATTTAACACACAAGACAAATGCTTTTACCACGATGAACACTAATTTAACACACAAGACAAATGCTTTTACCACGATGAACACTAATTTAGCACACAAGACAAATGCTTTTACCACGATGAACACTAATTTAGCACACAAGGGAAATGCTTTTACCACGATGAACACTAATTTAGCACACAAGCGAAATGCTTTTATCTCGATGAACACTAATTCAACACACAAGACAAATGCTTTTACCACGATGAACACTAATTTAGCACACAAGACAAATGCTTTTACCACGATGAACACTAATTCAACACACAAGACAAATGCTTTTACCACGATGAACACTAATTTAGCACACAAGACAAATGCTTTTACCACGATGAACACTAATTTAGCACACAAGACAAATGCTTTTACCACGATGAACACTAATTTAGCACACAAGACAAATGCTTTTACCACGATGAACACTAATTTATCACACAAGACAAAATGCTTTTACCATGATGAACACTAATTTAGCTCACAAGAGAAATGCTTTTACCACGATGAACACTAAGTTAGCACACAAGATACATGCTTTTACCACGATGAACACTAATTCAACACACAAGGGAAATGCTTTTACCACGATGAACACTAATTCAACACACAAGACAAATGCTTTTACCACGATGAACACTAATTTAACACACAAGACAAATGCTTTTACCACGATGAACACTAATTTAGCACACAAGACAAATGCTTTTACCACGATGAACACTAATTTAGCACACAAGACAAATGCTTTTACCACGATGAACACTAATTTAACACACAAGACAAATGCTTTTACCACGATGAACACTAATTTAGCACACAAGACAAATGCTTTTACCGCGATGAACACTAATTTAGCACACAAGACAAATGCTTTTACCACGATGAACACTAATTTAACACACAAGACAAATGCTTTTACCACGATGAACACTAATTTAACACACAAGACAAATGCTTTTACCGCGATGAACACTAATTTAGCACACAAGACAAATGCTTTTACCACGATGAACACTAATTTAGCACACAAGACGAATGCTTTAACCACGATGAACACCAATTTAACACACAAGACAAATGCTTTTACCACGATGAACACTAATTTAACACACAAGACAAATACTTTTACCACGATGAACACTAATTTAACACACAGACAAATACTTTTACCACGATGAACACTAATTTAACACAGAAGACAAATACTTTTACCACGATGAACACTAATTTAATACACAAGACGAATGCTTGTACCTCAGCGAATACTACTTTAACACACAAGATACATGCTTTTATCTAATGAATACTAATTTAACACTCAAGAAAATGCTTTCAATTCAATAAAATCTAATTTAACAAGCAAGACAAATGCTTTTACCACAACGAATATTAATCCAACACAAAAGATACATGCTTTTATCTGAATGAATACTAATTCAACATACAAGACATATACTTTCATCTCGATGAATATTAATTTAACACATACGAAAAACGCTTTTATCTCTGTGAATACTACAATGATTTAACACACAAGACAAATGCCTTTACCTCGATGGATACTAAATTTACCACACAAGACAAAAGCCTTTACCTCGATGGATACTAAATTTAACACACAAGACAAAAGCCTTTACCTCGATGGATACTAAATTTAACACACAAGACAAAAGCCTTTACCTCGATGGATACTAAATTTAACACACAAGACAAATGCCTTTACCTCGATGGATACTAAATTTACCACACAAGACAAAAGCCTTTACCTCGATGGATACTAAATTTAACACACAAGACAAAAGCCTTTACCTCGATGGATACTAAATTTAACACACAAGATAAATGCCTTTACCTCGATGGATACTAAATTTAACACACAAGATAAATGCCTTTACCTCGATGGATACTAAATTTAACACACAAGACAAAAGCCTTTACCTCGATGGATACTAAATTTAACACACAAGATAAATGCCTTTACCTCGATGGATACTAAATTTAACACACAAGACAAATGCCTTTACCTCGATGGATACTAAATTTAACACACAAGACAGATGTTTTCACCCCTTTAAGGTGATATCTTGCGTGACACCGAAACACGACCTTACTGAGAATTTTTTTTCCATTTAATTGTAAATTTTTTCAATACTTTAGTTACATATACATGTCCAGACGCACAAATTGTTCCACACAAATGTATTCGTTTAGATGTGTAGAAGTGGTAGATTACGACATCTCAAAAAGTAAAACGTTACACCTGTTACATCAGTTGACTAGTATCAGCATAAATCTGCATGGTTGTGTGTTGATATCAGGATAATGAACTCTCCCGCGCCTCCCGTGGGGATGCCGGGGGGCTCTTTCAGTATGAATAGTATCCCAACCTTCTGTTATGAAAATTTCCTCTTTTCTTTCACTCTCTTTGTTTCTTCTTTGTTCCTTAGCTTCCTTACGGTGTTACACGATACTGATTGATGTATCGGACTGTGAAGACGGCTGCCATAGTGAAACCTTACCCTCTAAACAAACAAATCACTCAGAGCAAACAGAATAGGTTTCTCTGCCCCTTAGCCACATGGTGAATTGATATTGATTTCCCCTTTTGATTCCTTACCCTAAAGCTGTGATGGACTTGATCTGAAAGACGGAATGAGCTGAGTGATGATAAAGCTGTTGAAACGATGTAGAAGACAGGGTAGCAATGCACACTCACACTCACACACACACACACACGCGCGCGCGCGCGCACACACACACACACACACACACACACACACACACGCACACTCACACACACACACACAAACACACACACACACACATTCATACATACATTCATACATACATACACACATACATATACACACACACTCACGCACACACACACGCGTACATACACACACATGCACGCACTTACACACACACGCACTTCGTGTGCACGCACATACACCATCTTACACACATACGCGCGTGTGCCCGTGCGCGCACACACATTCACACACACACACACACGTACTTCACATGCACACACACACACATACTTATACACACACGCGCGTGCACACAAATACACGCATACATACACACACCATCATCATCATTAAACATTTATCGTCAGATTATCATGATGTTAAAAACATACATAACTCAACTGGTTAAAAAAATCAAAATAACCTCATCATGAACGAATCTCAACAAAAACACACTCTCTCTCACACACACACACACACACACACACACACACACACACACACACACACACACACAACCACACACACAAACACACACACGCACATGCACACACACACACATTTGTATACCGACTCACACACACGTACACACACAGCACACACACACACAGCACACATACACACACACACACACACGCACATACGCACACACATACGCACACACTCACAGCACACACACACACACACACAGAGCACACACACACACACACACACACACAGCATACACACACACACACACACACACACACACACACACACAAACACACACACACACGCACTCACAGCACACACACACACACACACAGCACACGCACACACACACACAAACATACACACCACACACACACACACACACACACACACACACACACACACACACACACACACACACACACTTAATTAAGGAAACCGTCTTCTAATTAAGGAGTTACACACTACGTCAGCCGCTATCACAGCTCTGAGACGATGAGGACATTAACCTGGCCGCTTTCCTAATTGCCAGCCGTTTGACATCGCTAACGCCACTGATGCCTCTCAATACTTTTTAACCATTTGATTCCCTTCCCTATCCAACAGCTGCATAAACTTAACCCTTACACTCCCTCATCGCTTCCGATAGAGTCGTGGGCTCAGTTTGATATCTCGAGTTCAATCCAAGCCGACAACATGAAAGACTAGTTCGTTTATTGCTTAACTTAATGTTTCCATCATACTAGTGGTGTCAGCTTCATCATCATCATCATCAGGTGCCCTGCCTCATGGCGTTGGCGACCATGGACTTCCAACCATCTCTATCTCTCGTTGCCCCCAGCATCTTCCCCACCCTCCTCTGCAAGTCCGTCCAGCATTCTCTCCCTGGGTCTACCTGGTGCTCTCTTTCCCTCCAGCTTTCCAGTTGTGACCAGGTGTTCCAAATCCCCCTTCCTCATAAAATGGCCAATGAATGTTGCTTGTCTTTTCCTAATCTTCCTTATGAGTGATCTACTTGTGTCTGCCTCCATCATGACTGTCTCGTTTGTTTTCTTTGCTGTCCATGGAACTCTCAACATTCTTCTTAGAAACCACATCTCGGCTGCCTCAATCTTGTTCTGGCTTTGCTTGCTGACTGTCCACGCCTCACATCCATACAACAGTATTGGTTCTATATAACATTCAAGGACTCTCTTTCTGATGTTAATTGATAGGCATTTGTTGGAAAGAAAGCTTGTCATCTTCTTGAATGCTGTTTTGGCTTGGCCGATTCTGTCAGCTATTTCCGATGTGCATCTGCCGTCTGATGAAATGACCGTTCCCAGGTATTTGAACTTATTAACCTGTGTCAAGGTTGTACCATTTGCTGTTATTTTGCATGAGGGGATTTCATGGTTTTTACTGATCACCATGACTTCAGTCTTCCTGCTGTTTAGTTCTAACCCCTTACCTTGGGGTGTCACCTTAGTGTTTCATAACTCCTTCTTGACCCCCACCCCCACCCCACCCCACCCCCTCCTCCGTTACCAGCGCGTAGAGTTTTGCACAAGCTCAAATAATCTGTCAGATAATTGCTGGCAGATTAGTGTGGAGCGCATATGGAAATTATTCACGTGTAATTAATTCGTCTTGAACAAGCTCCGAACGCCCTCGCCCTATCCACCATTATCTAAAAGCGTTAAGCGATTTGACATTAAAGAAATAACAAAACGAACTCTATCTGTTAATTTTCTGTGTTTAAGTCTTTCATTCTCTCATCCTATTTATTCATATAAACAATTGTTTTGTGTTTGTTTGGCTTTGGCTTTGGTTTTGGGTTTGTTTTGGTTGGTTGGTTGGTTGGTTGGTTGGTTGGTTGGTTGGTTGGTTGGTTGGTTAGTTGGTCGGTTGGTCGGTCGGTCGGTTGGTTGGTCGGTCGGTCGGTTGGTCGGTTGGTCGGTCGGTCGGTCGGTTGGTTGGTTGGTCGGTCGGTCGGTTGGTTGGATGGTCGGTTGGTTGGTTTTTTGGTTGGTTGGTTGGTTGGTCGGTCGGTCGGTCGGTCGGTCGGTCGGTCGGTCTGTCGGTCGCTCGGTCGATCGGTTGGTTGGTTGGTTGGTTGGTTGGTTGGTTGGTTGGTTGGTTGGTTGGTTGATCGGTGGTTGGTCGGTTGGTTGGTTGATTGGTTGGTTGGTTGAGGTTTTTTGTTTGTTTTTGTTTTGCTTGTTTATTCGCTTGTTTCTCTGCTTGCTTGTCTTTTTGTTTGTTTGTTGTTTGTTTTATGGGGGGTGATTTCATTCTGGGTTACAATAGATCTACATGTGAATTTTGGCTACTGCTACTCTCTCCTGGAAGAAAGCGTCGCCGCAGTGCAGCGCCACCTTTCTTCTTTTTTTCTGAATGGAAGTTGATTTTGCTACAGAATTTGGCCAGGGACACCTTCTGCTGTTGCCGTTGGGTCTTTAACAGGAAGTGAGTGCGTGCTACACATGGTGCCTCGGTTTATAGTCATATTTACATTCATTCATATTCATAGATTCATATTCATATTCATATATATTCATATATTCATATTCATATATTCATATTCATATATTCATATTCATATTCATTCTTTTGTCACAGTGGATTTACTATGTGAAATTCTGGCTGATCTCCCCTTTGAGAGCACGTCGCCGCAGTGCAGTGCCACCCATGTTTGACACTTCAGACAGACAAGTTAGTTAGTTAGTTGAGTGAGTTTTAAAGTCCTACCACTCTTAGAGTATACGAGGACTAGCGAAAAATTTTTTTTAAAAAAGCCTTCAATAATTTTAAAGCATTGTGAGAAACCGATGCTTTATTCGGTTCTCTGATCCACCCTGGATGGCAATCGACTGGGTGAATGCTCACACAGACAAGAAGATTAATTTGCCTTCAAGGGGAGGTAGGCTACCTGGGCAAGAAAACTATTTCTGTAACGATTAATTCAGGATTATAACTCTTGAGAGTTACGTAGGAGTTATCTCCCATGTAGAATTTCTCAAAATCCAACGTAGTTTGCGCTGCCCATTCAGCTAGCATAGAAGCAGCCACAAAGCACAAAACTGTAAGCTCAGAACATTCCCAAAAAAAGGAATGCCCAAGCCTATCTTTATACCCCGTAATGTTCTGAGCTTACAGTATTGTGCTTTGTGGCTGCTTCTATGCTAGCTGAATGGGTAGCGCAAACTATGTTGGATTTTGAGAAATTCTACATGGGAGATAACTCCAATGTGACTCCCAAGAGTTATAATCCTGAATTAATTTTTAAAAAATTGTTCCCTGCTTCACTCTTATTTCCTTTTATTTCTGTAACGTTTTATACCAGTGGGGCGAATGCCCTTCTCTTCACGATTTTCAACTGCCGTGGGATGTTTTAGCGTGCACAGGCCAGACGGCACATGGGTTTTTTTTTTCGTCCCCATTCGAAGGACCAGACGTTCGGTTCGATCTTGTGGTCAAACTTAGGAGAAAGATCAAGGCCTCAACAGGAAACGAACCCTGGAACCCTAAGTTTAGTTACTGGCAGGCGAGCGTCTGAACCATTCTGCCAGTCTTTTCCTCATGCAAAAAGACTAGCACCCAGACAAGCATAAAGATCTGGTGGAGAGGGGGGGGGGTGAAAGAAAAATCCCTGTGTGATCTGTGAATCCAGAAAAGGTTTCCGCGTTTTAACCCTTTAGCTCCCGCACCCTATCCAGGAAGCAGATGGATTGGGTGAGGGAATCAAAGGATCAAAGTTTTGCTTTTCTAGCATGGTTGACAATGCAGGATGCTGGTGGACAGGGTGCGGGAGGCAAAGGGTTAAGAAGCTGCAAAACTTAACCCTTTGACTCTCTCACCCTACCTGTCAGCTTCTTGCAAGAAGCTAGCAGATGTAGTAAGGGCGTGAAAGAATTATGTTTTTGGCTTTGTCATCATAGTTTATATCGTAGAAAGCTGGTAGACAGGATGAGGGAGTCCTAGGAATAAGTATTGCTCAGACTGCTGACGTCTCTAGATGTTTCACATTTTGACATAGTGATTGCCACCCTGTTGGGTATTAACGTCTGTGGGATATTATCTGGGCATATTTTCCTTAACTGGCAAACACGTCCAAATACAACATG
>JAPXFY010000022.1:61945858-61978358 GCA_030674185.1 Monoplex corrugatus
CTGATAACGGCATAAATTACCTAAAATTGCTGCCGCATATCTCACATCCCTAGAGCCAAAAATGTACTTAATACATGTACCCAGTTATCAATCCTAAGAAAAAGTACATCAGACTTTATCGAAACACATACAGGTGAACGGACCGGCAAAGCAGAAAATGATAGGAAGAAATGACAGAAAGCAAAGGAACAGGGCAGAAAGAAATGACAGAAAGCAAAGGAACAGGGCAGGAAGAAATGACAGAAAGCAAAGGAACAGGGCAGGAAGAAATGACAGAAGCAAAGGAACAGGGCAGGAAGAAATGACAGAAGCAACAAAGGAACAAGGCAGGAAGAAATGACAGAAGCAACAAAGAACAGGGCAGGAAGAAATGACAGAAGCAACAAAGGAACAAGGCAGGAAGAAATGACAGAAGCAACAAAGGAACAAGGCAGGAAGAAATGACAGAAGCAACAAAGGAACAGGGCAGGAAGAAATGACAGAAGCAACAAAGGAACAAGGCAGGAAGAAATGACAGAAGCAACAAAGGAACAGGGCAGGAAGAAATGACAGAAGCAAAGGAACAGGGCAGGAAGAAATGACAGAAGCAACAAAGGAACAGGCAGGAAGAAATGACAGAAGCAACAAAGGAACAGGGCAGGAAGAAATGACAGAAGCAACAAAGGAACAAGGCAGGAAGAAATGACAGAAGCAACAAAGGAACAGGGCAGGAAGAAATGACAGAAGCAACAAAGGAACAGGGCAGGAAGAAATGACAGAAGCAACAAAGGAACAGGGCAGGAAGAAATGACAGAAGCAACAAAGGAACAGGGCAGGAAGAAATGACAGAAGCAACAAAGGAACAAGGCAGGAAGAAATGACAGAAGCAACAAAGGAACAGGGCAGGAAGAAATGACAGAAAGCAAAGGAACAGGGCAGGAAGAAATGACAGAAAGCAAACGAACAAGGCAGGAAGAAATGACAGAAAGCAAAGGAACAAGGCAGGAAGAAATGACAGAAAGCAAAGGAACAAGGCAGGAAGAAATGACAGAAAGCAAAGGAACAGGGCAGGAAGAAATGACAGAAAGAAGCAAAGGAACAGGGCAGAAAGAAATGACAGAAAGCAAAGGAACAGGGCAGGAAGAAATGACAGAAAGCAAAGGAACAGGGCAGGAAGAAATGACAGAAAGCAAAGGAACAGGGCAGAAAGAAATGACAGAAAGAAAAGGAACAGGGCAGAAAGAAATGACAGAAAGAAGCAAAGGAACAAGGCAGGAATAAATGACAGAAAGCAAAGGAACAAAGGAACAGGGCAGGAAGAAATGACAGAAAGCAAAGGAACAGGGCAGGAAGAAATGACAGAAAGCAAAGGAACAAGGCAGGAAGAAATGACAGAAAGCAAAGGAACAGGGCAGGAAGAAATGACAGAAAGCAAAGGAACAAGGCAGGAAGAAATGACAGAAGCAACAAAGGAACAAGGCAGGAAGAAATGACAGAAAGCAAAGGAACAGGGCAGGAAGAAATGACAGAAGCAACAAAGGAACAGGGCAGGAAGAAATGACAGAAGCAACAAAGGAACAGGGCAGGAAGAAATGACAGAAGCAACAAAGGAACAGGGCAGGAAGAAATGACAGAAGCAACAAAGGAACAGGGCAGGAAGAAATGACAGAAGCAACAAAGGAACAAGGCAGGAAGAAATGACAGAAGCAACAAAGGAACAGGGCAGGAAGAAATGACAGAAGCAACAAAGGAACAAGGCAGGAAGAAATGACAGAAGCAACAAAGGAACAGGGCAGGAAGAAATGACAGAAGCAACAAAGGAACAAGGCAGGAAGAAATGACAGAAGCAACAAAGGAACAGGGCAGGAAGAAATGACAGAAGCAACAAAGGAACAAGGCAGGAAGAAATGACGGAAGCAACAAAGGAACAGGGCAGGAAGAAATGACAGAAAGCAAAGGAACAGGGCAGGAAGAAATGACAGAAAGCAAAGGAACAAGGCAGGAAGAAATGACAGAAAGCAAAGGAACAAGGCAGGAAGAAATGACAGAAAGCAAAGGAACAAGGCAGGAAGAAATGACAGAAAGCAAAGGAACAGGCAGGAAGAAATGACAGAAAGAAGCAAAGGAACAGGGCAGAAAGAAATGACAGAAAGCAAAGGAACAGGGCAGGAAGAAATGACAGAAAGCAAAGGAACAGGGCAGGAAGAAATGACAGAAAGCAAAGGAACAGGGCAGGAAGAAATGACAGAAAGAAGCAAAGGAACAAGGCAGGAATAAATGACAGAAAGCAAAGGAACAGGGCAGGAAGAAATGACAGAAAGCAAAGGAACAGGGCAGGAAGAAATGACAGAAAGCAAAGGAACAAGGTAGGAAGAAATGACAGAAAGCAAAGGAACAGGGCAGGAAGAAATGACAGAAAGCAAAGGAACAGGGCAGAAAGAAATGACAGAAGCAACAAAGGAACAGGGCAGAAAGAAATGACAGAAAGCAAAGGAACAGGGCAGAAAGAAATGACAGAAGCAACAAAGGAACAAGGCAGGAAAAAATGACAGAAGCAACAAAGGAACAGGGCAGAAAGAAATGACAGAAGCAAAGGAACAAGGCAGGAAGAAATGACAGAAAGAAGCAAAGGAACAGGGCAGAAAGAAATGACAGAAAGCAAAGGAACAAGGCAGGAAGAAATGACAGAAGCAAAGGAACAGGGCAGAAAGAAATGACAGAAAGCAAAGGAACAAGGCAGGAAGAAATGACAGAAGCAAAGGAACAAGGCAGGAAGAAATGACAGAAAGAAGCAAAGGAACAAGGCAGGAATAAATGACAGAAAGCAAAGGAACAGGGCAGGAAGAAATGACAGAAAGCAAAGGAACAGGCAGGAAGAAATGACAGAAAGCAAAGGAACAAGGTAGGAAGAAATGACAGAAAGCAAAGGAACAGGGCAGGAAGAAATGACAGAAAGCAAAGGAACAGGGCAGAAAGAAATGACAGAAGCAACAAAGGAACAGGGCAGAAAGAAATGACAGAAAGCAAAGGAACAGGGCAGAAAGAAATGACAGAAGCAACAAAGGAACAAGGCAGGAAAAAATGACAGAAGCAACAAAGGAACAGGGCAGAAAGAAATGACAGAAGCAAAGGAACAAGGCAGGAAGAAATGACAGAAAGAAGCAAAGGAACAGGGCAGAAAGAAATGACAGAAAGCAAAGGAACAAGGCAGGAAGAAATGACAGAAGCAAAGGAACAGGGCAGAAAGAAATGACAGAAAGCAAAGGAACAAGGCAGGAAGAAATGACAGAAGCAAAGGAACAAGGCAGGAAGAAATGACAGAAGCAACAAAGGAACAAGGCAGAAACAAAGAGAGTGACAGAAAAGAGGAAATTTCTAGCACAGTATTTCCAGATTGTGAAGAAACTATTTTCACTCAAAGAGCCCCCGGCATCCCCACGAGGGGGAATAACACTAGCAGGAGACTGGCTTAACCCTTTGAATCCCTCCAGCTTTCCTGTTGTGACCAAGTGCTCTAATTCCTTGTTCCTCATAAAATGGCCCATAAATGTTGCTTGTCTTTTCCTAATCTTCTTTTACCAATCATTGTCATACACATTGCTAACAAGATAAACTTCTCTACAGGCAAAGTAGCTCAGCGCTGGGCCACTGATCTAGTTCTGACAGCCTCAGCAGCCAAGGGGTTAATTTAAAGACAGCACTTGTGACTTCAGCTGAACCTTTTGACTCTCGCACCCTATCCACCAACCACAAAAACTTGACCCCTTGACTTCCCCGCCCAGCTATCTGCAGGAAGCTAGTGGATAGGGTGGGGGAGTCAAAAGGGTTAAGTTTTTGTTTGGCTACCATGGTTGACAATGCAGAATGCCGGTGGACAGGTACGGGAGTCGAAGGGTTAAAATAAGTGCAGTCACATTTTTGTTGTTGTTGAGTTTTCAGGTTGAATATGAACAGTGTTCCCAGTTGTCGTTACACGTATGTCGGCTGTAAATGAACAAGAAATAACAATAATAATGTCAGTATTTATACGGCGCTAAATCTTGACAATTCAAATCAAAGCGCACTCACGCACCAGGCACTCGCATACAATCGACAAAGACCAGCCTTACAATATTCAATACACAGACTGAAGGAAAGAAGTAGTTGTAGAATTCATTAGCTGTTAGTTTCACACGTCAGTACAATACTGTTGTACGGATGCGAGGCGTGGACAGTCAGCAAGCAAAGCCAGAGCAGGATCGAGGCAGCCGAGATGTGGTTTCTAAGAAGGATGTTGAGAGTTCCATGGACAGCAAAGAAAACAAACGAGACAGTCTTGATGGAGGCAGACACAAGTAGATCACTCATAAGGAAGATTAGGAAAAGACAAGCAACATTTATAGGCCATTTTATGAGGAAGGGGGATTTGGAACACCTGGTCACAACGGGAAAGCTGGAGGGAAAGAGAGCACCAGGTAGACCCAGGGAGAGAATGCTGGACGGACTTGCAGGAGACTTCCCCAAAATACACAAAATTAATATTGGCTCAAAATCACAAAATAAGTTTAAAATAATATACCGTTGCGTATGAAATATAATTTACGTAATTTCAAAAAATGTCCCCTAATTACTACATATTTTGCTTGTAGCAATTTGGGGATGTCCTTTAATTACTGCATCCCACTGACCCTGTTCTCACACAGATTGAGTCACAACTTTTCAGTCTGATTTGGTTTAAAAGCGTATGTCTTTGGCTTCTTTACTGTCTGAGATTGATCTATTGTTTTCTTTATGGTTTTCTGTCTATTGTTATTGCTGTGTAAGTGCTGATGGTGTTATTGTTGTTATTGCTGTGTAAATGCTGATAGTGTTATTGTTGTTATTGCTGTGTAAGTGCTGATGGTGTTATTGTTGTTATTTTACCATCTTTCTTTTAAGAAAATAACAGATTTTGTTGTCTAGCACTGCCATTAACAGATTGATTGACTGAATAACTTACATTCGTGTTGATTAATGTTATGGTATAATGCTACCAATTTTGAAGAACAAGGTCTCCCAACAGTGTAAAAATCGCTACTCACAGTTCCGTAGCTTTCGATGGCGTTCTCGCCATCTTCGTCAGCGCTCTAATGCTGTCTGCGTGAATCTCTACTCAGATCTCGCGAACATGGGATGAACCCAGTTCACGAGATCGAATCAGAGAATGGTACACCGGGGGCAGGGTGTAACGGCCTCGGTCCCTGTTGAGCGGGGGGTTGGTGGCTGCGATGTAGATGGCCTCCTTGACTCCTCGCTGGAACCACTTATTTTCTCTGTCCAGGATGTTGACATTGTCCGCACTGAATTGATGTTTTTCGGCGTGTAGGTGAGCTCCTACTGGAGAAGAGTCCCTCTTGTGTTCTGTTAGTCTCTTCTGAAGGGGGCGTTCAGTTTCACCGACATAATGTTGGTTACAGTCCTGGCAGTCTATTCTGTATATAATGCCAGCTTTGTCGAGTTTGCTGGTTTTGTCCTTGGGGGTGACCAGCTGGCTGCGTATGGTGTTGGAAGGTTTGGAATGTACAGCCACCCCCAGTTTTCTGATCTTTCTGGACAGAGCGTCACTCACACCTCCTACGTATGGGATGGTGATGTGTCCCTTGCGCTGGTGTTGTTTCACTGGCTGTTGGGATGCGGTGTTGGATTTCCTGCCTCCCGGGCTGTTCCAGGCCCACTTTTTGTAGCCCGAGATGGTGAGCACTTTTTTCAGGTGGTTAGTCTCCTTGTCTTTTGCCTCTTGGGTACTGCATATGGTGTTAGCTCTGTGGGTAAGGGTTCGAATCACTCCCAGTTTGTGTTCAAGGGGCTGGTGGCTGTCGAACTGTAAATATTGGTCCGTATGAGTTGGTTTACGGTAGACCGAGAAGGATAGAATGCCATCAGTTCTGGTGATGAGGGTGTCCAGCATGGCTATGGAGTTGTTCTGTTCCACTTCCCTCGTGAATTTGATGGCTGGGTGTTGGTTGTTCAGATGTTCTGTGAACTGTTCGACCAGTTGCTGGGGGAGGATAGTCATGGTGTCGTCTACGTAGCGCCCCCAGTATCGTGGTGGGGAGTGGAAAGAAGCCAATGCTTTCTCTTCAAAATCCTCCATGAACAGGTTGGCTACTATTGGGCTTACTGGGGAGCCCATGGCTGCTCCTTCTTTTTGTTGGTAGAATTCACCTTGGAAGGTGAAGTAGGTGGTGGTGAGGCAGCAGGACAAGAGTTCACATACGTCGTCCACTGTGAGAGATGTACGTTGGTGGAGGGTTTGGTCGTTTTGTAACCTTCGGCGTATGATCTCTATGCTTTCTTTCACTGGTACGCTGGTAAATAGGGCAGAGACATCATATGACACAAGGAGTTCATCATGAGCGAGGGTGTAGTTACTCAGTTTTTCCACTAGGTCAGCACTGTTGTGGATGTGATGATCTGTGTGTCCTACGAGAGGTGATAGGATGTCCGCCACAAATCTAGCCGTCTCATACATGATGGAACCTCTGGATGCGACTATGGGACGGAGGGGGACTTCTTTCTTGTGGACTTTGGGTAGACCATAGAACTTGGGGACGTCGGACACAGTTGGGTATAATTTCCTGTACTGTTCTAATGACAGGCGGTCCGTCTCTTTCAGGCGTTTCAGTGTGTCTTTCAGTTTGTTGGAAAACTTGGAAGTAGGATCTTTCTTGAGGCGTTCATATGTTGTAGTATCTTCCAGAAGTTTGCTTGCCTTCTCATAGTACATGGGTCTAGGCATGATGACTGTGGCACGACCTTTGTCAGCTGGTAGGATCATCGTGGCGTGTTCGTTCTTTAAATCCGCCAGAGCCCGTCTTTGGTCCGGTGTTAAGTTGGATTTCGGTAGTTTGGCCTGTTTCATGATTCTGACACAGTCTGATCTTAAGTGTGTGGCTTCTTCTGAATTAGGGCCAATATACCTGCAAGCTGTTTCAATGCTTGTGATGAGGTCTACCACTGGAAGCTTGTTAGGGGCTACGGCGAAATTTAGTCCTTTCTCTAGTACTTCCTGTTCTGGTTTAGTGAGTTGGCGATCTGATAGATTGATCACCCACCTCTCTTTGGTCTTTCTTTTTGTTTCTTCCGGTACAGGTGTAATCTCGCTTTTGTCATTCTGTTGTCTCCTGTTGTTTTTTGGTGCTAGAAGTTCGAATTTCTTTCGATGGCGTTGGCGTACTTTGTCCCATTCTATTCGTCGTGTGTTGTTTAGCCACTCTTTGATTTCGGAGAGCATAGCATCTGGTAGTGTGCTAGAGCTCAGTCTTTCCTCGAGGTCTTGGATTTTCCCTTCCAGACAAGTGATGCGGGTGTTGATTTGCTTGATGCGTTCGTTCATGAGTGCTCGTTGTGCCTGATTGATGATATTATTTGCTGCTGTTCCTTTCATCGAAGTTTTGATTTTTAGGCTGGTGGGAAAGACGCCGTGATGTTTGCAGTGCAGTGTGAAGTGTAGATGGTTCCTGAACTTCGCTAGGGAGCGGTGTAATTTCTCTGATTCACGAAAGGTAGTGATGATCGTCCGATCGTAATCGCGAATGAGACGTAGGGGAAGTTTCAACAAAATTGGTAGCATTATGTCTACCCCCCAACTGTTGAAACTTCCCCTAATGTTATGGTATTTTGTTTTAATAGTTTAATACACATAATTTTTTTTAATCAAATGCTGTCTGTGTGGCTTGGTTTCAATTGTTAGCTTATTTATTTATTTATTCATCTATTTATTTATTTATTGTATTTGTATGTATGTATGTATGTATGTATGTATGTATGTATGTTTGTTTGTTTTTTTGTTTGTTTGTTTGTTTGTTTTCGTGTTTATATATTCATTTATTCGTTCATTGCATCGATCTGCCAGAATGACTCCATAACTGCATCACCACAGACCTCCCTAACATCACACAGACATGTAAATAGCCTTGTCGGACTGTTAACGGCACTTGACATATGCTGCTACGAGTTTAGAGTTTGTTCATCAGGGATTCGTTGTAATCTGACAATCCCTCATGCGCTCCACAAAATCTGCCATGTGCTGTCTGACAGACTATCTAAGCCTGCGTAGAACTGTATGCGCTGACAAGGTCTTGAAATGGAGGGAGGGGGGGAGGAAGGACACACCTATGAGACACTCGACTGACACCGCCAGATTGATTCAAACATAAAGATGGACAGTGAACTTGCCAGTTTTTTTTTATGTTGCGGACTGGAACTGGACTCGAGACATCAGACCTTGAGATCCAGGGTTTAGATCCAACAGCCAGCCAGCCTGCTCAAAAATGAGATAGAAATTGCACCCTAAACTATACTCCACACACACATGCATGCGCATACATACACACACGCACACACGCTGGCACATACGCACGCACACATGCACACACACACGCACGCACGCACGCACACACGTATGCACACACACACTTGATACCGAATCCTTCACGTACACAAACCCTGTGTGGTAGCGAGATCTTCACAACAATACCGATGTAAAAGAAACAAAACAACAGAGAAAGAGCCAACCTACACGATCTTAAAGGCTTATTGGTTTACCTTCGCGTCCATTTTCATAGACAACAAATATCTACATTGGAGGCCAACCCATGGAGATTAGAGTGTTTACTTCTCTGAGAAAGTAGACTGCTATACTGAAATATATGCTTGTTCCTCCTCACACTCCTCCGTTTGGTTCAGCCACACCGGGGAAATGGGAGGGACATGTGAGGGACGATTCCAATCGCCGGTTTCATTCCACCGATTTCCACCAAAGTTCTATCCAATTGGTTCCTCCCACCGCTGTTCCCCCTGAAGTTCTTTTCCATTTGTACCCCTCCCAACCACTTCCATCTCTCTGTGAGCGTCCCTCCTTAAATTTCCTCTCAGTGCCCCCACTCCCCAAGATCTAACCCAGAGTTCCCTGTCTTAAGTAAACCCCCTTCCCCGCCCAACCCCCTTCATTGGTTATCTCCTGAAGTTCCCTTTCCCAAGTTCCCTTGTCTATAAATTCCTCCAATGTTCCCTCCCCTTGCTCTCCTTGCCCTGTAATCCTTCCCCTTGGTTCTCCTCGAAGTTCCTTCCAACGTATCCTCTCTTTCCACCCCAAAATTACATCCCATTTATCCCTCTGGTTCTTTCCCAAATTTCCACCAAGTTCCCTCTTTTTGTTTTTCCTTTTAATCGCCACACCCTTTGTCCCCATTCCCAGAGTTTTGACTTTTGTTCCCCCATCCAAATGTCCCTCCATTTGTTTCACCCTCTTTAGAGTTCCCTCCCTCTGTTTACCCCCCCCCACCGAATTCCCTTCATCTGCCCCCCCCCCTTGGAGTTCCCTCCCTCTGTTTCCCTCTTCAACAAGAGTTCCTTTCCTTAATTTTCCTCCTCAACCAGAGTTCTCTCCCACTGTTTCATCTCCACTCGGAGTTCCCTCCCTCTGTTCTACCCCCTGGAGTTCCTTTCCTCTGTTCTACCCCCCTGAAGTTCCCTCCCTCTGTTCTAACCCTGGAGTTCCCTCCCTCTGTTCTCCCTGGAGTTCCCTCCCTCTGTTCTACCCCCTGGAGTTCCCTCCCTCTGTTCTACCCCTGGAGTCCCTCCCTCTGTTCTACCCCCTGGAGTTCCCTCCCTCTGTTCTACCCTGGAGTTCCCTCCTCTGTTCTACCCCCATGCAGCTCCCTCCCTCTGTTCTACCCCTGGAGTTCCTTTCCTCTGTTCTACCCTGTGGAGTTCCCTCCCTCTGTTTCTTCCCCACTAAGATTCCCTCCACTTGTCACCGCCCCGAAATTCCCTCAATCTGCTCCTCCCAACTAGAGTTCCCTCCATCTGTTCCCCCACCTAGAGGTCCCTCCCTCTGTCCCCACCACACACACACCTGGAATTGCCTCTTTCTGTTCCCCCATGGAATTCCATTCATCTGTCCCCCCCCCTCTCTGGATTTCCTCACCCCCTCCTGAGTTCCCGCACTCTGTTTCCCTCTATCCATTGTTCCTCCCTCTGTTCCTCCCCCCCCCCAAATTGGAGTTCCCTCCTCGCTTCCCCCCCCCCCACCTGAGTGTTCTCCCATTCTTCCCCCAAAGTTCCCTCCCTCTGTCCCCCCCCCCTGGAGTTCCCTCTCTCTGTTCTCTCCCCTCTGGAATCCCCTCTCTCTTCCCCGCACTCCCCGAGTTCTCTCCTTCTGTTCCCCATTCTTCCATCTCGAGTTCCCTCCCTCTCTTCTTCCCATTCCGGAGTTCCCTCCCTCTGTTTTACCGTCCTCTGGAGTTCCTTCCCTCTGTTCTACCACCACCTGGAGATCCCTCCCTCCATTCTCCCCCCCACCCGATGTTCCCTCGCTCTGTTCCCCCCACCCGATGTTCCCTCGCTCTGTTCCCCCCACCGATGTTCTCTCGCTCTGTTCCCCTCCCCCTGGAGTTGTCTCGCTCTGTTCCCCACCCCCTGGAGTCTCGCTCTGTTCCCCACCCCCTGGAGTTGTCTCGCTCTGTTCCCCCTCTCCATGGAGTTGTCTCGCTCTGTTCCCCTCCCCCTGGAGTTGTCTCGCTCTGTTCCCCTCTCCATGGAGTTGTCTCGCTCTGTTCCCCATCCCCTGGAGTTGTCTCGCTCTGTTCCCCATCCCCTGGAGTTGTCTCGCTCTGTTCCCCTCTCCATGGAGTTGTCTCGCTCTGTTCCCCTCTCCATAGAGTTGTCTCGCTCTGTTCCCCTCTCCATGGAGTTGTCTCGCTCTGTTCCCCTCTCCATGGAGTTGTCTCGCTCAGTTCCCCTCTCCATGGAGTTGTCTCGCTCTGTTCCCCTCTCCATGGAGTTGTCTCGCTCTGTTCCCCTCTCCATGGAGTTGTCTCGCTCTGTTCCCCATTCCCTGGAGTTGTCTCGCTCTGTTCCCCTCTCCATGGAGTTGTCTCGCTCTGTTCCCCATCCCCTGGAGTTGTCTCGCTCTGTTCCCCACCCCCTGGAGTTGTCTCGCTCTGTTCCCCTCTCCATGGAGTTCCCTCGCTCCGTTTCCCTCAGCTATCCAGAGTTCTCCCCTCTGTTCTCTCCCACCCAACCTGGAGTTCCTTCTTCTGTTTCCCCATATCCAGAGTTCCTCCCTCCCCCAGTTCCCTCCCTCTTCCATTCCCCCCGAGTTCCCTCCCTGTTCCCACACCCCAAGTTCCCTCCCTGTGTTTCCTACCCCGACTCCACCCCCCATCCCGAGTTCCCTCTCTCTGTTCTCATCCCCATCTGGGGAGTTCCCTCACTGCTCTCCCCCCCCCCCCCCCCCTATCCGGAGTTCCTTCCCTCTGTGACTCACAAGATCAGAACAAAAACAATACCTGGACAAGAAAACGGCGTTAGTTGAAGGCAATTGATAGTAACACAAAGATTACTAGAACTGTGTTCACACACTGAGACCTCCAAGATAAGATATAGGGGCAAAGCAGGACCACCAGCATGGTATTAGCCGTGTCCCAGGGAGTATTGATTCCACTGCCTCCCTGCTAGATACATAGAAAAAACGACGCTGAAGATGAACCAGAAAAAATACGAAAAAAGAATAAGAACGCGCGTTTAATACAACAAGACAAGACAGGCACAAATTTTCGGCCTACTGGCCTTTGTCAAGCGCAAGATCACAAACACACAAGGTACAAAAATTAGGAGAAAAACACAAACTTCCCTGCTGGTCTATCCAGTGTGAAAAAAAGAATTAACTGCTTGGCATCTTCTAGGTTTCCAGAGACGTACATGCGAAGACCCAATCTTTTGGCCTTTGCTGTTAGTATGGCAAAACACTTTGCCCGACGAAGAATACCAAAGAGTGAATAAATACGAACAAAACAAAATTCAGAAAGAATGATTATATAACTGTCACATGGGCGAAGCTACGCACAAAAAGTTAAGGATCACTTGCACAAAAATTCATAACTTTCAAAATAAGAAAGCCAATGCGTTGAAGTTTGGCAAACATTTAATTCCATGCTTTAGTGATAACGATACACAATTGCCTTCAATTTCGAGCAATCGTTTGGTGTGTACATTTGATCAAAGTGGGTACGTATCGAAATTTGATTTCCCAAAGTCATTGAAATCACAAGACAGGGCATTCTGATGCTCCCAAAAGTTCAGTAATGCGTGTAACCGCCATGGCTGTTCTGGCACTCGACGCAGCGAGTCCTCATCGAGTTGACCAGGTTGGTGAAGATCCTCTGTGGAAGCGCCTGCCACTCAGCCTGCAGCATCTGGTAGAGGTGTTGGGCATCCCTGGGAGGGGGGTGGTTGCTCCTCACTTTGCGATCCAGAGGTTCTCAATCGGGTTGAGATCGGGACTGCATGCTGGCCACTCCATTCTGTTGACTCCAGACTGCTGCAGGAAGTTGTTGACCACCCTTGCCCTGTGGGGGCGAGGGGTGTCATCCTGGTAGACAGCCGTCGGTCCCATCTGCTGCAGTGTAGGCACAGCCAGCGGTCGAATGACCTCATCCCGGATCGGAGGCCAGTCAGGTTACCCTGTACATGATACAAGGGTGTTCTGTGGTGAAGGCTGAAGGCCCCCCAGACCATTACAGAACCTCCACCAAAGGCCACCTTTTCTTGGACAGTGGTGTCAATAAAGCATTGCCCTGGGCGCCTCCAGACCCTCAGTCGGCCGTCGTTGTGGTTCATGGTGAAGCATGATTCATCACTGAACAGGACCTGGGACCATTGCTGACGTGTCCACCTCACGTGACGTCTGCAGAAGGCGCGGCGTGCTGCCCTATGGGCTGGAGTTAAGCGTGGCCGTACAGCTGGGCGACGAGAACGGAGGTTAAACCCATGAAGGCGATTCCGTATGGTCTGCTGGCTGATGTTGATGTTAGTAGCCACCCTCAGCTGCCTTCGAATGATGCCTGGTTGCTCTGTTAGGTGCCACAAGAAACTGACCCTCTCTGTGTTCAATGCCCGATCAGTGGGTACAGCAGTGAAGAGAACCGCCATCAACGATTTTGTCATTGACAACGATGTCAGTGTGTTGTGTCTGACAGAGACTTGGTTGCTGCCCAGTGGTGATGAGGCCAAGTGTTGTGACTTGTCCCCTCCAGGCTTCAAGACTCTCAGCTTCCCTCGGCAGACCCGTGGTGGAGGCATCGCTTTTGTTGTGTCTGATGCCATTACTTCCTCCATTAGTGCTACCTCGAACTTCTCCTTCCCTCACACTTCATTTGAACTGGCCCAACTTACTCTCTCCCTACCCCAGCTTCTACTTCATGTCTTCTGCTTGTACCGTCCCCCTCCTAACAAAAAGAACCATCTCAAGGACTCACTCTTTCTCGACGAGCTCCCCGATCTACTTGAACATATGAACATGGTTAGAGGCAATTTCATTTTGGTGGGAGACTTTAACTTCCACTGGGATACCCCCTCAAATACATATCCGTCGCGTCTCATGGATCTTCTTGAATCCTTCAATCTATCCCAGGCTGTCACCTCCCCTACCCACAAGTCTGGCCATATCCTCGACTGGATCATTCACCCTGAAGGAGAACTGGTTGAGTCTGTCTCGACCAGCCTGTCCCTGACTTCGGACCACTACCCTGTTCTAGCCATGCTGAACCTCCCTGTTCCCTCTAAGCCTCCCCGCTACATTGAGAAGCGTGACTTGGCATCCATCGACTTTGTGGCTTTTAGATCGGATGTGCTGGCCGCTCTTCAATCGGCTCCTGCCCTATCTGCCGGGCTGTTCAACAGCCTTCTTCAAGACGTCATGGATCGCCATGCTCCTGTTCTTCGACGGAAAATCTCCACCCGACCACCGTCGCCCTGGTTTCCAGCTGCTGGAGAACAAGTACTGGATGCTAAGCGTGCAAGACGAAGGGCTGAGAGACAATGGCTTAAAAGTGGACTAGAAATTCACAAACAGATAATGCGTGCTGCTAACAATTTAGTAAATACCTTAGTACAACAAGCCAAGTCAGCATATTATAATTCAAAAATCACTGCATGTACTACAACAAAACAACTGTTCAAGGTCACCAATGCATTCATGGGGAGAATAAAATCATCCCCACTTCCTTCGCCTGTCTATCCCTCTAATCTACCACAGAAATTTTGTGACTTTTTTAGTAACAAAATTGAAGATCTTCGTTCAAGCCTCGACTCTCAGTCAGCAATGTTACCAGATGTTCCCTATGACTCTTTCACTGGAAACCTGTTTAATGAATTTAAGCCTGTGACTGAAGCTGTTGTCAGTGAAGTTATTCATAAAACTACCATAAAGACATGTGCACTTGATCCCCTTCCATCTGTTCTTTTATCCCAATTGATTCACGATTTGCTTCCCTACATCACTGTCATTGTAAATGACTCTCTCACTTCTGGATGTTTTCCTTCTATTCTCAAGACAGCTATTGTTCAACCTCTTCTAAAGAAACTCTCCCTTGATCCTGAAAACCTGAAAAACTACCGTCCTGTTTCCAATCTGTCCTTTCTTTCTAAGATTATTGAAAAGATCGCACTTCTCCAACTCCAGGAACACCTGGATTGCAACAGCCTTCTCTATCCTTTGCAATCTGCCTATCGCTCTGGTCATAGTACAGAGACTGCTCTTTTGAAGATTGTGAATGATCTGCTATCTACTCTAGACAATGGTCAGGTGTCCCTTCTCTCTCTTCTTGATCTCTCTTCTGCCTTCGACACTATTGATCACAATACTCTTCTTTCTCGACTTCAGAATATTTTTGGTATCTCTGGCATTGCTCTGTCATGGTTTCAATCCTACCTTTCTGGTCGTGTACAAGTTGTCTCCATAAATGGTGTCTCTTCTAATCCTACCATCTTGAAGTACGGTGTTCCTCAGGGCTCTGTCTTAGGCCCTATTCTCTTTATTTTGTACACTCAGCCCATCTCTGACATTGTAGCCCATCATCACATATCCCATCACTGTTTTTCTGATGACAACCAAATCTACATGTCTGGCATTCCCTCCACTATCCCTTCTATAACTCAACGCACACAGCTCTGCATTTCTGACATAAAGTCTTGGATGACATGCAACAAACTCCAGCTGAATAATGACAAAACAGAATTTATATTTATTGCATCAAAGCGACTTCTGTCTACTGTGCCTATCCCTGTTTCTATCCAGCTTGAAGACTCGGTAATCCACACTTCCACATCCGTGCGTAATCTCGGAGTTGTACTGGACCAAACTCTTTCCTTCCACAGCCAGGTATCCTCTGTCTGTCGTGCTTGTTACTTAGAACTTCGACGGATCAGTTCTGTGCGTCATCTTCTATCTGAAGAAAGCACTATAACTCTCATTTCTGCACTCATTCTTTCCAGACTCGACTACTGTAACTCGCTTCTTGCTGGCTGCCCCCAAACACTCTTATCCAAATTGCAAAAAGTTCAAAATAACGCTGCTCGCCTTGTACGGAAATGCACAAGGTCAACTCATGTTTCCCCTCTGCTTCAAACTCTACACTGGCTTCCTGTTCGAAAGCGTATTGACTATAAACTTTCCCTCCTATGCCATAAGTCTCTGGCTGGTCTAGCTCCCCCCTATCTTTCTGATCTCCTGACTGTTTACATTCCCTCCAGAGAGCTACGCTCTTCTACTGATGCCCACCTACTTAGAATCCCACGCTTCCGCAACAAAACTCTTGGTGAACGTGCTTTTTCTTATCAGGCCCCCTCTATTTGGAACAAACTTCCCTTTCCTCTCCGCTCTACCTGTACCCTTTCTTCGTTTAAGTCCAGTCTAAAAACCACTCTTTTTAAATCCTAGCCTGTAGTTCTGTACTCTTACTTCAGCTGCCACCTTGAAATCTGTGCCCGCGCGCGCGCGCGTGTGTGTGTGTGTGTGTGTGTGTGTGTGTGTGTGTGTGTGTGTGTGTGTGTGTGTGTGTGTGTGTGTGCGTGTGTGTGGGGTGTGTGTGTGTGTGTGTGTGTGTGTGTGTGTGCGGGTGTGTGTGTGTGTGTGTGTGTGTGTGTGTGTGTGTGTGTGTGTGTGTGTGTGTGTGTGTGTGTGCGTGTGCGTGTGCGTGTGTTGTGTGTGCGTGTGTGTGTGTGTTTACTGTAAGCGCTTAGGGCTTTTTTTAGATTAAGCGCCATAAATGTTCACTATTATTATTATTATTATGCTGGAAGAGGCTGTTCTTGTCTGCAGGGCTTATCGTTCAATGAGACGATCTTCACGTGGGTTTGTCTTCTTCGGTCGACCAGATCTGCGTCTTTCATGGACCCTCCCAGTGGCTGTGAAGCGTTGAATCAGTCTGACAATGACCGAGATGGACACCTGAAGTCGCCTGGCCACTTCTCGCTTGGGAACACCATCTTGGAACCATGCAACAGCTCGTCCCCTCTCAAACTCGCTCAATTTTCGTCGTGGAGGCATTGTCAGATCAGGCCTACTACTGGTGGAATGTCTTCTTATAAAGCCAAGCAAGAGACAGCATCTCACACATAAACAGCAGTGCTTGCACGTGCATAATGGTTTTTCCATCTGGCTTGTGCAATGTGTTCAGGCAGAACGGTCCAAAACAAGGTCCTTTTTCGCAGGTTTCCGCTTTTCCGTTTGCGGCCAAGCTCAGTAGTAGAGAATCCCGTGCAATTTTCGCAATAACACAACATCGCCCACTTACAGCTGAACAAGAATTCATAACAATTTGGCTGGACTGAGAAATAAATAACAGTAGCGAACTGAGTTTATTACGCACCGGTTTTCTCATAGTGATCCTTAACTTTTTGTGCGTAGCTTATATCTGGAAAAGCAAGAAAATTTCACTCAAACTAAAATGGCGATTCTACAATTTCAACGTTTTATCAACTGTATAATTGTGAAACGTGGTACTTGAAAACAAGCCAGAATAAAAAAAAAAATTAAATCGAATCCTTTGACCTCGAGTAGGCACCCACGCAAGATCTTGGGCATCAAATAGAAAGTCAGTGACAACGATTTAAGTAAGGTCAAGACGCAAACAGATCCCAGTTACCATCATCATCTGCAAGCGTCGACTGAATTGGCTGGGCCATGCTGCTATACTGCCATCTTCCAGACATGCCAACCAAGTCCTGAACTAGAACCCAGAGAACAGCGAAGGAGGGGAAGACCAAAAATGAACTGGCGCCAGACGGTCGACAAAGACCTGCAACTGGTGGACAGACGCTGGAGTGATGACCTGGGATTCTCTACCGCGCGACCAAACCCGTCGGAGAACTCTTGCTGTCATACGTGTCACACCATACGGGAGCGAAAAACAAAACAAAATAACAACAAAACCTGAGACCACAGCTATGCGCGCCTTCTGTTGTCCGATGACCTTGCTAGTCTTCATGTTTGTGCTGGTGATAGTTCTTTATCATTTCTATTGGTTTTTTGTTTGTTTGTTTGTTTTTAGTTAATGTTATTGATCTGTCGTCTGATTCTTCTGCTTTAATGTACTATATTCAAATTCATTCATTTGGGGAGGGGAACGGGCTGTTACTGGTCGATCTAGTTTTCACTGATATTCTTGTGGTTTTTCGTCTCATTGGTTTCTTGGTTTTTCGTCTCGGTTTCTCGTCTCGTTGGTTTCTCGTTGTCCTCGTTGTCGTTCTCGTTGTCCTCGTTGTCGATCTCGTTCTTCTCATTGTCGTCGTTGTTCTTCTCGTTGTCTTCATTGTCGTTCTCGTTCTTCTCGTTGTCGTCGTTCTCGTTGCCGTCGTCGTTATTCTTCTCGTTGTCGTTCTTCTCGTTGTTGTTCTCATTGTCGTCGTTCTTCTCGTTGTCGTTCTTCTAGTTGTCGATGGTCTTCTCATTGTCATTCTTCTCGTTGTCGTAGTTTTCGTTGTTGCTCTCGTTGTTGTTCTCGTTGTTGTTCTCGTTGTTGTTCTTGTTCTTGTCGTTCTCGTTCTTCTCGTTCTTGTCGTTATTCTTCTCGTTGTCATCGTTGCTCTTTTCGTTGTCGTCGTTCTTCTCGTTGTCGATGTTCTTCTCGTTATCGTCGTTGTTCTTCTTGTCGTCGTTGTCGTTCTTCTCGTTGTTGTTGTTCTCGTTGCTGTTCTCGTTGTTCTTGTTCTCGTTCTTGTTGTTCTCGTTCTTGTTCTCGCTCTTGTCGTTTTCGTTCTTGTTGTTCTCGTTCTTGTTGTCGTTCTTCTCGTCGTTTTCCTTGTTGTTCTCGTCGTTGTCGATGTTCTTCTCATCGTCGTCGTTCTTCTCGTCGACGTCATTTGTTGTTTTTCTCGTTGTCGTCCGTTGTTCTTCTTGTTGTTCGTTCGTTGTTGTTCTTTTCGTTTGTTCTCATTGTTGTTCTTTTTCGTTGTCGTTGTTTTGTTGTTCTCGTTGTCGTTGTTCTTCTCGTCGTCGTCGTTTTCTTCTCGTCGTCATCGTTTGTTGTTCTCGTTGTGTGTTATTCTTCTCGTCGCGATTGTTGTTTTCTCATTTTCGTCGCTGTCGTTCTCGTTGTCGTCGTTGTTGTTTGCTCTTCTCGTTGTTCTCGTTTTTTCCTCGTTGTTTTCCTCGTTGTTTCTCTTGTTGTTCGTCGTTGTTGATCTGTTTTATCGTCGTTCGTTCTCGTTATCGCTGTTGCCCGTCGTTGTTGTTTCTCGTTTATCGTTGTTTCGTTGTTGTTCTCGTTGTCGTCGTTTGTTGTTCTCACCGTTGTCGTCGTCGTTTGTTCTCGTTGATCGTCGTTGTTCTCGTTGTCGTCGTTGTCGTTCTTGTTCTCGTTCTCGTCGTTCTTCTCGTTGTCGCTCCGTTGTCTCTTCTCGTTGTCGTCGTTCTTCTCGTTGCTCGCTCTTCGTCTTCTTCTCGTTGTGTTTTCTTCTCGTTTCTCGTCGTGGTTCTTTTCGTTGTCGTCCTTGTTGTTTTCTTCTCGTTATCGTTGTTCTCGTTGTCGTCGTTGTTCCGTCGTTCTCGTCGTTGTTTCTCCTCATGTTTGTTCTCGTTGTCGTCGTCGTTGTTCTTCTCGTTGTTTCTCGTTGTTGTTCTCGTTGTGTCTTCTCGTTGTTCGTTGTTCGTTCTGTTTGTTCTCGTTGTCGTCTCGTTGTTCTCGTTTCGTCCGTGTTGTTGCTGTTGTTTCGTTGTCGTCGTTGTTTCTCCTCGTTGTCTCGTGTCGTTGTTCTCGTTGTGTCTTGTTCGTCGTTGTTCGTTGTCTCGTTGTTCGTCGTTCTTGTTCTCTCGTTGTTCGTTCTTCTCGTTGTCGTTGTTTTCTCGTCGTGTTGTTGTGTTTCTCGTCTGTCTTGTTGATTTTCCTCGTTGTCTCGTCGTTGTTCTCGTGTTGTTCTCATGTGTCTCGTTGTTCTCGTTCGTCGCGTGTTTTCTCTTTGTTCTCTTTCTGTTTCTCGTTGTTCTTCTCGTTGTTTCTGTCTAGTTGTTCTCGTTGTGTGTGTTCTCGTGTCTGTTTGTTCTCTTGTTTTCTCGTGTTGTTTCGTTGTTCTCGTTGTCTCAGTTGTTATTCTCGTTCGTCGTCGTTATTCGTCGTTGTCGTGTTGTTCTCTTGTCTCGTTGTCGTCCATTGTTTCTCTCGTTTCTTTGTCGTCCGTTGTTTTTCTCGTGTCGTTTGTTCTTCTCGTTGTCGTCGATTTCGTTTTTCTCGTTGTCGTCGTTGTTGCTTTTCTCGTTGTTCGTCTGTGTTTCTCTCGTTGTCTCTGTTGTTCTCGTTGTCGTCGTTGTTCTTCGTTGTCTCGTTGTTCTTATCGTTGTCGTTGTTCTTCTGTTGTTCTTGTTGTTCTCGTTGTCGTTGTTGTTCTCTTCGTTGCTCGTTTCTGTCTTCTCGTTGTCTCGTTGTTCTTCTTCGTTGTCCGTTCGTTGTTCTCGTTTCGTTGTTTTCTCGTTGTCGTTGTTGTTCTTCTTGTTGTCTGTTGTTCTTCTCGTTGTTGTCTTGTTTTCCTCGTTGTCTGTTCTCGTTGTTCTTGTTTCGTCGCGTTGTTCTTGTTGTCGTTCGTGTTTGTTCTTTTGTCGTTTCGTTGTCTTGTTGTCTCGTTGTTCGTCTTGTTCTCGTCGTCGTTCTTGTTGTTCTCGTTGTTCGTTGTGTCCGTTGTTTGTTCGGTTGTTCATCTTGTCGTCGTTGTTCTTCTCGTCGTCGTGTTCTTTTCTCGTTGTCGCCGTGTTCTTCTCTTGTCGTCATTGCTTGTTTCTCGTTGTTCGTCGTTGTTCTCTTCCGTTTGTCTCGTTGTTGTTCTCGTTGTCGTCGTTGTTCTCGTTGCGTCGTTGTTTCTTGTTGTTGTTCTCGTTGTCCCGTTGTTCTTTCTCGTTTTTCTCGTTGTTCTCGTGTCTTTTCGTCGTCTGTTCTTGTTGTCGTTCTCGTTGTTTCTTGTCGTCGCTGTTCTTTTCGTCGTCGTCGTTGTCGTCTTGTTGTCGTCGTTGTTCTTGTTCTCGTTGTCGTCGTTGTTTTCTCGTTGTTCGTTGTTCTTCGTGTTGTCCGTGTTGTTCTCGTTGTGTTCTCGTTGTTGTTCTTGTTCGTCGTTGTTCTCTGTTGTTGTGTCGTTGTGTTGTGTTGTCGTTGTCGTGTTTTTCTCTCGTTGTTTTGTTCGTGTCGTTGTTGTTTCGTCGTTGTTCTTTTTCGTCGTCGTTGTTCTTGTTCGTCGTGTCGTTGTTCTCTTTGTCGTGTTGTTTTGTTCTTCGTCGTGTCGTTGTTGTTTCTCGTTGTCGTCTGTCGTTGTTGTTCTCGTTGTTCGTCGTCGTTGTTCTTTTGTTCTTGTTTCGTTTCGTCTTGTCGTCGTCGTTGTTCTCGTTGTCGTTTGTTCTTTGTCGTCGTGTTTTGTTGTCTCGTTCTTGTTGTCGTTTATGTTCTCGTTGTGTGTTTCTGTTCCTTGTTGTTCTCGTTGTTGTTTTGTTGTCGTGTCGTTGTTTGTTGTCGTGTTGTTGTTTCGTCGTGTTGTTGCTCTCTGTTGTCGTCGTTGTTCTTTGTCGTTGTTCTGTTGTCGTTGTTGTCTTCTCGTTGTCGTCCTTGTTCTTGTTGTCGTTGTTGTTCTTGTTGTCGTTTTGTTCTTGTCGTCTTGTTGTTTTCGTTTCGTCATGTTCGTTCTATGTCGTGTTGTTCTCTCGTTGTCGTCGTTGTTCGTTGTTCTCGTTGTTCATTGTCGTCGTCGTTGTTCTTGTCTCGTCGTTGTTCTTCGTTCGTGTCGTTGTTCTTCGTTGTCGTTGTTGTTGTCTCTCGTTGTCGTCGTTCTTGTTGTCGTCGTTGTTCTCGTTGTCGTTGTTCTTCGTTGTCGGTTGTTCTCGTGTGTCTCTGTTGTTCGTTTCGTTGTTCTTGTTGTTCTCGTGTCTGTTGTTCTTGTTCGTTGTTCTTGTTGTCGTCGTCGTTGTTCTTGTGTTCTCGCTGTTGTTCTCATTGTTATTGTTCTCGTTATTGTTTCGTTCTGTTGTTGTTCTCGTTGTTTTCGTAGTTGGTGTTCTCGCTGTTGTTGTTGTTGTTTCGTTGTTGTTCTCATTGTGTTGTTTTGTTGTTGTTTTCGTTGTTGGGTTCTCGTTGTTGTGTTTCGTTGTTGGTGTTTTCGTTGTTGGTGTTTTCGTTGTTGGTGTTCTCGTTGTTGTCGTTGTTGTTGCTGTTCTCATTGTTGTTCTCGTTGTTGTTCTCGTTCTCGTTGTTCTTCTCGTTGTCTCGTTATTTTCTCGTTGTCGTCGTTATCGTTCTTCTCGTTGTCGTCCTTGTTCTCGTTGTCGTCCTTGTTCTAGTTGTCGTTCTCGTTGTCGTTGTTGTTCTTCTTCTTCTTCTTCATTGTCGTGTTCTTCTCGGTGTAATTGTCGTTCTTTTCGTTGTCGTTCTCGTCGTCGTCGTCGTTTTGTTCTCATTTTCGTCGTTGTTGTTGTGTGTCGTTGTTCTCATTGTCGTCGTTGTTCTTGTTGTCGTTCTCATTGTCGTTCTCACTGTCGTCGTTGTTCTCATTGTCGTCGTTGTTGTTCTTCTCGTTGTTGTCGTTCTCATTGTCGACGTTGTTCTCATTGTCGTTGTTGTTCTCGTTGTCCGTCGTTCTTCTCGTTATGGTCATTGTTGTTCTTTTCATTGTCGTCGTTGTTCTCAATCTTGTTGTATCTTGTTGTTCTTGTGGTTATTCTCGTTTTCTAGTTGTTCTCGTTTTTTCTCCTTGTTCTCGTTGTTGTTCTCGTTGCTTTTCTCGTTGTTCTCGTTGTGTTCTCATTGTTGTTGTTCTCGTTGTTGTTGTTGTTCTCTTTGTTGTTCTCTGTTGTTGTTCTCTTTGTTGTTCTCGTTTGTTGTTCTCATCGTTTTCTCGTTGTTCTCATCGTTTTCTCGTTGTTGCTCTCGTTGTTCTCATTGTTGGTGTTGTTCTTTTTTTCTCGTTGTTGTTCTCGTTGTTCTCGTCGTTCTTCTCGTTGAGGTCGTCGTCGTTGTTCTCGTTGTCATCGTTTTTCTTCTTTGTTGTTCTCTTTGTTATTGTTCTCGTTGTTGTTGTTCTCGTTGTTGTTCTGGTTATTGTTGTTTTGGTTGTTGGTGTTCTCGTTGTTCTGGTTGTTGGTGTTCTGGTTGTTGGTCTCGTTGTAAATCTTGTTCTCGTTGTTCTCGATGTCATTTTTCTCGTTATCGTCGTTGTTGTGCTTCTCGTTGTCCTTGTTCTTCTCGTTGTCGTCCTTGATCTTCTCGTTGTCGGTGTTCTCGTTGTTATTGTTCTTGTTTTTCCTCTCGTTGTCGTCGTCGTTCTTCTCGTTGTCGTCGTTGTTCTCGTTGTCGTCATTGTTGTTCTCGTTGTTGTCGTTGTTGTTCTCGTTGTTGTTCTCGTTTTCTCGTTGTCGTTGTTCTCGTTCTCATTGTTGTTGTTCTCGTTGTTGTTGTTCTCGTTGTTCTCGTTGTTGCTGTTCTCGTTGTTATTGTTTTCGTCATCGTCGTTGTTCTCCTCGTCGTTGTTCTCGTTGTTGTTCTCGTTGTCGTTGTCGTCTTGTTTTCGTTCAACTTTTTGAATTTTTCTTTTCTTGTTCATGTTGGGGGTCTTGGTGCTGTAAGGCTTCGTTTTTGTTCTTGTTGCTCTTGTTGTTGTTTTTCTGTTTCGTTTGTGTTTGTCTTGTATTAGTTCTGCTTTGTATTTTCTTCTTCCTGTTCCTGTTGTTTGTGGTGTTGCGACACTGGCATTTGTTGATAATGTTATAAAGATAACGTACTCCATGATGTCAGGTTTTGCTCTTCTACCCTTGTTCTTTCTTCTTGATTTTTGTTTTTATCCTCTTTTTCTCGACATTTATGTTTTTGCGGGGATGCAAGGAGGCTTGCTTGTTGTGTACTTTGGTTTGCTCTGTGTTTACGTGTATGTTTCGGTTATTTTCGATTGTGGCGTCAAGTTTGTTTTACTTGCCCTACTTGCCTTTTGTCTTCATCTGTATTCCAGTTCTTTCGTTTCGTCTTGTCCCATGTCGTTTTTTCCCTGTCTTCTTGTCCCATTTACTTATTTCTTTTTCTGTTCTTGGCTTTTTTTTTGCATTTCCGCCAAATGTTTCTTCTCCTATTCTTTTTGTTTGTTTCCCTTCTTTTTGTTTCATGATTTTGTTTGTTATCGTGTTCTTAGGTTCTTGTTTCAGTTGTTGCCATGTCTTAGTTCTCCTGTTTTGTTTATTTGTTTCCTCCTTGTTTTCTTGATCATACATTCCTGTTTCTTTTATGTTCTTATTCTATTTTGTTGGTAGTTTTATTAATCATGGTCTACTTGTCTTTGTTGTTTTCGTGTTTAATTCTGTCGCCTTTTTATGCTCGTTCTGCCTTTGGCCTGAATGCTTCATTTTGCTTCTGTTTTTGTTTTCCTTTTCTAGCTTCTTTGATCCTCCTCTTACTGGTATAATTGTTCTTGGTGTACTTCTTATTCTCGTTTGTTTCCCTTTTACTCTGCTTCTTCATGCTGTTCTTGGCGTTTTGCTGGTGGTGTTTTTGTTGCTGTTGTTATCATTGATGTCCTTTTTCTGTTTGTTGTCGTTCTGCTTCTCATCGTTTCTGCTCTTGTTCTTTCTGTTTGCTTGTTGCCACTGTTTTTGTTTCCATTTCTGTTTCTCTATGTTGTTCCTGTTCTGGCTGTTGTTTTCAACTGCGTAATGATATCATGGCTTTTTTATATTGCGTATTGGTCGGCTTTTCCTCTTGTTTTGTGTGTTTCTCTACTTGTTTGCGTGTTTTTGTTTAAATTTTGGTTTTGTGTTTTGTTTTGTTTTATAGTGCAAGCTCCTTTTCTTCTTGCTCAGTTTTATGCCGTATCTGTTGTTGTTCTTGTTGTGCTTTTGTTATTTTTCCCTCTTCTTCTTCTGTTCTTGTTGTCCTTGTTCTTGCCTTTCTTGTTGATGTTCCCTTGTGTCTTTTTCATTTCCTCTTCTTCAGCTTTTTGTTCCTTCTTTTTATTTTACATATTTTTCACGTGTTTTATTTTATTTGTTTTTCTTGTTTTCTTGTTTAGTTTCTCCTTTGTTTTTTTTTCTTGGTTTCTATAAGATATATAATGGAAGACTTACTTGGTTTTGATCTTCCTGCTGCTGCTGTTGCTTTTTACGATGCAGAGCGTATGCTACTATCCTGGCGTGGTGTGAGATCATTACGGGCAAACTGCAACAATGTTAGACCAAAATTGTATGTGCGAAGACTTACACAAAATACGTAAATAACAAATAGAAAAAATTAAAAAGTCCAAATGATTTAAAGTAAATGGATACAGACATACAAGGCAGACAGTGGATGCATACTTAGACATGTCGATAGACAGGGGCGGACAGATGGATGGAAGTACAAGATTCCACGACAAAACAACTGCCTCTGCCAAAATCGTGTAGAAAACTTTCTTTCATAGGAAAACAAAAACACATGCACACACCAGAAAAGCAAGCAATTAAAACAGACAATCAATTAGTCATACGCACTTAACGTACAAACAAGCCTATTAATCTCTGAACGGTTGCACAGTCGCACGAATCTGTAACAGATTCAAAAGGAAATAGAAGATACAGTGTTCTGGAAACTTAAGCAGCATTTCAGGTCACTGTGCTCAAATTAGGGACTATTTCCGCTTATGTTTAAAGATGAACTCCTCTTGGTTTGAAGGATGTACCATTTTGCGCTGTATAAGCAACATTTCACAACAAGAAAGAAAATCTCAATTGGGCAATTTTCTCATCGCTGTGATCGAACAAACTAGACTGGATTGGATTGGATGACATTGGGTTCCTTGTTTTTGGACGTAACGCAGTTTTACCACGTGAAATGGGGGTTGACCTTCATGGAGAAAGCACATCGCCATCGCACGGCGCCACCTCCCTTTGTTATATTTGTTTTTTTGTTTACCTAAGGCTTTTGCCAAGGAAAGCTTTGCTGCTGCAGATGTTCAGCATGCCCAAAATAATTGCTGCTTACAGCATCTCCGTTCATTACAATCATTATTACTGTTTAAAGCCCAGCTGCCTGTGCAGAGCTATGTCAATGCTACAACCATAGCAAAATGTACACATCTCGATGACCCTGACAAAAAATGGAAAAATGGAAAGGAAATTAAGTACAGATAATGCATTCGCATACTAATCTAAAGATATGCTCCAGGCATTGATCATTCCCTTAAATTTATGTCCATGAGGTTTTAAAAACAAAACCTGAACACAAACATAAAGATCACCAACGACACTAAAACATAAAAACATGGCCTGAATTACCGAACATTGCCTCTGCCTATCGCGTTTCCTTAGAGCCAAAAATGTAGTTAATATCTGTACCAACAACCAATATCAATAGAAATCATGAAAGACTGCACAAAACACAAATAGATCTTTAGACCAGCATAGCAGAATATGATAGGAAGAAATGATAGAAAGAAAAGGAACAAGGAAGAAACAGAGAATGAGAGAAAGGAGAAAATTTCTAGCACTGAATTTTCCGAAGGTGGGGATGCCATCTGTACTACAGATCCTCCGGCATCCACACCCCACCCCACCCCCCTTTTCAGGTACAGCATTTCGGTGTAGTATGTCATCTGAAAGACTAGCACTCAGACCACCGCTCAAGGTGTTAGTGGAGGGAGGAGAAAAATCACCGTCCGATGGGAATACAACTTGGATTTACAGGTACGTAGTCTTTCCACCAGGCCATACTCTGTTTTAAATACACATTTTAGGATTGTGGCTTTCGTAGCGTTTGTCACATGAAACCAGAAAAATCAACACAGCGTTTGAAACTGTGGTCAAGTTCACAACAGATGACCATCTCTGTAATCCTCGGTAGTTTACTTGTCAATGTCACCGCATGTTAGGCAAGAGGACTGGGGTTCAAATCTCCGCCAGAGATTTTTTTCTTAAGTTAGGTTGAAACCTCAAGATCTCGCCTATGAGAGGGATTTAGTAGTGGTAGGCCTCCGTCAGTCGCGTCTTCAGATGGAGAACAGATTGGCACAGCCATCACAATGCTGGTCCCTAGAAAAGTTGAAATCCTCACCACCTCACTACCCCTCCCCCTTCCTCTATCCATCCCATCCCACCCACCCCAGTTTTCAGTTTTGGTCTAGTTACTTACCGGGTCTTCATGAAGATCGGACGAGATGGACCAGACGGTGGGGAAAGGTGTAAATGACGCCCTATAGTGTCTTGGGGTGTTGACACGGGTCCTGTATGTGCGGGGCTTTTTGTCCACTGAAGGCACAGTGAAGGAGGATCACAGTCTGTCACCTTTCTGTGGACACAGGAACTTTTATTAGAATGTATAACAATAATTATGATTCACAATATTCTGGTCATATATTTGTTGTGCCTGGGATTTAAAAGGCGCATTGTTCTGGATAAAAATACAAAACTATGGTTCACATTATTTTGGTCTTGTACTTGTTGTACCTGGAATTAAAAAGGCACACTGTTCGGGATAAAAACGGTAATAATCATGGTTCACGATATTTTGGTTTTGTGCTAGTTGTGGAATGGAATTGAAAAAGGTCGTCACCGGGGGTTCTGGATAAAAGGCACCGGTAATAATCTGGTTCACAATTTAGTCTTGTGCTACGTTTCTATTGAAAGGCACGATAATTCTGAATCATGGTTACGATATTGCTGAAAGGTTTTGTGTAGGATGAAAAAAGGGGCACTGTTTCAGATACTGACATACCTGATGGACTGAACTCCTAACTGGGCTGGATTGTTGTTTTGTTGTTCACAAGGAATTTCAAAGTTCTCCGTGTGACAAATGGGCCGCTCCTTCCGGGGAAAGGAAATCGCCGAAGTGCGTTGTCACATTTTTACAGTGTATTTTTTGTTTATTCATTAACCATGTTTTTCTACAGAATTTGTACAGATGCAATTCTTTTATTGCCGTATGATCTTCAACGTGCGCTAGATGTATACTGTGTACGGCACTTAAGCCTATTATCTCATCTAAAGACTAGCAATCAGACCACCACTCAAGGTCTAATGGAAAGGGGAGGGCAGACACATACGATCAGTAATGGAATCTGGATTTTTTGTATCCTGGGTTGGTGAGATTTATTGTTATTGTTATTTTATTTAATTTAAAGCCCAGCCGGCTGCGTACAGCCATATCAGGGCTACAACCGTTTCAAAACATACAATACTTCAACAAGAAAAAAGGAGAAGAAAATTAAGTACACATAACGCATTCGCGCACATAATCTAAGAAGATGCCCCTGGTATTGACCACTCCGTCCAATTTATCGCACAATGGGTTTAAAAATCCTACATGAATACAAATTCAAACATAACTAAGGACACTAAAACATATAAAAACAGACTTAAATTAACTTAAATTGCTTCCGCATATGTCATTTCCCTAGAGCCAAAAATGCACTTAATGCACGCACCTAATTATCAATCCTAAGAGTACGTAAGATTGTACAGGTGAATGGACCAGCAAGGCAGGAAATGATAGGAAGAAATGGCAGAGGGCAAAGGAACAAGGCAGAAACAAAGAATGTGACAGAAAAGAGGAAATTTCTAATACAAATTTTCCAGAAGGTGGGGATATTATTTACACTGAAAGAATCTCCGGCACTCCCATGGGGAGTGATCAGAGTTATAAAGTTTGGAGTTTCAAGATGAATTCATTGCACTCAGACAATTCCTATATAGGCTCCACCAGAATCTGGCAGCAATTACCTGATCCTATTCCGTGAACCTGCGCAAACCCCCTACGTGATGGTTAGTTCTTTAAACGGGGAGGAGGGAGGTTATTATTGTGAAAGCCCAGCCGACTTTGTAGAGCCATATCAGGGCTTAACTGCTTCAAAACATACAAAACTTCAACAGGAAAAAAAAGGAAAAGAAAATTAAGTACACATTAATAATGCATTCGCGCACATAATCTAAGGAATGCCCCTGGCGTTGACCACTCCGTCCAATTTATCGCACAGGGATTTAAAAAACACGTGAACAGAAATGTAAGCATACTAAGGACACAAAAACATATAGATAAACGGGCATAAATATCCACCTACCTAGAGCCAAAAATGCACTTCATATATGTACCCAATTATCAATCCTAAGAAAAAGTACGTAAGACTTTACCGAACACATATACTACACGTCATTATTGAAGGGCCAGGAACGTTTTTGAGTCAATTTTTGAAAGGAGAAATAACCTATTTTCTCTTATTCTTTTCTCCAATTCGTTGCCGTAACTGAATGGATAAGAGCTCAGACAACATTGCAGTTTCCTTTTGGCACGTGTTTGGGGATTTGCCGATTTGCAATGGGCGGCCCAAGGAAGACAATTTCCACACGAAATTGTCGAATCTTCAGCAGGGTCTCTCTGACGACGCAGGCAAGGTAGCGACAAAATTCGCTTTGCACGTGCAAGGCAAGCCCTTTTTGAACACTACTCCAGCCAAAGTTGCCCGCAGACGAGGATAAAAAGGACCTGTTCTTGGTTCGTTTTAACCATGCTTGCAAGACGACGGATGACGGATGAGCAGCGGGGGAGAGCCCTTGCTCTGCTTGATGAAGGCCTAGCGCAGCGGGAAGTTGCTAGACGACTTGAAGTGTCGCATTCCACAATCCAGAGACTGCTGGAGCGCTTCAATGAGACTGGAGCAGTCCAGGAAAGGCGTCACACGGGTCGACCCAGAGTAACGACAAGACAGCAAGACCACTACCTTGCCCTCTCCGTCCTGAGGGAAAGGGCATCCACTGCGGTGACCTTGAGGGGTCAGCTGAGGGACGCAACAGGTGCTAACATCAGCTGCAGCACGGTGAGAAGACGGCTACATGAGGCAAACTTGAGGTCACGGAGACCGGCCGTCCGACCCGTGCTGTCACAGGTCAACAGAGTGCGCCGCATGACCTGGGCCAGGGAGCACGTGACCTGGACAAGGCAACAGTGGGCCCGGGTCTTGTTTTCGGATGAGTCCAGGTTCACCCTGACCTTTAACGATGGCCGGGCTCGGGTGTGGCGACGTCAAGGGGAGAGGTTCGCTGACGCCACTGTCCAAGAGCATAACCGGTACGGCGGCGGGTCGGTGATGGTGTGGGGTGGCATGAGCCGTGGTACCCGGACCCCCCTGCTCCCCATTGACGGCATCCTGAACGGGGTCCGGTACCGGGACGAGGTTCTGGCGGCCGTGGCACTGCCTGCGCTTGTGGACCTTGGTCAAGGCGCCATCTTCCAGGACGACAATGCACCTGCGCATCGAGCACGCCTTGTGACCGACTTCCTTGAGCAGCATGAAGTCGTCCGTATGGCCTGGCCAGCGTGCTCACCTGACCTGAACCCAATTGAACACCTCTGGGATGTGCTCGGGAGGCGCATCAGGGACAACCACCCCCCACCGGGCACCCTGGCCAGGCTGGTCGACATCCTGCAGATCGAGTGGGCGGCCATCCCTCAGGACACACTCCGTACCCTTGTGGGGTCGATGCATCGGCGCTGTGAAGCATGCATCCAGGCTCGGGGCGGACACACGCGATATTGAAAACAGATTGGCCAAATCTGACACTTTCTGTTTTTTGAAAAGGGGGGGATGTTCCTTTAAATGCATGTGCTGTTCACTAATGGGTCATTGTGCTAATTTCTTTTTCCAAAACAGGTGTGGAAATGATGAAATAAAACATAGAATCAATTCTAAACATTGTCAATTATTTCAACTTAAAATTAGAGAGGAAGGAAGAAGTGGCCCTTAAATTATGATTAGGAGTATATATACATCCTCTTACAGCGTGGAATGGAAAGTATTTGGGCTTTTCCTGGAACAGAGATAAAGGAAAAGTGAGAAAAGAAATAGACAACTGAAGAACAAGCAAGTTTGCCAAACTGTGTGTGTGTGTTTTGTGTGATTTCTATCCAGATATGTAAGTTTGTCATGATATGTATATATGGGTGTCTCCTCTTTGCTGGTGGTGGTGGTGTTGTTGCCGTTGTTGTAGCTGTTGTTGGCCATCATGCTGTGCCGATATGGGTGTGTATGTATGAATGTATGTGTATATGTTCCATGTGCGGGCATGTGGATATATATATGCATGTATTTACTGTTATTTGTTATTTTCATCTCTTACCTGTTTATTCATCTACATACTCCTTTATTTTGTAGTTATTCACCGACTTCTTATTCACTTGCTTGCTTGCTTGCCTACTTACCTATCTATGACTAAGACAACATTGTCTTCATCTAGTTGATAGATGGCTGAGCATTTGGGCATTGACTGGGGGAGGGTTCTGTCATGTGAGACGAGTTTGCACAGAATAGCTAGTCGGGTTGTGATTCAGACCTTTTATCATTTATTTGTTTACTTTATGTATATGTTCCTCTTTTGAAGAAAAAATACACACATACACATGTCATTTACATGTAACCAAGATTATTCCAGTGATATGCTGATAAAATACCAGTGTAACATACAGACTAGGTAAAAACAGTCTAGGTAGGGCCTCAGGACCTGGCCAGCTCATGGGTTCATGTGCAGGCTTAAGGCATGTGCCACAGTCACCATACACGTAGCACCTGTGACGTTAGTGCATATGGAATTCGTTCCGAGCGCGGAGACGTTATCTTGAGAAACAAACTGAAACTGAAACGAACACATACAGGTGAATGGACCATTAAGGCAGAAAATGATAGGTAGAAATGACAGAGCAAACGAACAAGGCAGAAACAGAGTGACAGAAAACAGGATATTTCTAGCACAGAATTTCCAGAAGGTGGGGATACTATTAATACTGAAAGAGCCCCTGGCATCCCCACAAGGGAGGGGGGGGGCAGGTAGGCAGCCCTTCTTGAGAAACACTAACTTAGCGCCATTAAGTGTTACTGAAACATTTAGATGAGCAATGAACAGGCCAGTTTTTAAGTTGTCCACCGGGATTGAACTCGAGACACTAGATATTGAGTCAACGGATCTATCAACAGAGCCAACAGCCTGTGTAAAAATCAGACATCAGGGTTATAACGTACTACGAAAAAAGATAATTTCTTTCAGGTTCAGGTTCATATTGCTTATCGCCCAGCCGACTACTAGAGCCATACCAGGGCTAACACCACGTTAAAAACGACACCCAGGTGAAATAAAAAGACAACAGTTAAAAATCATGCCCCGCCATTAACCTTGCAAGTCTAAAATACGTTTAAAGAAAGATACTTACCCTGTCCAAAGTTCACAGAGCTGATGCATTAACTGATTTGATTTCCGCATTGGGCCTTTTCAACCCTCCGTTGACACTTCTAAATGGTCCAGTGAATAAATGCAAATGAATGAATAAATAAGTAAGTAAGTAACAGCACTGGTTTCTTTGCACTGCTGGCACTAGTCATGGCAGACCTCAAATGTGATTGAAATTTGAAAGTCCAACAGCTCAGAAAATCAAACTCATGGATGGTATGAATCCACGTGACGGACAAGCAATTCCACGTGCAGATTGTGCTGCTGTAGAACGTTTGTGTGCACGTGCGCGTACGTGTGTGTGTATGTGTGTGTGTGTGTGTGTGTGTGTGTGTGTGTGTGTGTGGAGGGAACGTGTGTGTGTGCGTGTGTGTATGTATGTGTGTGTCTATGCCTGTGAGTGACTGGGTGGGTGAATGTGTGCGTGTGTGTGTGCGCGTGCGTGTGTGTGTGTATGTATGTGTTGAACAAAGTGTGTGTGTGTGTATGTGTGTGTGTGTGTGTGTGTGTGTGGTGTGTGTGTGTGTGTGTGTGTGTGTGTGTGTGTGTGTGTGTGGTTTTGTGTGTGGTGTGTGGTGTGTGCGTGTTGTGTGGTGTGTGTGTGTGGTGTTGTTTAGTGACGAGCTTAGATTGTGTTTATAGAGTTTTGGTATAAGAATTAAGTGTGTGTATTGTGTGTTTGTGGTGTGTTGTGTGTTTGGTGTGTGTTATTGTGTATGTAGTTATTGTAATGTTTTATTCATCTTGATGTGTTTTGTTTGTTTCATGTATGTAGTGTTCTTGTATCGTATTTTGTTGTGTGTTGTTGTTTGCTGTGTGTGTGTGGTGCTGTGCTATAGATGGTGTTGTGTGAGTTATGTGTTTTCATGTGTGACGTGTAAATGTGTTTACTGTGTGTGGTTTCTGTTGGTGACATGTGATATGTGTGTGTGCGTGTGTATGAATGTGTGTGTTTATTGGTTATGTGTATGTTGTGTATGTGTGATGTGTACTATGTGTGTATGTGATGTGTATGTCTGTGTATGT
>JAPXFY010000022.1:61988358-61990858 GCA_030674185.1 Monoplex corrugatus
GTGGTATTGATGATGGTGGTGGTGTGGTGGTATTGATGATGGTGGTGTGGTATTGATGATGGTGGTGGTGGTAATGATGTGGTGGTGGTGGTGGTATTGATGATGGTGGTGGTGGTGGTGGTATTGATGATGGTGGTGGTATTGATGATGGTGGTGGTATTGATGTGGTGGTGGTGGTGGTTATTGATGATGGTGGTGGTGGTATGATGATGGTGGTGGGTGGTATTGATGTGTGGTGGTGGTATTGATGTGGTGGTGGTGGTATTGATGATGGTGGTGGTATTGATGATGGTGGTGGGTATTGATGATGGTGGTGGGTATGATGATGGTGGTGGTATTGATGATGGTGTGGTGGTATGGTGGTGGTGAGGTGGTTTTGATGATGATGGTGGGGTGGTATTGATGATGGTGGTGGTGGTATTGATGATGGTGGTGGTGGTGGTATTGATGATGGTGGTGGTGGTGGTATTGATGTGGTGGTGGTGGTATTGATGATGGTGGTGGGTGGTTTTGATGTGGTGGTGTGGTGGTATTGATGATGGTGGGTGGTGGTATTGATGATGGTGGTGGTGTGTATTGATGGTGGTGGTGTGGTGGTATTGATGAGTGATGGGTGGTATGGTGGTGTTGGATTTTGTGGTGGTGGTGGTATTGATGATGGGTGGTGTGTGATGGGTGTGGTATTGATGATGGTGGTGGTTGGTGGTTGGTATTGATGTGGGGTGGTGATGTGGTGTGATTGATGTGTGGTGGTGGTGGTATTGAGATGTGGTGGTGGTGGTATTGATGATGGTGGTGGTGGTGATTATTGATGATATGGTGGTGGTATTGATGGTGGTGGTGGTGGTGTGGTATGTGATGATGGTGGGTGGTGGTGGTATTGATGATGGGTGGTGGTGGTGATTGATGATGGTGGTGGTGGTATTGATGATGGTTGGTGGTGTGGTATTGATGATGGTGGTGTGGTGTGGTATTGATGATGGTGGTGGTGGTAATGATGGTGGTGTGGTAATTGTGTGGGTGGTATTGATGATGTGGTGGTGGTGGTATATGATGATGGTGGTGGTGGTATTGATGATGGTGGTGGTGTGGTATTGATGATGGTGGTGGTGGTATTGATGATGGTGGTGGTGGTATGATGATGGTGGTGGTGGTATGATGATGGTGGTGGGTATTGATGATGGTGGTGGTGGTATTGGTGGTGGTAATGATGATGGTGGTAGTGGTAATGGTGGTGGAATGGTGGGGGTGGTAATGATGATGTGGTGGTGGTATTGGTGGTGGAGATGGTGGTGGTAGTAATGATGATGGTGGTGGTGGTAATGGTGGTGAGATGGTGGTGGTAGTATTGATGATGGTGGTGGTGGAATGGTGGTGGAGATGGTGGTGGTAGTATTGATGATTGTGGTGGTGGTAATGGTGGTGCAGATGGTGGTGGTGGTATTGATGATGGTGGTGGTGGCAATGGTGGTGCAGATGGTGGTGGTAGTAATGATGGTGTGGTGGTGGTGGCAGTGGTGGTAGTAATGGTTGATTGTGGTGGTGACGGTGGTGATGATGATAGTGGTGGTAGCGATGATGATGATGATGATGGTCGTTGTGGTGGTGGTGGTGGTGACGGTATTGTTGTCGGAGGGGGTTAATAATGATGACTTCGATAGTGTGGGAGCCAGCACCCATTCACGTTATGAATGTCGAATGCGTAAGGATACTTGAAAAGGGGAGTGGTGAGATGATGATGAGAAGAGAGAGAGAGAGAGAGAGTGTGATGAGTGAGATGATGAGTAAACAGATGTGATGAGGATGTAGATGAGGTGAGTGGAGAGTGGAGAGATGTGGGGGGGAGAAACAAGAGTGGACAGGATAGAAAAGAGAGAGACAGAAAGAGAGGGAGAGAGAGAGAGAGAGAGCGAGAGAGAGAGAGAGAGAAACAGAGTGAGAGAGAGAGAAAGAGTAGAGAAACAAAGTGAAGAGAGAGAGGAAACAGAGAGAAGAGAGGAGAGAAACAGGAGAGAGAGAGAGAGGAAGAAGGGAGAGAGAAAGAGAGAGAGAAACAGAAAGAGAGAAACAGAGTGAGAGAAGAGAAGAGTGAGAGAGAGAAGAGAGAGTGAGAGAGACAGAGAGAAAGGGAGAGAAGAGAAACACAGTGTCAGACAGACAGAGAGAAACAGAAACAGAGAGAGAGAAACAGAGTGAGAGAGAGAGAGTGAGAGAGAGAGAGTGAGAGAGACAGAGAGAAAGGGAGAGAGAAACAGTGTCAGACAGAGAGAGAGAAACAGAAACAGAGAGACAGAAACAGAGAGAGAGAGAGAGAGAGAAACAGATACAGAGAGAGAAAGAAAGTGCAGGAGAGAGAAACAGTGAGACAGAGAGAGAAACAGTGAGACAGAGAGATAGAGAGATAAAGAGAGATAGTGAGAGAGACACAGAGAGAACGAGAGAAAGAGAGAGAGAGAGAGAGAAAGAGAAAGAAAGAGAGAGACAGACAGACAGAGACAAA
>JAPXFY010000022.1:61998358-62000858 GCA_030674185.1 Monoplex corrugatus
CTTGATATATGGTAGAAAATGGACTGCATTTATCAGTGGAAAAAACTAAGATAGTTTTGTTTAACAGTGGAGCTAACCCATCAAATATTCCCACGTTCGGTTTTGTTTAACAGTGGAGCTAACCCATCAAATATTCCCACGTTCAAACTGGGAGATACTGTTCTTCAATATAACGAGTCGATTAAATTCTTAGGAGTTTTCCTTACAGCGAAATTATCTTGGAATCAGCATATTGAATACTTATTAACAAAAGCTCAAAAAAGTTTAAATTTCTTGAAAATAGTTCGCAAACAGACATGGGGACAAGATACATCAACACTTGTTCATCTTTGTAAATCGCTTATTAGATCTAAATTAACCTATGCCCAAGAAATCTTCTTCAGTGCACCGAAACACTTATTAACAAAACTGCAGAGCTTAGATTGTAAAGGTTTCAAACTTGCGCTGGGTCTTCCAATGCATGCCTCTTGTCTTCGCACATACAACGCGATCAAATTATTGCCGCTTGATGAACAAAGGAAAGTCGCTTCCACTAAATTTCTGTTAAGAAACACCACCATAGAAAACAGCATTGAAACAGAGACAAAAATAAGATCAGAATCCGACTTTCCAAAAAGAGCTAAATCAATATCCTCACAGGTCACACTAGCAACATATACAACTGATGTTATGACAGGCTCTGGAATAGATCTAAAAGCAGATCCTGTCACTTCAAGACCTTCCGTTTCACCTGTACCCAGTTGGGAACTTCAAAGAGCACATTTTGACATACGTCACACTGACTTAAAAAAAGAAGATAATATCAACTTACTGGCAAGTCAAGTTAAATGTCATATAGAAGATTTTTATTCCGATCACTTGAAAGTTTACACTGATGGATCAATAATTGAAAGACAAGCAGGCTCAGCGTTTTTAATACCTGCTCTCAAAATTGAGAAATCTTTCTATATAGGACTCAATAAATCTGTCTTTACTGCAGAACTCTTTGCAATCTTAATGGCTTTGAATTGTATGATAATTTTCCTAGGACACTTCCCCAGATACTTTTTTGCGTTGATTCAAAATCTGTAGCCTACTTCAAGCTCTTGAATTATCAAAATTACAAACAAGATCTGAAATGATATTGGAAATTACTCACTTGATTAATAGTTTATCCTTAAGAGGCATTGATATTACTTTCTGCTGGATACCATCTCATAGTTCTTTTCATTATAACGATATGGTTGATAGGGCTGCCAAACGGGGGGCAAAGAGCTCCCCAGATTCAAATAATGTACAACTTTCTCTCTCATTGCATGAGTATTATACCTTAGTGGACTCCTATGTATGGAAGCAGTTTCAAGATAAACAGAAAAAGTATGAAAACTGTTATATGAACTTTGAAATTAGCAAAACGCTTAAGCAGTTTCCTGCCAGCAGAAGTATACAATCCCTTATGTATAGGTGGAAACTTGATGCATTTAAAACAAAATACACCAGGAATATAGTATGTCTGTGTGGAAAAAAGATAACACATAGTCATATTGTTTCATGCGTTCGGGTGAAAAGACATATTCCTACACTATCTAAGACAGTTTCTGATATATTTGCCTCACCATCCTTAACATATGAATGTTTTGTTAGCCTGTCAAAAAGTCCTATCGCAAATTATCTTTAACACGCCGTTATTTCAATTGTTCAATGTTATGGTTAGCCAATTTTATTGTTTCAATCGTTAATTATGATAGCGTCTTGTGATTTTGTTCCTTCTCGTCTTCGGCACAGTTGTTTTCTGGTTCATTTCTTTTTCCTGAAGATTAACCATTTCCAAGTATACTCTTCACTCCTCATGAATTTTTTGTTTTTTGTTTTGTTTTCTGTTTTGTTTTCTAAAATCACTTAAGTGAATAGACATTAAATGAAAGACCACCACCACGCGCATACACACATACATACACACACAAACACACAATCACACGCACACACACACACAAACACTCAATCACACACACACACACAAACACGCATACACACACGTACACACACACATACACATACACACACATACACGCACACGTACACACACACACACATATATCGTTTACATGTCATATACAACCCCACAGGGAGGGAATGCTGGACGGACTTGCAGAGTGGCTGGGGGTGAGGAGGGTGGGGGAGATGCTGGGGGCAACGAGAGATAGAGATGGTTGGAAGTCCCTGGTCGCCAACGCCATGCGGCAAGGCACCTGATGATGATGATGATGATGATGATGATGATGATGATGATGATGATGATGATGATGATGATGATGATGATGATGATGATGATACAACCCCACGCACAGACACACACACAAACATTCACTGACGTACATATTCACTGTCTCACACACACTTACCGTGTCCACATCACAGACCACAAAGGGTCCAGCATGGTCATTACAGAGGGGGAGTGGCTGTACAGTTTTGTCTCCATAATTATCATCTGACAGCTATCATACCACTGACGGGACAGTAA
>JAPXFY010000022.1:62005858-62030858 GCA_030674185.1 Monoplex corrugatus
GACCAGTCTACCACATTTATCAACAGGCGTTGACCAGTCTACCACATTTATCAACAGGCGTTGATCAGTCTACCACATTTATCAACAGGTGTTGACCAGTCTACCACATTTATCAATAGGTGTTGACCAGTCTACCACATTTATCAACAGGTGTTGACCAGTCTACCACATTTATCAACAGGTGTTGACCAGTCTACCACATTTATCAACAGGCGTTGACCAGTCTACCACATTTATCAACAGGCGTTGACCAGTCTACCACATTTATCAACAGGCGTTGACCAGTCTACCACATTTATCAACAGGTGTTGACCAGTCTACCACATTTATCAACAGGCGTTGACCAGTCTACCACATTTATCAACAGGTGTTGACCAGTCTACCACATTTATCAACAGGCGTTGACCAGTCTACCACATTTATCAACAGGTGTTGACCAGTCTACCACATTTATCAACAGGCGTTGACCAGTCTACCACATTTATCAACAGGCGTTGACCAGTCTACCACATTTATCAACAGGCGTTGACCAGTCTACCACATTTATCAACAGGCGTTGACCAGTCTACCACATTTATCAACAGGTGTTGACCAGTCTACCACATTTATCAACAGGCGTTGACCAGTCTACCACATTTATCAACAGGCGTTGACCAGTCTACCACATTTATCAACAGGCGTTGACCAGTCTACCACATTTATCAACAGGCGTTGACCAGTCTACCACATTTATCAACAGGCGTTGACCAGTCTACCACATTTATCAACAGGCGTTGACCAGTCTACCACATTTATCAACAGGTGTTGACCAGTCTACCACATTTATCAACAGGCGTTGACCAGTCTACCACATTTATCAACAGGCGGTTTAAAAAATGATCTGCCATTTTCTTCTGTCAAGATGCCAGGTTTGGAAAGTTGTCTAATTTTTTTCTTTGTTTTTCGTGCCAAGTGTCGTGCGTTCTTTGCTGTCTTTTGTGTACGCTTGACAAAGGTCAGTTGGCCGACAATTTGCGCCTGTCTTGTTTTGTTGCATTATATATGCGCCCTACTTCTATTTTGGTGTTTTTCTGGTTCGTTCTTCCTAATGCTGTTTTCATCTTCACGCATTTCTGTTATTTCTCTGCAACATCTTTAAAGTTGAAGCGAGGAGAAGAAAGGGACGACCGCACACCTCCTATTTCAACAACATCGCTGAAGTCTGTGGTCTGGGGATCCAGGAGGTTGCCCACAGATGTCTCAATCGTGTGACCTGGAGAAGACGTGTGACGTCGAGCGTGGTTCCTACAGCTGACCCAGGCGAAGGGGAGAGGTGAGGTGAAGCGACGTCTTTAATCTCGTCGTCCTGGCAAAATAGCAAGTGGTCCGTGTTGATCCGATTCTCTTCAGTTAGCTTCCATCAGTTCTTTGTTTTCCATTCTTGTCAATGTTATGAGAAATGTTCCAGGACGATCTTGTTGGTGTCAAGGAAGAGTTCTCTCTCCTTCAGCTTGGGCAGCGATCCTTTAGGTCATCCACAGGCAGGTCTTACACTGTTTGGAATCTGTTTTTTTGAAATCTGTTTTTTCGAAATCTGTTTTGTTTTGTTTTTGTTTTGTTTTTTATCTGTTTTTTTAAGTTTTAATAAAAACTGGTCTTTCACTGTGGGATTGTTTAATCCCATTGAGTTGAACAGCTAGTCCATCGTCTTTTTCTGGTCTGATTGATTGATTTTTTTCTTCTTTTTTTTTTACGTAAACACCCACCTCATGCGATATGGCTGACGGGGATATCCATCTCAGGGAAGTGTGGGAAGGGGGACTTATCTAGTCACACACTGACACACGAGAATAATTATCATGTTAAGAGGGGACAGTGAGAAGGCCAGTTTTAATGTAGTGCACCCCGGGATTCGAACCCACAACCATTAGTATATGAATCTGACGCTCACACTCAAAAAGAAAAAAGCTGACCACATAATATCTCCTCTCCTGGCACAACTTCACTGGCTCCCTGTATCAAAGCGCATACAGTACAAACTAGACACCATGTGCTACAAAAGCCTCAATAACGCAGCCCCCGATTACCTGTCAAGCCTACTTGAGATCTATGTTCCCTCACGTACCCTCCGCTCTGCCTCCGATCCTCTGACTTTTCGCTTTCCACGCACTAAGCTCAATACCTATGGTCCACGAGCCTTCTCTGTTTCTGGTCCACTTTCCTGGAACAAACTTCCTCTCTCAGTCCGTCAGCAACCTATTTTGTCTCCAAGTCCGCTCTCAAAACTCACCTTTTCTCCTCTGCATAAAATCCTGACCTCACTCAATCCCCTCTGCAGCCTGTCTCCACTCGGAGGGGAATCGCATTGTAATATATAATTGTACAGTATATAATATGCTCTCTATAATTTTCCATTGCTTTTATTCTTTCTCCCCATTTATAGCCGTGTGCGTGTGTGTGTGTGTGTGTGTGTGTGTGTGTGTGTGTGTGTGTGTGTGTGCGTACGTGCGTGAGTGCGTGTGTGTGCGTGCGTACGTGTGTGTCTGTTTTAGCGCTTAGATTTGATTTTATCAAGATTTTGCGCTATATAAATAAAATATTGTATTGTATTGTATTGTATTGTATTGTATTGTATTGTATTGTATTGTATTGTATTGTATTGTATTGTATTGTATTGTATTGTATTGTCACACAATTGAGCTACTGAGGCCCCCGACTTTTTCTGGTCGTCTTCGTCGTCGGTCTTGTTTCAATGTGAATAAATGTAATGGTCATTATTTATATTACGCCTCTGCCGTCCAGGTGTTATCCTCTTGTTTCCTTCTATCGCAGTATAATAAATCTGAATGAGTGTGTAGCATTAAGTTTTCGGTACTGATGTCTTACTGTACATGTACCTTGTGCAGAAAGCGATCAGTTATTCAAAATATTGCTTCTGGCAGTTTGGGAGAAGGGAGGTGATGTTTCCTGTTAATACAACTCTGTTATAGCATGTGTGTGTGTGTGTGTGTGTGGGTGTGTGTGTGAGAGAGTGTGTGTGTGTGTGTGTGTTGTGTGTGTGTGTGTGTGTGTGTGTGTGTGTGTGTGTGGTGTGTGTGTGTGTGGTGAGAGTGTGTGTGTGTGTGTGTGTGTGTGTGAGTGTGTGTGTGTGTGTGTGTGTGTGGTGTGTGTGTGTGTGTGTGAGAGTGTGTGTTGTGTGTGTGTGTGTGTGAGTGTGTGTGTTTTGTGTGTGTGTGAGAGATGTGTGTGTGTGTGTGTGTGTGTGAGTGTGTGGAGTGTGTTTTGTGTGTGGTGGGTTGTGTGTGTGTGTGTGTGTGAGTGTGTGTGGTGTTGTGTGTGTGTGATGTGTGTGAGTGTGTGTGTGTGTGGTGTGTGTGTGTGGTGTGTGTGTGGTGTGTGTGTGTGTGTGTGAGAGAGTGTGTGTTGTGTGGTGTGTGTGTGTGTGAGTGTGTGTGTGTGTGTGTGTGTGTGTGAGATGTGTGGTGTGTGTGGTGAGTGTGTGTTAGTGTGGTTGTGTGGTGTGTGTGTGAGTGGTGTGGTGTGTGTGAGTGTGTGGTGGTGATGTGTGGAGTGTGTGGTGGTGTGTGTGTGAGTGATGGTGTGTGTGTGTGTGTGAGTGTGTGTGGTGTGGTGAGTGAGTGTGTGTGTGTGAGTGGTGGTGTGTGTGTGTGAGTGTGTGTGTGTGAGTGTGTGTGATGTGAGTGAGTGAGTGGTGTGTATGAGTGTGTGTGTGTGTGAGTGGTGAGTGAGTGAGTGAGTGGAGTGAATGTAGTGTGTGTGTGAGTGAGTGAGTGTGTGTGTGTGTGAGTGAGTGAGTGTGTGTGTGTGAGTGAGTGAGTGTGTGTGTGTGTGGTGAGTGAGTGAGTGTGTGGTGGTGTAGTGAGTGTAGTGAGTGAGTGTGTGTGTGGTGACGTGAGTGAGTTGTGTGTGTGTGTGAGTGAGTGAGTAAGTGAGTGAGTGATGAGTGAGTGAGTGAGGAGTGGTGGTGTGTTGTGTGGTGAGTGAGTGGTGAGTGAGTGAGTGAGTGAGTGAGTGATGTGAGTGCGTGAGGATGTGTGCTGTGAGTGCGTGAGTGAGTGTGTGTGTGAGTGGTGTAGTGTGAGTGTGTGTGTGAGTGAGAATGAGTGAGTGAGTGAGTGAGTGTGTGTGGTGTTTGTATGTGTGTGTGTAGTGTGCGCACGTGCCGATTTGAGTGAGTGAGTGAGTGTGTGTGTGCGTGCGCGCGTGTTTGTGTGTGTGTGTGTATGTGTGTGCGTGTATGTGCGCGTGTTTGTGTGTGTGTGTGTGTGTGTGCGTGCGCGTGTGTGCGTGCATGCGTGCGTGCGTGTGCGTGCGTGTGTGTGTGTGTGTGTGCGCAAGCGCGCGTATGTATATGTGTGTGTGTGTGTGTTTGCGCGCGCGCGCGCTCACGCATGTGTGTAGGGAGTGACAATCAGCAGTCAATAATGTGCACCATGGCAGACTAACAGCCAAACAAGGCCACGCCATGTTGATGGAAGAGGACTGATTGTGCACTTAAAGAGCCTGAGAGTTCCAACAAGGGAGGCTATCACTTTTTAGCCCTGCTGATCCTGGCTCCAGATCTCTGTTCACGAACTCCATGTGTCGCTGGTGGTGGCGGGTGGGGGGGGGGGAACAATGAATAAAGGTGACATGCAGTGGGATAGGGGGACAGGTGGGGTGGAGGTGGTATACGTGTGAGGTGAGAGAGTACGTGGTTGTGTTTCTCTTGAGGACGATTTTTTATCCCCCTTGGTTGGCGTGATATACCATGATGGACGAGTTTTTGTACAGGCAGTGATCAGCCTCATACACATGCAACAGGGCGGACGGTAGCACTGTGCTTCTACCTCATCCAAGCGCTGTATTTCCAAAAATAATACTTATTCATAGTTCCCCCCGTGGGGATACTGAAGCTCTTTTAGTATAAATAGTATCCCCACCTGGAAATTCTGTGTTAGAAATTTCTTCTTTTCTGTCACTCTCTTTGTTTCTTTCTTCCTCTTTTGCTTTCTGTCATTTCTTCCTATCATTTTCTGCCTTGCTGGTCCATTCACCTGTATGTGGTCGATGAAGCCTTACGTACATTCTCTTACGATTGACAATTGGGTACATGTATGAAGTGCGTTTTTGGCTCTAGGGAAATGAGATATGCAGAAGTAATTTTAGGTAATTTACGCTCGTTTTTATATATGTTTTTAGTGTTCTTGTTCATGTTTCAGTTAGTATTCAGACGTGTTTTATAAATCCCTGTGTGATAAATTGGATGAAGTGGTCAACGCCAGGAGCACCTCTTTAGATTATGTGTGCTAATACATTGATGTGTGTACTTAAATTTTCTTTTCCTTTTTTTACTCGTTGAAGTATTGTGTATGTTTTGAAACGGTTATAGCCCTGATATGGCTCTACGCAGTCGGCTGGGCTTTAATAAACAAAATTAACAATAACAATAACTTATTAATGGAAAAAGTCGATTTTTGAATCTGATTTTTCACTTTGATTCATAAACAAAAAAGGACAAAGAGCCAATAGAGTCGTCGTATATTGTCACTCATTGTTAGACTCTGCCTGCTGTGAATACTGATAGATATTTATACAACAAGAACAGAGACCGACAGAGATTGAACGATAAAGAGACCGACAGAGATTGAATGATAAAGAGACCGACAGAGATTGAATGATAAAGAGACCGACAGAGATTGAATGATAAAGAGACCGACAGAGATTGAATGATAAAGAGACCGACAGAGATTGAATGATAAAGAGACCGACAGAGATTGAATGATAAAGAGACCGACAGAGATTGAATGATAAAGAGACCGACAGAGATTGAATGATAAAGAGACCGACAGAGATTGAATGATAAAGAGACCGACAGAGATTGAATGATAAAGAGACCGACAGAGATTGAATGATAAAGAGACCGACAGAGATTGAATGATAAAGAGACCGACAGAGATTGAATGATAAAGAGACCGACAGAGATTGAATGATAAAGAGACAGGGAGAGAGACAGGGAGAGAGACAGGGAGAGAGACAGGGAGAGAGACAGGGAGAGAGACAGGTAGAGAGACAGGTAGAGAGACAGGTAGAGAGACAGGAAAAGAGACAGTGAGAGAGACAGTGAGAGAGACAGGGAAAGAGACAGGGAAAGAGACAGGGAAAGAGACAGGGAGAGAGACAGGGAGAGAGACAGGGAGAGAGACAGGGAGAGAGACAGGGAAAGAGACAGGGAAAGAGACAGGGAAAGAGACAGGGAAAGAGACAGGGAGAGAGACAGGGAGAGAGACAGGGAGAGAGACAGGGAGAGAGACAGGGAGAGAGACAGGAACAGAATAGAAACAAGAACACGTTTATGAGAGCGTCAAACTAGTAATGTGTATTTTTTATACAGCTTCATCCAAAGGTCTACACTACACTTAAACTGTACATACATACATACATACATACATACATACATACATACATACATACATACACACACACATAGATACATGCATACATGCATGGATACATACATACATACATACATACATACATACATACATACATACATACATACATATAAATGTATATATATGCAAATATCCATATATATATATATGTCTGTATGTATGTATATATATATATATATATATATATATATATATATATACATATATGTAGATAGATAGATAGATAGATAGATAGATAGATAGATAGATAGATAGATAGATAGATAGATAGATAGATAGATAGATAGATAGATAGATACATGGTCAACTATCGTGGTCCATAAAATCCAACCTAGCACTGTATTTGTGTACCTCATGTGTGAACTCAATGTTTGTGAGGGGGTTGGCGTTAGGTGCCATGCGCTTATGTAAGTTGCTGGGGTTTTTTTGTTTTATGCAGAGCCTCGGCAACTCTCTCCACCTGCCTCCACAAGTCCAGGGCAAACCGAGGTAAGACAGCTGTTCTCACAGGAGACACAGACGGCTGAACAGTAGATGGCAAGTCGCAGCTTATTATGGCCAAAACCACAAGCAGCACTCTGCTGCAACTGTACATGAATCAACGTTAATATTTCAACTATGCAAATTGTACACGAATCAACGTTAATATTTCAACAATGCAAATTGTACATGAATCAACGTTAATATTTCAACAATGCAGATTGTACATGAATCAACGTTAATATTTCAACAATGCAAATTGTACATGAATCAACGTTAATATTTCAACAATGCAAATTGTACATGAATCAACGTTAATATTTCAACAATGCAAATTGTACACGAATCAACGTTAATATTTCAACAATGCAAATTGTACACGAATTAACGTTAATATTTCAACAATGCAAATTGTACATGAATCAACGTTAATATTTCAACAATGCAAATTGTACACGAATTAACGTTAATATTACAACAATGCAAATTGTACACGAATCAACGTTAATATTACAACAATGCAAATTGTACATGAATCAACGTTAATATTTCAACAATGCAAATTGTACACGAATTAACGTTAATATTTCAACAATGCAAATTGTACACGAATTAAAGTTAATATTTCAACAATGCAAATTGTACATGAATCAACGTTAATATTACAACAATGCAAATTGTACATGAATCAACGTTAATATTTCAACAATGCAAATTGTACATGAATCAACGTTAATATTTCAACAATGTAAATTGTACACGAATTAACGTTAATATTTCAACAATGCAAATTGTACATGAATCAACGTTAATATTACAACAATGCAAATTGTACATGAATCAACGTTCATATTACAACAATGCAAATTGTACATGAATTAACGTTCATATTACAACAATGCAAATTGTACATGAATCAAAGTTAATGTTTCAACAATGCTACTTGTACATGAATCAACGTAAATATTTCAACAACGCAAATTGTACATGAATCAACGTTAATATTTCAACAACGCAAATTGTACATGAATCAACGTTAATATTTCAACAATGCAAATTGTACATGAATCAACGTTAATATTTCAACAATGCAAATTGTACATGCATCAACGTTAATATTTCAACAATGCAAATTGTACATGAATCAACGTTAATATTTCAACAATGCAAATTGTACATCAATCAACGTTAATATTTCAACAATGCAAATTGTACATGAATCAACGTTTATATTTCAACAATGCAAATTGTACATGCATTAACGTTAATATTTCAACAATGCAAATTGTACATCAATCAACGTTAATATTTCAACAATGCAAATTGTACATCAATCAACGTTTATATTTCAACAATGCTACTTGTACATGAATCAAAGTTAATGTTTCAACAATGCAAATTGTACATCAATCAACGTTTATATTTCAACAATGCAAATTGTACATCAATCAACGTTTATATTTCAACAATGCTACTTGTACATGAATCAACGTTAATATTTCAACAACGCAAATTGTACATGAATCAACGTTAATATTTCAACAACGCAAATTGTACATGAATCAACGTTAATATTTCAACAACGCAAATTGTACATGAATCAACGTTAAAATTTCAACAATGCAGATTGTAAATGAATCAACGTTAATATTTCAACAATGCAAATTGTACATCAATCAACGTTAGTATTTCAACATTGCAGATTGTACATCAATCAACGTTAATATTTCAACAATGCAAATTGTACACGAATCAACGTTAATGTTTCAATATTGCAAATTGTACATGAATCAACGTTAATATTTCAACAATGCTAATTGTACATGAATCAACGTTAATATTTCAACAATGTAAATTGTACATGAATCAACGTTAATATTTCAACAATGTAAATTGTACACGAATCAACGTTAATATTTCAACAATGCAAATTGTACATGAATCAACGTTAATATTTCAACAATGTAAATTGTACATGAATCAACGTTAATATTTCAACAATGTAAATTGTACATCAATCAACGTTAATATTTCAACAATGCAAATTGTACATGAATCAACGTTAATATTTCAACAATGCAAATTGTACATGAATCAACGTTAATATTTCAACAATGTAAATTGTACACGAATCAACGTTAATGTTTCAAGAGAGCAAAGGCAGTTTATCAGTAACAGTTATCTTTAAAACAGATTTTAAAACTAGAAAGAGGGAAAGCATGCATTGGTGTTCATGTGTAATCTGAAACAAATGAGTTGACTCGGGCATCATGTGAGAGAGGAGCACAAGACAAAGTGACACAGACTGAAATCTCTGCCATTATCATTCTCACGAGCGATACTCTTTACCAGCCTTCACAGATAATCAGAAATCAATCAGTTCCATTATAACAGCAGAATATGATAACTGAAAACGACAGTGTAATTTACTAATTAGGGAAACAATATGACGAATGTAAAAGACAAGTTCATTTCCGTGTCATCGTCATCATCGTGTGCCCTGCAGCATGGAGTTGGCGATCATGGCCCTCCACACGAATCTATCCCCCTGTCGCTGCAAGTACATCTCCCACCCTCTCTGTCCTCGGCCATCCTGCAAGTCCGTCCAAAATTTCTCCCTGGGTCTACCTGGTGTTCCCTGTCCCTCCAGTGGTAATCAAATGCTCTCATTTCTCTTTCTTCACAAAATTTCCGTGTACTGTTTAAAAAAAGTTGAAATCTTCCCTCGTGGGGATGCTGGGGACTCTTTCGGTATAAATAGTATAAGTAATATTTCCACCTTCAGGAAAAAAAGCTGCGTTGAAATTTCCTCTTTCTATCATTATTTGCTTCTGCCTCGTTTCTTCTTGCTTTGTCATCTGTATGCATTTGTTACCTTACTGGTCTCACATCTCTAGCATTTGTTACCTTACTGGTCCACACATCTCTAGCATTTGATGTTACACTTATTGGTCCACAATCTGTAGCATTTGTTACCTTACTGGTCCACACATTCTCTGCATTTAGATTTACCTTACTGGTCCACATCTGTAGCATTTGTTACCTTACTGGTCCACATCTCTAGTCTAGCATTTGTTACCTTACTGGTCCACATCTCTAGCATTTGTTACCTTACTGGTCCACATCTCTAGCATTTGTTACCTTACTGGTCCACATCTGTAGCTATTTGCTACATTACTGGTCCACATCTCTAGCATTTGCTACATTACTGGTCCACATCTCTAGCATTTGCTACATTACTGGTCCATATCTCTAGCATTTGTTACGTTACTGGTCCACATCTGTAGCATTTGCTACACTGTCAATCTCTACTGTTCCTACTTACTGCCACATCTTAGCATTTGTTACCTTACTGGTCCACATCTGTAGCATTTGTACCTTACTGGTCCACATCTCTAGCATTTGTTACCTTACTGGTCCACATCTCTAGTCTAGCATTTGTTACCTTACTGGTCCACATCTCTAGCATTTGTTACCTTACTGGTCCACATCTCTAGCATTTGTTACCTTACTGGTCCACATCTGTAGCATTTGTTACCTTACTGGTCCACATCTGTAGCATTTGTTACCTTACTGGTCCACATCTCTAGCATTTGTTACCTTACTGGTCCACATCTCTAGCATTTGTTACCTTACTGGTCCACATCTCTAGCATTTGTTACCTTACTGGTCCACATCTCTAGCATTTGCTTACCTTACTGGTCCACATCTCTAGCATTTGCTACATTACTGGTCCACATCTCTAGCATTTGCTACTTACTGGTCCACATCTCTAGCATTTGCTACTTACTGGTCCACATCTCTAGCATTTGCTACCTTACTGGTCCACATCTCTAGCATTTGTTACCTTACTGGTCCACATCTCTAGCATTTGCTACCTTACTGGTCCACATCTCTAGCATTTGTACTTACTGGTCCACATCTCTAGCATTTTACCTTACTGGTCCACATCTCTAGCATTTGTTACCTTACTGGTCCACATCTCTAGCATTTGTACCTTACTGTCCACATCTCTAGTTTTTGTACCTTACTGGTCCACATCTCTAGCATTTGTTACATTACTGGTCCACATCTCTAGCATTTGTTACCTTACTGGTCCACATCTCTAGCATTTGTTACCTTACTGGTCCACATCTCTAGCATTTGCTACCTTACTGGTCACATCTCTAGTCTAGCATTTGCTACCTTACTGGTCCACATCTCTATCTCTAGCATTTGTTACCTTACTGGTCCACATCTCTAGCATTTGCTACCTTACTGGTCCACATCTCTAGTCTAGCATTTGCTACATTACTGGTCCACATCTCTAGCATTTGCTACCTTACTGGTCCACATCTCTAAGCATTTGCTACTTACTGGTCCACATCTCTAGCATTTGCTACCTTACTGGTCCACATCTCTAGCATTTGCTACATTACTGGTCCACATCTCTAGCATTTGCACCTTACTGTCCACATCTCTAACATTTGTTACCTTACTGGTCCACATCTCTACATTTGCTACCATACTGGTCCACATCTCTAAATTTGCTACTTACTGGTCCACATCTCTAGCATTTGCTACTTACTGGTCCACATCTCTAGCATTTGTTACCTTACTGGTCCACACTCTCTAGCATTTGTTACCTTACTGGTCCACATCTCTAGCATTTGCTACCTTACTGGTCTACATCTCTAGTCTAGCATTTGCTACCTTACTGGTCCACATCTCTAGCATTTGTTACCTTACTGGTCCACATCTCTAGCATTTGTTACCTTACTGGTCCACATCTCTAACATTTGTTACCTTACTGGTCCACATCTCTAACATTTGTTACCTTACTGGTCCACATCTCTAACATTTGCTACATTACTGGTCCACATCTGTAGCATTTGCTACCTTACTGGTCCACATCTCTAACATTTGCTACATTACTGGTCCACATCTCTAGCATTTGCTACCTTACTGGTCCACATCTCTAGCATTTGCTACCTTACTGGTCCACATCTCTAGCATTTGCTACATTACTGGTCCACATCTCTAGTCTAGCATTTGTTACCTTACTGGTCCACATCTCTAGCATTTGTTGCCTTACTGGTCCACATCTCTAGCATTTGTTACCTTACTGGTCCACATCTCTAGTCTAGCATTTGTTACCTTACTGGTCCACATCTGTAGCATTTGTTACCTTACTGGTCCACATCTCTAGTCTAGCATTTGTTACCTTACTGGTCCACATCTCTAGCATTTGCTACCTTACTGGTCCACATCTCTAGTCTAGCATTAGTTACCTTACTGGTCCACATCTCTAGCATTTGTTACCTTACTGGTCCACATCTCTAGTCTAGCATTTGTTACCTTACTGGTCCACATCTCTAGTCTAGCATTTGTTACCTTACTGGTCCACATCTCTAGCATTTGCTACCTTACTGGTCCACATCTCTAACATTTGCTACATTACTGGTCCACATCTCTAGCATTTGCTACCTTACTGGTCCACATCTCTAGCATTTGTTACCTTACTGGTCCACATCTCTAACATTTGCTACATTACTGGTCCATATCTCTAACATTTGCTACATTACTGGTCCACATCTCTAGCATTTGCTACCTTACTGGTCCAACCACCTATATGTGTTCAACAAAAACAGACATGTCTTAGGATTGATAATTGGGTGTGTATATTTATTACACTTTTGCTCAAAGGAAACGTGATATACACAAACAGTGTTCAGTACGGTAATTCAGGCCAGTTTTTAAGTTTTAATGTCCTTAGTTATCAGAAAAAACACGAAAGAAGAATACGAACGCGTATTCAATACAACAAGACAAGACAGGCGCAAATGTTCGGCCAACTGGCCTTTGTCAAAGCGTAAGATCACAAACCAACAAACACCAGATACAAAAATTTTGAGAAAAAGACTGAAACTTCCCTGCTTCCTTTTTGGCACACTGGAAACAGCAGCAGGAAAGTTTCAGTCTTTTTCTCAAAATATTTGTATCTGGTGTTTTGTTGGTTTGTAATCTTACGCTTGACAAAGGCCAGTTGGCCGAAAATTTGCGCCTGTCTTGTCTTGTGTTTCGTGTTGTTTTTTGTTTTTTTTGGTTCCTGTTTGCTTGAACGTGGGCAGTGACACTTATTTTGGATGTCCTTAGTTATGTTTATATTTGTGTTCAGGTTCGTTTCTGTAAAGCTCTGGGTGATAAAGTGTACGGAATAGTCGGCGCCAGGTGCATGGCCTTACATTGTGTGCACAGATACTTTGTCACGTGCACTTTTCTTTTCCAGGTTTTTCAAGGTCATCGATGTGTTGTATACAGTTTGAGATGGTTATAGTCCTGATGTGTCTCTGCGCAATCAGCTGGGCTAAAAACGATTATCATGATAATAATGCTGATGAGTCAAGCTCATGATTGTATCCTAATTGTATCCTAATTGTATCCTAATTCTATTAGTATCCAATCCCTTCACAGCTATGCTCATGTGATTGTGATCAGTGATCTGGGTGCTGTCATGTTGTCCACGGTTGACTTCACTGATCATAAGCAGAATAGGAGTGAGGTTACCTGGCACTGCATGATTTAGTCATGGATGGACAGGATTTCGTGTTTTTGTCTCATTTACATATAACCTGACTCCAACGAAACGCGCCAGTCATACAACACGCTATCATGATTCGACACTGGATTACGACACGGACAGAGCGACAGCCAGTGAAAACATGCTTTGTGCCTCTAGCCTCTGATGCGTGAAAAATCGTAGCATGCAAAAGGAAAAGTGGTTTGGCAGTTCCAGACAGACTGCATGATAGAATTATGAGATTTCGTCGTTAACACGTCATCATTTTAGTTACAAAATTGTTAAACTTGCAGCTAAATCTTAATGATGCGCCGATGAAATGATCACATGTTGTTTTGAAATGAGAAACTTGAACAGTATTCACCCTGGCCGTTATCAGTTTCTGGTGAGCAGTTCAGTCGCTTTCGATATTTCAGTTATATTGATTGTATACCAGCCAATTAGTTTGAGTTATTTCGGCGTTGTAAAAAAAACAAATGTAAAAATGCTCCTCTGTCATCAAATTCAAACATCTCCATGGAACGAGATCCAAAATGAATCCTATCAATTATACAGCCATCCACATCACTACATTTCTAAGACAGATAAGCTAGGCCGTTCTGTAAGTGCCAGTGTGTTCAGCTGAATTCATCACCCCTAGATTAAAACTCAATCTGAAAGCAGTTTTTTGTTGTTATTTTTGTTTGAAGCCCAGCCCACTGCCTACAGCCATATTAGGGCTATAACCGTTTTAAAACAAACACAATACTTCAACAGGAAAATAAAAGGAAAAGAAAATTAAGTACACATATCCATGCATTCGCGCACATAATCTAAGGACATGCCCCTGGCGTTGACCAGTCCATCCAATTTATCGCACACGGGATTTAAAACATACCTGAATAAAAATTCAAACATAACTAAAGAACTAAAACCTTTATAAAAACAGGTCTAAGTTACCTAAAATTGCTTCCCCATATCTCATTTCACCAGAGCCAAAAAATGCATTTAATTCTTATTTTTTGAATGCGTATGGCACATAATGTGGAATACAGATGGTGGGGAAATATTAAAAAACAGACCAAGAAGAAAAAACCATGATTAGATGAAGGTAGATAAAAGGATAGTGCATGTAAATGGTTGTGTAGTTGTTTAAGGGAGAATCTGTACTAAATTTGGGACAAGACACAACAAGACAAGGAGACTTTACAGTGTGTGTGTGTAAATGTGCATGAACACAAGGAGACTTTACAGTGTGTGTGTAAATGTGCATGAACACAAGGAGAGTTTACAGTGTGTGTGTGTAAATGTGCATGAACACAAGGAGAGTTTACAGTGTGTGTGTGTAAATGTGCATGAACACAAGGAGAGTTTACAGTGTGTGTGTGTAAATGTGCATGAACACAAGGAGAGTTTACAGTGTGTGTGTGTGTAAATGTGCATGAACACAAAGAGAGTTTACAGTGTGTGTGTGTGTAAATGTGCATGAACACAAGGAGACTTTACAGTGTGTGTGTAAATGTGCATGAACACAAGGAGACTTTACAGTGTGTGTGTAAATGTGCATGAACACAAGGAGACTTTACAGTGTGTGTGTGTAAATGTGCATGAACACAAGGAGAGTTTACAGTGTGTGTGTAAATGTGCATGAACACAAGAAGAGTTTACAGTGTGTGTGTGTGTAAATGTGCATGAACACAAAGAGAGTTTACAGTGTGTGTGTGTGTAAATGTGCATGAACACAAGGAGACTTTACAGTGTGTGTGTGTAAATGTGCATGAACACAAGGAGAGTTTACAGTGTGTGTGTAAATGTGCATGAACACAAGGAGAGTTTACAGTGTGTGTGTGTGTAAATGTGCATGAACACAAAGAGAGTTTACAGTGTGTGTGTGTGTAAATGTGCATGAACACAAGGAGACTTTACAGTGTGTGTGTAAATGTGCATGAACACAAGAAGAGTTTACAGTGTGTGTGTGTAAATGTGCATGAACACAAGGAGAGTTTACAGTGTGTGTGTAAATGTGCATGAACACAAGGAGAGTTTACAGTGTGTGTGTGTGTAAATGTGCATGAACACAAGAAGAGTTTACAGTGTGTGTGTGTGTAAATGTGCATGAACACAAGGAGAGTTTACAGTGTGTGTGTAAATGTGCATGAACACAAAGAGAGCTTACAGTGTGTGTGTAAATGTGCATGAACACAAAGAGAGTTTACAGTGTGTGTGTGTAAATGTGCATGAACACAAGGAGAGTTTACAGTGTGTGTGTGTGTAAATGTGCATGAACACAAAGAGAGCTTACAGTGTGTGTGTAAATGTGCATGAACACAAGGAGAGTTTACAGTGTGTGTGTAAATGTGCATGAACACAAGGAGAGTTTACAGTGTGTGTGTGTAAATGTGCATGAACACAAGGAGAGTTTACAGTGTGTGTGTGTGTAAATGTGCATGAACACAAGGAGAGTTTACAGTGTGTGTGTAAATGTGCATGAACACAAGAAGAGTTTACAGTGTGTGTGTAAATGTGCATGAACACAAGGAGAGTTTACGGTGTGTGTGTGTGTAAATGTGCATGAACACAAGGACAGTTTACAGTGTGTGTGTGTAAATGTGCATGAACACAAGGAGACTTTACAGTGTGTGTGTAAATGTGCATGAACACAAGGACAGTTTACAGTGTGTGTGTAAATGTGTATGAACACAAGGAGAGTTTACAGTGTGTGTGTAAATGTGCATGAACACAAGGACAGTTTACAGTGTGTGTGTAAATGTGCATGAACACAAGGAGAGTTTACAGTGTGTGTGTAAATGTGCATGAACACAAGGACAGTTTACAGTGTGTGTGTAAATGTGCATGAACACAAGAAGAGTTTACAGTGTGTGTGTAAATATGCATGAACACAAGGAGAGTTTACAGTGTGTGTGTAATTGTGCATGAACACAAGGAGAGTTTACAGTGTGTGTGTGTGTAAATGTGCATGAACACAAGGAGACTTTACAGTGTAATTGTGCATGGTGTAGGTTTGGGGTCACATCATTCCAACAAACAAAAAAGTGCACAGACCATAAAAGGAGTTTATTTCTATTCCTTGACCACCTACTGTTGAGAATAACGTTGAAGTATGACAAAACTCCAAGAGCGACGAATTGATTCCTTTTCGTCCAGAAATCACGTGAACTCTCACAGCGAACATATCGTCCATCAATTTACCATCGCCGGCCCCAGCTTTCAGTGCATCCTGACTGGAGGTCGGTCCCTCAGTGTCAGCAGACAGGAATCTGAGGGAGCAAGCGGCATTGTGATTAAGGGAGGCCATGCTGGATAAAAGTGGTCCCGTCATGGTAACATGTCGGTCTGTTGACACGCTGCTTCCCTTAGGCCTGCTATACAATGTACTTCAGCTGCACGATTTCGGAGACGAACCCCTACTCGTCTGTATACTGCTCCAAACTAAAAACGCACCTTCAAGTTTCTGAGAAATTTCCTGGACATTATGGATATTCAGGAACAAAATGTAAATAAAATGATGAAGAAAGAAAGAAAAAGAAGAAAGAAGGAAAGAAAGAAAGAAAGAAAGACAGACAGAAAGAAAGAAAGACAGAAAGACAGAAAATTGAGGTAAAGGACTTTCTGTTGGATGCTTTCAAGACGTTTTGTTGCTGTTACTGCTGTTGTTGATTTTGCCTTGCATTCATATAAAAGATGTGCGTCCATCAACAGTTTCAAGTAAAAAACATCTTGCAATTAAATAGATGAAGTCAGCAGGGTAAACGTTTGTCATATGATCATCTGTCATACATCATTATGTGCTCTATCATATGCAAGTGCCTCCTTTGTTCTGCGCTTGACCACAGGCCCTACTTCTCCCGTTATGGTGATGTTGTCAGTGAAGACATAGCGCTGGGCATGTCTGAATCAGCAAATAGGGAAATAGTTATCAGCTGAAGATTTTACTGGTAGGGTTTTAAGTACATGGATCACAATAGGCCCTGCCGAAGTCTGGAATGATCATATAGCAGTGTTGCATTCATTCCGGTGGGTAAACTGCGTGAAACTTGACAGTCCCTGTAGACAACTTGCCCCTGGAACTGCATCTGAAGAAATCTGGGTTTGCTGATGAGTTTTGAGGGGATAAAAGCAAAATCAGTAGCGTGGACGTAATACCAGTGTAATAATGGAAAAGATGGGTCAGAACAATAAGAATGATAAAAATGACAAAATAATTCATTGAACTGAGTCTGTGCACATTCACTCATTTTGTGAGAGCCCAGTGACAATGTAGGATAGGACAGTCGAGTCGCTTTTAACGATGGCATTACGTCTGATCAAGCCCCAGTATAGCCAGTTGTTCACAGAGTCCTTGATCCTCCCTTGGGAATACCCGGGGGCTCTTTCAGTATAAATAGTATCCCCACCTTCTGGAAATTCTGTGTCAGAATTTTCCTTTATTTTTTCGTCCTTTTTCTGTTTTGCTGCTTTTGCTTTCCGACAACTTTTTCTATCATTTTCTGCCCTGTTGGTCCATTCACCCGTACTTGTTATGTAAAGCCTTCCATACTCTCCCTAAGGATTAATAATTAGGCACATGTGTTAACTGACTTTTTGGCTTTGGGGAAATGTGATGTGCAGAAGCAATTTTAAGTAAATAGGCCAGCTTCTGTATATGTTTAACTCTATTGTGACTGCACTTGCCACAGTTGAGCTCTCCCGCTGGCCTAAGGCTGCCATAGTGAAATCACTGAGAACCGGGTGCAAGTGAACTTATCCATCGATTTTAGACAAAGAAACCGGTAAAACGTAGCTGAAGTGTTCAGCGGAAGTTCCCTCCACAAGTTAAGCAGCTTTCAATTACTAAATCATTAGCATAACAAAAGTAGAGGGAGTTATATGCCTTAGACCGTCTGTTACTATGATTAAAGCAGCCCGTCCTCAGTGAGAGCTCAGCTGTTACTTCGATCGGAGTAGCCCGTCGTCAAAGAGTTAAGAGTCCTCAGTTATGTGTACATTTGTATTCAAACGTTTGTTTAACACCCCCTCCCTCTGTTTATAATCTGGGCGGAATGGTCAATACCAGGGGCACATCGTTAGATTACATTCGCGAATACATTGATATGTGTACTGAATTTTCTCTTCCCATTTTTTAATGAGACATTGTGTGTTTTGATATGGTGGTAGCCCTGATATGGTTTTTGCACGGTCTGCTGGGCTTGAAACAGTAAACAAGTAAGCAATAAGAGTCGTTGGATACATTGAAGTCCAGGCAGTTCTTGGACCAACATTACACGTGTTTTTCAATTATGTAGATGTATGAATCGATGATGTACTTGGGTTCTTGCACTACGTGTTAAGACGTCTGTTCCGTCCACTGTAGAGCTGGTATTTTTTTAAATTATAAATTGGAGATTAGTTCATAAAATACTGTTATGTCAACTTGACTTCGGCCAACTTGTAGATGTCTTCCTACATTTTCCAGTTATTGTGACTAAGAGGTACCATACCTGTATGCTTGTCTCAGAAAAAAAACAGTTCCTTATACGTAATTTTACGAATACCAATCCTAGCTAAAAAAAAAAAAATGAAATAAAAAAAGTCATGTCTACCAATGTGATGACTGATTATACAAGATAAAGGTCAAATTATAAAGCTTACAATCCAATCAACATTTTGAATAGTTTAATGGATACCTTCATCACGAATTTCCCAAGCAAAATGGAACACTGTAAAAAAAAAAGATACGTTTGTTTTCTTGAGCAGTATACATGTTTTAATTCGCCAGAGTAATAGTTGAACATGTGGTCTATTTGCCGAACCTCCAACCCAACAGACTGGGTACAGTGCTAAGCCATCAGGCCAGAGATGGAAGGTGTGTCTGCCTCCATCTACAATGGGTCACCAGCGTCTGTCCATTGAGCACGTGCAGTCTGACTACAACAAACAGTGGCCGGGGTTTGGGTGCATGAACTACATAGTGGTGGTGCTGAATGTGACCGTCTTTCCACACAGTGAAGTGTAAAACACGGTCATCACAGCTCTGACAGTCCGCTACTACTAGTGTGAGAAAACTGTTCATTGACCACCGATTCTAGGTAAGTAGTGAAATGGTAATGATTCATCAGTACCTTCCAAACTCATTGTGAGATTTTTCGGCTTCATCCAGTTCCTACCCGGAGTTGGGCGTGCTATGGGCTCGTTAGGAAGACTGGAACCACACAGTCGAGTCTCATCCACTTCGCGGATGCGTCATTGAGGGTGTCGCTCAAATCTTCAGACAAAACACCGCTGGTGTCTGTATCTTTCAGGCCTGGTTGACGCCAGGATATATTATGATAGTAAGCTTAGAGTACAACCCTGTCACGCGGTCTCAATCCTAGATGGAACTCCATAGCATCATGATTATCATCTACATCGACATCATCATCATGCATAATAAAAACTGTTCAGCTTCGTGCATAAGTGTAAAAAGGGACGAAAAAGATGCGCAAGGTAACCTCCTGAGGCAATGATCTAAAACATTTTTTTCAAAGAATGGCGATGATCTGTTGTTAGTGTGAGCGTTTAGTAAGTAGGTAATGGTAATGAAAGTTTGGTGTAGTTGTGAGCATTAGGTAAGTAGTTAAATGGTAACCAATGTTGTTATAATTGGACCATTTAGTAAGAGTTAAATGGTAATCAATGCTTTGGTATAGTTGTGAGCATTTAGGTAAGTAGTTAAATGGTAATCAATGTTTTGGTATAGTTGTGAACATTTAGGTAAGTAGTTAAATGGTAATCAATGTTTTGGTTATAATTGTGAGCATTTAGGTAAGTAGTTAAATGGTAATGAAAGTTTTGGTATAGTTGTGACCATTTAGGTAAGTAGTTAAATGGTAATCAATGTTTTTGGTATAATTGTGACCATTTAGATAAGTTGTTAAATGGTAATGAATTTTTGTTATAGTTGTACATTTAGGTAAGTAGTTAAAGGTATGACTGTTTTGGTATAATTGTGACCATTTAGATAAGTTGTTAAATGGTAATCAATGTTTTGGTATAGTTGTGACCATTTAGGTAAGTAGTTAAATGGTAATCAATGTTTTGGTTATAATGTGACATTTAAGTAAGAAGTTAAATGGTAATGAATGTTTTTGGTATAGTTGTGACATTTAAGTAAGAGTTAAATGGTAATGAATGTTTTTGGTATAGTTGTGAGCATTTAGGTAAGTAGTTAAATGGTAATGAATGTTTTGTTATAATTGTGACTATTTAAGTAAGTAGTTAAATGGTAATGAATGTTTTTGGTATAGTTGTGACTATTAAGTAAGTAGTTAAATGGTAATGGATGTTTTTGATATAATTGTGACTTCTAAGTAAGAAGTAAGATGGTAATGAATATGTTTTTGGTATAGTTGTGAGCATTTAGGTAAGTAGTTAAATGGTAATGAATGTTTTGATATAATTGTGACTATTTAGATAAGTAGTTAAATGGTAATGAATGTTTTTGGTATAGTTGTGAACATTTAGGTAAGTAGTTAAATGGTAATGAATGTTTTTGATATAATTGTGACTATTTAGATAAGTAGTTAGATGGTAATAATGTTTTTGGTATAGTTGTGAACATTTAGGTAAGTAGTTAAATTGGTAATGAATGTTTTGATATAATTGTGACTATTTAGATAAGTAGTTAAATGGTAATGAATGTTTTTATTGTGACATTGAGTATTAATGTAATGATGTTTTGATAAATTGACTATTTAGGTAAGTAGTTAATGGTAATAATGTTTTTGGTATAGTTTGAACATTTAGGTAAGTAGTTAAATGGTAATGAATGTTTGATATAATTGTGACTATTTAGATAAGTAGTTAGATGGTAATCAATGTTTTTGGTATAGTTGTGAACATTTAGGTAAGTAGTTAAATGGTAATGAATGTTTTGATATAATTGTGACTATTTAGATAAGTAGTTAGATGGTAATCAATGTTTTTGGTATAGTTGTGAACATTTAGGTAAGTAGTTAAATGGTAATGAATGTTTTGATATAATTGTGACTATTTAGATAAGTAGTTAGATGGTAATCAATGTTTTTGGTATAGTTGTGAACATTTAGGTAAGTAGTTAAATGGTAATGAATGTTTTGATATAATTGTGACTATTTAGATAAGTTAGTTAGATGGTAATCAATGTTTTTGGTATAGTTGTGAACATTTAGGTAAGTAGTTAAATGGTAATGAATGTTTGTAAATTGTGACTATTTAGATAAGTAGTTAGATGGTAATCAATGTTTTTGGTATAGTTGTGAACATTTAGGTAAGAAGTTAAATGGTAATGAATGTTTTGTATAATTGTGACATTTAGATAAGTAGTTAGATGGTAATCAATGTTTTTGGTATAGTTGTGAACATTTAGGTAAAGTTAATTATAATGGTAATGACTTTGGTAAATTGTGACCATTTAGATAAGTAGTTAAATGTAATCAATGTTTTGGTATAGTTGTGACCATTTAGGTAAGATAGTTAAATGTAAAATGACTTTTGGTAATATTGTGACCATTTAGTAATATAGTATATGTTTGTATATGTGACCATTATATGTTTATGGTAATAGTTTTATTGTGACCATTTAGTAAGTAGTTAGATGTAATCAATGTTTTGGTATAGTTGTGACCATTTAGATAAGTAGTTAGATGGTAATCAATGTTTTGGTATAGTTGTGACTTTAGTAAGTAGTTAATAATGTTTTGGTAATTGTGACCATTTAGTAAGTAAGTTAGATTGTAATCAATGTTTTGGTAATTAGTATTTTATGTGACCATTTAGTAAGTAGTTAGATGTAATCAATGTTTTGGTATAGTTGTGACCATTTAGTAAGTAGTTAGATGTAATCAATGTTTTGGTATAGTTGTGACCATTTAGGTAAGTAGTTAGATGTAATCAATTGTTTTTGGTAATAGTTTGTGACCATTTAGTAAGTAGTTAGATGTAATCAATGTTTTGGTATAGTTGTGACCATTTAGATAAGTAGTTAAATGGTAATGATTTTTGGTAAAATTGTGACATTTAGTAAGTAGTTAAATGGTAATGATGTTTTGGTAAATTGTGACATTTAGTAAGTAGTTAAATGGTAATAATGTTTTGGTATAGTTGTGACCATTTTAGATAAGATAGTTAATGGTAATCAATGTTTTGGTTGTATATTGTGACATTTAGATAAGTAGTTAATGGTAATCAATGTTTTGGTATAGTTGTGACCATTTAGATAAGTAGTTAGATGGTAATCAATGTTTTGGTATAGTTGTGACCATTTAGTAAAGTAGTTAAATGGTAATCAATGTTTTGGTATAGTTGTGACCATTTAAGTAAGAAGTTAATGGTAATGATGTTTTTGGTATTAAATTGTAGCATTTAGGTAAGAAGTTAAATGGTAATGAATGTTTTGTTATAATTGTGACTATTTAAGTAAGAGTTAAATGGTAATGAATGTTTTGTATAATGTGACCATTTAGTAAGTAAAGTTAAATGGTAATGAATGTTTTTGGTATAATTGTAACATTTAGGTAAGTAGTTAAATGGTAATGAATGTTTTGGTATAGTTGTGAGCATTTAGGTAAGTAGTTAAACGGTTATGAATGTTTTGTAATAGTTGTGACCATTTAGGTAAGTAGTTAATTGGTAATGAATGTTTTGTTATAATTGGACCATTTAGGTAAGAAGTTAATTGGTAATGAATGTTTTGTTATAATTGTGACTATTTAGGTAAGAAGTTAAATGGTAATGACTGTTTTGTTATAATTGTGACTATTTAGGTAAGAAGTTAAATGGTAATGACTGTTTTGGTATAGTTGTGAACATTTAGGTAAGTAGTTAAATGGTAATGAATGTTTTGATATAATTGTGACTATTTAGATAAGTAGTTAAATGGTAATGAATGTTTTGATATAATTGTGACTATTTAGATAAGTAGTTAAATGGTAATCAATGTTTTGATATAATTGTGACCATTTAGATAAGTAGTTAGATGGTAATCAATGTTTTGGTATAGTTGTGACCATTTAGATAAGTAGTTAGATGTAATCAATGTTTTGGTATAGTTGTGACCATTTAGGTAAGTAGTTAGATGTAATCAATGTTTTGGTATAGTTGTGACCATTTAGATAAGTAGTTAAATGGTAATCAATGTTTTGGTATAGTTGTGACCATTTAGATAAGTAGTTAAATGGTAATCAATGTTTTGGTATAGTTGTGAACATTTAGGTAAGTAGTTAAATGGTAATCAATGTTTTGGTATAGTTGTGACCATTTAGATAAGTAGTTAAATGGTAATCAATGTTTTGGTATAGTTGTGACCATTTAGGTAAGTAGTTAGATGGTAATCAATGTTTTGGTATAGTTGTGACCATTTAGGTAAGTAGTTAGATGTAATCAATGTTTTGGTATAGTTGTGACCATTTAGGTAAGTAGTTAGATGTAATCAATGTTTTGGTATAGTTGTGACCATTTAGGTAAGTAGTTAAATGGTAATCAATGTTTTGGTATAGTTGTGACCATTTAGATAAGTAGTTAGATGGTAATCAATGTTTTGGTATAGTTGTGACCATTTAGGTAAGTAGTTAAATGGTAATCAATGTTTTGGTATAGTTGTGACCATTTAGGTAAGTAGTTAGATGGTAATCAATGTTTTGGTATAGTTGTGACCATTTAGGTAAGTAGTTAAATGGTAATCAATGTTTTGGTATAGTTGTGACCATTTAGGTAAGTAGTTAGATGTAATCAATGTTTTGGTATAGTTGTGACCATTTAGGTAAGTAGTTAGATGTAATCAATGTTTTGGTATAGTTGTGACCATTTAGGTAAGTAGTTAGATGTAATCAATGTTTTGGTATAGTTGTGACCATTTAGGTAAGTAGTTAGATGGTAATCAATGTTTTGGTATAGTTGTGACCATTTAGGTAAGTAGTTAGATGTAATCAATGTTTTGGTATAGTTGTGAGCATTTAGGTAAGTAGTTAGATGTAATCAATGTTTTGGTATAGTTGTGACCATTTAGGTAAGTAGTTAGATGGTAATCAATGTTTTGGTATAGTTGTGACCATTTAGGTAAGTAGTTAGATGGTAATCAATGTTTTGGTATAGTTGTGACCATTTAGGTAAGTAGTTAAATGGTAATCAATGTTTTGGTATAGTTGTGACCATTTAGGTAAGTAGTTAGATGGTAATCAATGTTTTGGTATAGTTGTGACCATTTAGGTAAGTAGTTAGATGTAATCAATGTTTTGGTATAGTTGTGACCATTTAGATAAGTAGTTAGATGTAATCAATGTTTTGGTATAGTTGTGACCATTTAGGTAAGTAGTTAGATGGTAATCAATGTTTTGGTATAGTTGTGACCATTTAGGTAAGTAGTTAGATGTAATCAATGTTTTGGTATAGTTGTGACCATTTAGGTAAGTAGTTAGATGTAATCAATGTTTTGGTATAGTTGTGACCATTTCTTGTCTCAGAAAAGATTTTTGTTTGTTCGGCTCTGCGAGTCCATGTAAATTAGAAATAGTGTCCAAAACTTCATTTTATACTT
>JAPXFY010000022.1:62040858-62053358 GCA_030674185.1 Monoplex corrugatus
TTAATACAGCAAGACAAGACAGGCGCAAATTTTTGGCAATGGCCTTTTTAAGAGTAAGATCACAAACAAACACCAGATATAAAAATTAGGAGAAAAAGACTGAAACTTCCCTGCTGCTCCGTCCAGTGTGAGATAAGGAATAATGTATAAATTCAGCAAATAACAGGGAAGACTGTATGTGGTAATAAATTAAATGGAAAACAGAAGGTTGTCAAGGGATGAATAACATAAACAGGAAAGACTTGTCCTTGATCTTGATGTATACTCGCAGATTGCACGATTGGCATAAACAGGACTCAAAAGGATATTGCGCTTGGTGTCTTAGCAGGTCGGGCACTAATCCGTGTGCAGAATCGGTCAATTGATGGTGCTGTGACTGTTCGTCTGTCGTGAAAAGATTGCGCCAAGTGCAACAATTCCAATTGACTTGAAAAAGAAAGATAGGGTATGATCCTAATCTTGCAGTCAAAATGGATGAAGGGAAAACGAGTATAGTCGAGAAAGGAAAAAAATGGAAAACATAACAACTTAAACCATCTCACCCGGAGAATGGACAATGGTTGGACAACAAAAACCACGTTGTGGATACCAAGACACAGCACTCGCGATAGAGGGAGAAGAAAACTAGATGGAGAGACGAACAAGATGGATTTGACAAGAACTGGAGAGGAAAAGCTCTGGAAGAAGTGCATGGAAGCAGCTGGGAAGGCCTACGTCCAACAACGGACTTTCGATGGCTGAAAGATAAATAGATACATTATTTGTGCCCCCTTTGGCTCCTGACGGGCCTGCTATTTTTTTTTCCATTTATCTTTAATAGACACGAAACAATGCATCGTATCAGTTGTATCCGGCGCGACAGTCAAGTGGGAAAACGTCCACCTTCCAGTTGGAGTATCCCAGATTCAAACCTCCTAGAGACTTTTTTTTTCCAATCTCTCAACATGAAATCCAAAACAAGTGTGACTGCTCGCGTTCAAGCTAACAGGAGCCAGAAAAACACGAAAAAAGAATAATAATGCGTATTTAATACAACCCGACAAGACAGCGCAAATTTTCGGCCAACTGGCCTTTGTCAAGCGTAAGATCACAAACACCAAAAACAAAAATTAGGAGAAAAACACTAGACAGATTCCTTTTCTCACACTGGACGGTCAGCAAACGAAGTTTCACTCTTTTTCTGCTAATTTTTGTATCTGGTGTTTGTTTGTTTGTGATCTTACGTAGACAAAACCACTTAGCCGAAAATGTGTGCTTGTCTTGTCTGATTGTGTTCAAATACGGTTCTCGTTCTTTTTTCGTATTTTTTTTTCTGGTTTCTCTCAACATGTGTTCACATCTGTCAGTGCCTAAACACTCTTCGTGTATATACGCATGCAGACTTTAAGACATCTTATATGCTACAGATCCTGAAAGTCCTGTCAGTCTACATTATGGAAACATGAACACACCCAACATACAGATATACACAAAACTGATTCAGCTTACAGGACTTTTAATGTGCGTATTTGAGGTCCTCGGACGTAAACACACACAGGGGGGCTCAGTCATGAACAGCTCTGTGAATATGTTGATATGAGATCAGAAAAAAATGTCTACTCTTTACATTTTGCGATACTCAGGCAGGATGAACTCGGCCCTTTCAAATCAAATTTTGACGTCTTAACCAACTTGGCAATCACGCCCTTGTTTGGCTAGTCCAACAGAACCTTGTCTACACTCTACACGAACACAGAAAAACGCAGGCCCGAAGTTTTTGTGCCGGTGTATGTGCACACATGCGGGCAGGCACGCATGCACGCACGCGCGCAAACAGACTCTCTCTCTCTGTCTCTCGCTCTCTCTCTCTCTGTCTCTCTGTCTTCTGTTTTCTCTGTCTCTGTCTCTCTCTCTCTCTCTCTCTCTCTCTCACTCTCTACGCACAAACACACGCACGCACATACGCTTACGCATGCGAAACCGACCAATGCGAAAGGCCAACAAAAGAGCACGTAAACCCAGCAAAGCGTGTCCGAATCAATCGATCCAAGTGATCAGTGGAAAAGACGTCCTTGTCTTTGGCTCATCGATCAGCCAAGACGTGTGTTAATTCTTCAGTCAATGAAGCGTGTCTTAGTCCTTTGATTCCCCGTGATCAGTCAGGCGTGATCAGGTCTTCGATCTCTGCGATAAGCGGCAAAGGGAGGCAAGCCAGGGGACTTCCGTTCAGTCCGGGTTCATCCAGCTAGACGTTGATGGAGACTGGAGTTTCCCTGTACAGCTTCCTGCACACAGTCTCTGCCTCAATGATGCTTCCTCTTGTCTTTGTCTCTACACTCACTGCTTTTGAGGTGGGTCTGGTCTACCAGTGTATATACGGGTCCCCATCCCTCTTCTCTCTTTCTTTTCTGAGAATGGATTTCCATAAATCAAACCTATCTTACTCAGGTAGCATACGCTGGAACAACCTCCCACTAAATGTGTGGTGTCTCTTAACTACAAGTTTTAAAAAACACCTCGAGTCTCATTTTCTCAAGCAATTGTAATTCTCTTTAAACAGTGCTGTGATATGAACCCGAAAAAAACACGAAAGAAGAATACGAACGCGTATTTAATACAAGACAAGACAGGCGCAAATTTTCGGCAAACTGGCCTTTGTCAAGCGTAAGATTACAAACAAACAAACACCAGATACAAAAATTTTGAGAAAAAGACTGAAGTTCCCTGCTGCTGTGTTCACAATGTGAGAAAAAGTCCTGTGATATGTTTCTTTCTATGTATATACTTACACATAAACAACGGTGAACTTTCTGGTTTGTTTACTGTGCCTTTTTGGTTTGTACCCTCCTCTCCTTATGCTTCTATCGTTAGCAGATTTTTTCCCATTTGTCCACTTTATTTCATATAGCTGTATAAAGGAACTCTGCATATTATTTTATATGCTTCACAATTTCATGTTTTCATCGTGTTTTATCAATATTTTTCTCCATAATGACATAGTATAAACAGTATGTTCTAAAACTTGGTCATTTAGGTAAGACAGTTTAGTGCCCTGTCGGAAAAGGGTTAAATGAAAAAGAAGTGCGTACAGTGCTCATGTATTATCCTTGGATGTAAATTATTGATCTTAATCCCCCTTCCCTCTCTCCTCTCTCTCTGTCGTCTCTCTGTCTCTCTCTGTCTTCTTCCCACTTTATTATTAGCAATGATAAACATAGCGCTGTGTTTCTCCTACGTTGAATTGCTTTTTATGCTCTCTGCATGCTGATGACATTATTTTCTGAAACTGATACTGGTATACAACATGTATAGGCCATTTTATAAGGAAAGGGGAATTGGAGCACCTGGTCACAACGGGAAAGCTGGAGGGAAAGAGAGCACCGTGTAGACCCAGGGAGAAGATACTAGACGGACTTGCAGAGTGGCTGGGGACAAGGAGGGTGGAAGAGATGCTTGAGGGAACAAGTGATAGAGACAGATGGTAGTCCATAATCGCCAACGCCACGTGGCAAGGTACCTGATGATGATGATGATGATGACACTGGTATGTAAAACCAACAGTCCGCGTAAAGTTCGCTAAATCACTAAGTCAGGTTGAAGTTAAAGCAACAGTAATGTTATTGTTTTTTGAAAAGGTGACAGGATTTCTTTTTGTCACTGTGACTCGATATGAAGATCACGTTCTGTTACATTTCCTGGTTACTGCCCAGGATGCTAATTGCTTCATGGAGATATGAAGATCACGTTCTGTTACATTTCCTCGTTACTGCCCAGGATGCTAATTGCTTCATGGAGATATGAAGATCATGTTCTGTTACATTTTCTGGTTACTGCCCAGGATGCTAATTGCTTCATGAGATATGAAGATCAGTTCTGTTACATTTCCTGTTACTGCCCAGGATGCTAATTGCTTCATGGAGATATGAAGATCACGTTCTGTTACATTTTCTTGTTACTGCCTCAGGATGCTAATGGCTTCATGGAGATATGAAGATCATGTTCTGTTACATTTCCTGTTACTGCCCAGGATGCTAATTGCTTCATGGAGATATGAAGATCATGTTCTGTTACATTTTCTTGTTACTGCCCAGGATGCTAATTGCTTCATGGAGATATGAAGATCACGTTCTGTTACATTTTCTTGGTTACTGCCCAGGATGCTAATTGCTTCATGGAGATATGAAGATCACGTTCTGTTACATTTTCTTGTTACTGCCCAGGATGCTAATTGCTTCATGGAGATATGAAGATCACTGTTCTGTTACATTTTCTTGTTACTGCCCAGGATGCTAATTGCTTCATTGGAGATATGAAGATCACGTTCTGTTACATTTTCTTGTTACTGCCCAGGATGCTAATGGCTTCATTGGAGATATGAAGATCATGTTCTGTTACATTTCTTGTTACTGCCCAGGATGCTAATGGCTTCATGGAGATATGAAGATCATGTTCTGTTACATTTTCTGGTTACTGCCCAGGATGCTAATGGCTTCATTGAGATATGAAGATCATGTTCTGTTTACATTCTGGTTACTGACCCAGGATGCTAATGGCTTCATTGAGATATGAAGATCATGTTCTGTTACATTTTCTTGTTACTGCCCAGGATGCTAATTGCTTCATGGAGATATGAAGATCATGTTCTGTTACATTTCCTTGTTACTGCCCAGGATGCTAATTGTTTCATGGAGATATGAAGATCATGTTCTGTTGCATTATTGGTTACTGCCCAGGATGCTAATTGTTTCATGGAGATATGAAGATCATGTTCTGTTACATTTCCTTGTTACTGCCCAGGATGCTAATGGCTTCATTGAGATATGAAGATCATGTTCTGTTACATTTCCTGGTTACTGACCAGGATGCTAATGGCTTCATTGAGATATGAAGATCATGTTCTGTTACATTTTCTTGTTACTGCCCAGGATGCTAATGGCTTCATGAGATATGAAGATCATGTTCTGTTACTTGTTACTGCCCAGGATGCTAATGGCTTCATTGAGATATGAAGATCATGTTCTGTTACATATCTTTGTTACTGCCCAGGATGCTAATTGCTTCATGAGATATGAAAGTCATGTCTGTTACATTTCTTTGTTACTGCCCAGAATGCTAATGGCTTCAAGGAGATATGAAGGTCATGTTCTGTTACATTTCTTTGTTACTGCCCAGGATGCTAATTGCTTCATGGAGCTATAAATAACAACACTTAATTATCATATTGAGATGCTCCTAATCACATGACACGTTGCTCATTCACTCAAGCAGTTACTCAGATTTATTCATAAAAACTCTCAGTTTCACATCAACGTAAAATTGTTACTGCCCAGTAATTGAACCATTCCTTTCTGGCTGAAATATTTGTGACTGATATTCCAAACAGCCGTACTACCAAAATTATGTTAAAAACATGAAAAATATAACTTTGCTCTTTTTCGCTTTCTCAGAAACAGACACACACACACACACACACACACACACACACACACACACACACACACACACACACACACACACACACACACACTAATAACACACTAACACACTAACAGACACACACACATGTACATGTACACACATGCACCCAAACTAAGTCGTTCACTCATTCTCAATTTCGTACCCACACTTACACACACATGTAGAGGAACACAAACATGCGCACACACTAAGATACTCACTCTTTCCACACACACACACACACACACAGACACACACACACACACACACACACACACCACACACACACACACACACACACACACACACACACACACACACACACACTTACTTATACACACACGCACTCACCTGAAGGGTTTTTATTCTCTGTATGAAGAACATCAATGTATGTGTACACAGACGGCCATTCGGCGTAACTCGCCAGCCTGCACATGCTGTCTGTCTCTAAGAGAAAAACACACACACACCACACATTCACACACACACACACACACACACACCCTTGTCTAAATATTTATGTGTACATACATTAAAAGAAATAATGAACATACATACATATTTACACGGACACATGCTTGCACGTACAGAAAGAGAAAGACAGACAGACAGACAGACAGAGACACAGAGAGAGACACAGAGAGAGAGAGACAGAGACAGAGACACAGAGAGAGACAGAGACAGAGAGACACACAGAGAGACAGAGAGAGACACACACAGAGACAGAGAGACAGCAGACACAGACAGACAGAGACAAAGTGACAGAGAGAGAGAGACAGACAGACAGACAGATAGACAGACAAACAGAGAGAGAGAGAAAGACAGCAGACACAGACAGACAGAGACAAAGTGACAGAGAGAGAGAGAGACAGACAGACAGACAGATAGACAGACAAACAGAGAGAGAGCATGCACATTCTCACACACACACACACACACACACACACACACACACACACACACAACACACACACACACACACACACACACACACACACACACACACACACACACACAACACACACACAGCACACACTTTTTTTTTCGTCAAATATCACTCATAGTGAAAAGACGTTAAATCAAAGAACGAACGAACACACACACACACACACACACACAAACACACAAACACACACACACACACACACACACACACACACACACACACACACACACACACACACACACACACACAACACTACACACACACATGTATATTCACTGATAATTTAATAGCATAAGCAGTGAGTGTAGAAACGAAGAGAAGAGGAAGCATCATTGAGGCAGAGACTGTGAGCAGGAAGCTGTACAGGTAACGTCTAGCTGGAAGAACCTGGACTGAACGGAAGTCCCCTGGCTTGCCTCCCTTTACTGCTTATCGCAGAGATCGAAGACCTGATCACGCCTGACTGATCACGGGGGGATCAAAGGACTAAGACACGCTTCATTGATAAGTAATATGGAAGAATTAAAAAGACGTCTTTGGTGATCGATGAGCTAAACACAAGGACGTGCTCACTGACCTCTCAGATTGATAACGTTTGATATGTTTCTATGAAGAAGAATGTTGAGAGTTCCATGGACAGCAAAGAAAACAAACGAGACAGTCTTGATGGAGGCAGACACAAATAGATCACTGATAAGGAATATTAGGAAATGACAAGCAACATTTATAGGCCATTTTATGAGGAAGGGGGATTTGGAGCACCTGTCACAACGGGAAAGCTAGAGGGAAAGAGAGCACCGGTAGACCCAGGGAGAGAATGCTGGACGGACTTGCAGAGTGGCTGGGGATGAAGAGGGTGGGGGAGATGCTGGGGCAATGAGAGATAGAGATGGTTGGAAGTCCATGGTCGCCAACGCCATGCGCAGGGCACCTGATGATGATGATGATGTTTCTATGGGTTTGTCTGTGTTGTTGTACTTGTTTGTTGTGTGTGCTCAGGCGTAGACACACACACAGTCACAAACACAGAGTGGTCACAAACTGAACAGCTGACCCATTAGGCATGTTTATACACTATGATTACTCGCCGTAGTGCAGTAGTTGGGGTAACGGACCACCCACTGGAAGTTTTCGAGTTCAAATCCCATTGGTTTTGTGAAAAAATAGTTGTGGGATTTTTGGCTCCGAACGGTTTTTAACCAGTGTTGAGTGTGCTGAGAGCTCATTGTTAAGACTGGAACCATACAACTGACTGACATTTGCTTCATGAATGTGTTAGTGAAGATGTTGCATAAATCTTATTTCCAACACTGCAGGTGTCTGTTTCTCGGGCCTGGTTCCTGCCAGGGTAGATTATAAAAATAAGCATAGAATACAGTCTTGTCATCATCATTATCATCAGGTGCCCTGCCGCATGGCGTTGGCGATCATGGACTTCCATCTGTCTCTATCTCTCGTTGCCCCTAGCATCTCCCCCACCCTCCACCCTTATCATGGACAGAAACAGTCTTGTCACAAAGTCTAAATCCAGATTGAAACTCATCAGCATTATGACAATCGTCCCCATCGTCATCATCATCATAGCACCGTGAAAGAAAAAAAGATTACCAGATTTTATGGCCACTAGTCTGGTGTAGGAAATAGGACAACAATGTCTATATACTACCAGTAGGTCAGACCATGGTCTGCTAACCATGTAATCCTATATTACCTGCCCATGACGGGACTGTCGGCGACAAAACCTGTATCATCACCTGACTTGCGAGGTAGCGAAGGTAACGAGGCCCTGACAAGATTACAAACAAGAGTTTCCAAAGGGCAGAAACCCCGAGCTAAGCAAACACGACAGGGACATTGTATCACCAGGGAGCTGACGTGTTTGCTCCACTGCCAACAACCTGACTGCCCTGTCTGTTACAACGTATCTAGACAGAGCCCTGACAACACTGGTGATATTGTGAAGACAGGTGCGACACGGGTTGTCATTGTGGCCTATGAACACAAAAAGAAAGAAGTCGAGGCAGGACCCAGCTGCCCCTGTGTGTAACTCCTTCTGACACTGAGACAACAACACAGAGGCCTTCTACTGCCCCAGCCAGGCCCCCTTTCTCTTGTTCTTACAAAAAACAGAGAGAGAGGGAGGGAGAGAGAGACAGACATAGACAGAGAGACAGAGAGAGAGAGACAGAGAAAGGGAGAGACAGAGAAAGAGAGAGAGACATAGACAAAGACAGAGAGAGACAGAGAGAGAAAAAGAGAAAGAGACAAAGAGAGACAAAGAGAGAGAGACAGACAAACAAAGACAGAGAGAGAGAAAAAAAGAGAGAGAAAGAGAGAAACAGAGAGAGAGACACACACGGAGAGAGACAGAGATAGAGACAAACAGACAGAGACAGAGAGAGACAGAGAAAGAGACAGAGAGAGACAAAGAGAGAGACAGAGGGAGAGACAGACAAAGGGAAGGAAAGAGAAAGAGAGAAAGAGAAAGAGAGAGAGAGAGAGAGAGAGAGAGAGAGAGAGAGAGAGATCAGAAACATATGAGAGCTCTGTTGTTTTAACTTTACACTGTTAAGAACAGGATATTTCTTTACAGCTGGAAATGTGTAAACTGATTTGTAACTCTCTGGGGCGTGACACAGTCTGTGCCCTTTGGCTATGCAACGGTTTTTTTTGTTTTTTATTCAGTTTTAGTCCTCACCGCTTGTGTGTGTAAAAACAATGGTGCGTTTATGCGTGGATGGGTAAGATGAAGGATGGGAGCGTTTACGTACTTTTCTGTATCATTATTCGTATACATGGCATTATACCGTTAGTATTCCATTACAGAGTGACTCTTGATCACGTGTTCATATTAGGATGCGGTCGGGCGATGAGGAATGGAAGGGAGGATGGAGGCTGAAGGAAGGAGAAATGTACTGAGAGAGAAAAAAAGAGAGAAAAGCGAGTCCCTGTGGACTAATAATGGAAGGAGCGAGGAACAGAGTGTATGTTTTGTTTGTATGTGTTTTAATGTACATAATATATATGTTCTCAATGTACCGTCTAGATTTATTCGCGTCTGTGTTTTACGTTGCATATGACAAACTATGTTCTCATTCACCCTGATTGATTCACTGGTATCTGTATTTTGACTTTCAGTTTCAGTTTCATTTTCTCAAGATGACGTCCTCGGCGCTCGGAATGAATTCCATACGCACTAACGTTACAGGTGTCATGTGATGGAGAAGATCCAGAATGATCACAGGACAAGCCTTAAGCCTGCAATAAATCCATGAGCTGGCCAGGTCCTGAGGTCCTGCCTAGATAGTTCCATAACTCTAGTGTCGTGGGGAGTGAGGTGGCAGAGACCTCAACTTTACTCGGAATCAGCACCATGAGGGCGGCGCCCATCCCCTCTCCCTCGCTTCAAATTCATATTCATATTCACATTTGTTTTTCAAACCAAGGCTTCAGAAAGGCAAGAAGGCTAATTGGTCTTCAAGGGGTAGAACCTGGGAAATCAACCTATCTCCTCAATGTTTTATTATACCAAGGCAGCCGGGCAATGCCCTGCTCTTTACGATTTTCAACTACCGTGGGATCTTTAGCGTGCGCGGTCAGAAGGCACTAGTGTCCGACTCGTTTTTCGTCCCCTTCCAAAGGACTAGACTTTCGGTCAAATTGAGGAAAAGAGTCGAGGCCATTTTTTATACTGCATATGACAAACTGTAAATGTGTACACAATGTGTAGCTGTGTGTAGACAATGTGTATCTGTGTGTAGACAATGTGTATCTGTGTGTAGACAATGTGTATCTGTGTGTAGACAATGTGTATCTGTGTGTAGACAATGTGTAGCTGTGTGTAGACAACAAACCAGTCCCGAGTGTTGAGTATACAAACAGTGTTTCACCACTGGCCTGACACAAACTTTGTAAAGCTGTCACATATTGTATCACCGTCACCAGTGATGACTACGCGGTTGTTGTTTTTCTGACATGTACGTTGCATCTGATTTCTTTAACATAACAGCTTGGTCGTTAACCTGTCAGCCTCATATCAAGAGGCATAATTATGTATCGTGTTTATCAATCCGTTTTACAGCTCCATCGTTAAGCAATCATTGTTTTTATCTTTAACCCGCGGCAAGGTGTATATTTTTTTTCTCTAAGTTTTCTCACGTGAAAATGAAATATACTGTCTTTAGCGCATCGTGTCAGAAGGATGAATATACTAATTAACAACCATGACCATTGCGTTTCAAGCAAACTGTCAAAAATTACGAAAGTTACAAAAATGAAAAGGAACGAGAAGAACAAGAAAACCAATGTAAGCGCGTATTTATCAAAACAAGACAAAACAAGCGCAAATTTTCGGCCAAACGGCCTTTGTCAAGCGCGAACGTATGGTCACAAACAGACCACAAACACCAAACAACGGATAATAAAAACAGGACTAAAAACTTCCCTGCCGCCTCGTCCAGTGGATTTTGGAGGTTGTTCAAGACGGATTCATGGCAATGGGACAATTTCATATGCGCTCCACTCAAATCTACCAGCAATTCCCTGAGCCTGCGTGAAAACTTTTGTGTGGCAAGGTCTTGAAATGGGAAAGGGTGGGGGGAGGGGAGAGGCCTATAAAATATTGAGCTGGTACCACCAGAATGATGGAAATATGAAGCTAGGTGGGTTGAAATATGCCAGTTTTTACATTGTTTTGAACTGGTTGATAGTTGATATGCAGCTGAATGTCTCATACAAAACGGAAAACTGAGAGCTACAAAACCAAAACAAGTGCGACTGCCCGAGTTCAAGCAAACAGGGACCGACCAGAAAAACACGAAAACAGAATCAGAACGTGGATTTAATACAACCAGACAAGACAGGCGCAAATTTTCGGCCAACTGGCCGTCGTCAAGCGTGAATGTAAGACCACAAACAAACAAATACCAAAAATAAAAATCAGGAGAAAAAGACTGGAACTTTCCTTTTAGTCTTTTTCTCCCACTGGACGAAGCAGCAGGGAAGTTTCAGTCTTTTTCTCCTAATTGTTGTTTTTGGTGTTTGTTTGTTTGTGATCTGACATTCACGCTTGACAAAGGCCACTTGGCCGAAATTTTGCGCCTGTCTTGTGTTGTTGTATTAAACATACGTTCTGATTCTATTTTCGTGTTTTTCTAGTTCCGGAAAACTGAGAATTAGAATTCTTAGAGGGAAAATAGGCCATTTTATGAGGAAGGGGAATTTGGAGCACCTGGTCACAACGGGAAAGCTGGAGGGAAAGAGAGCACCAGGTAGACCCAGGGAGAGAATGCTGGACGGACTTGCAGAGTGGCTGGGGATGAGAAGGGTGGGGGAGATGCTAGAGGCAACGAGAGATAGAGATGGTTGGAAGTCCATGGTCGCCAACGCCATGCGGCAGGGCACCTGATGATGATGATGATGATGATGAGAGGGAAAACAGTTATCCATGACCTCCCACGGCCACGGTTCATGTCCAAGCAAGTGGACTGTTAATGCTGTGCTGCAGACTGAGTATTGGGAAACGCTTGGGGACAGTTCAAGTTCAAGTTCACATTGCATGTAGCCCAGCCGACTACTAGAGCCATATCAGGGCTAACACCACGACAAAAACGAGAACCCCTTAAGACTAAAGACAACAGTTAAAAACTATGCTCACCGAAAACCTTGCAAGTCTAAAATGCAATTAAAGAAAAAAACAGACGTATAATCATATCAGGTGAAATCTATTGATCTCTTGTAAAAACTGGAAAATTGCATCAGGAGGGACGTCTCTCGGAAGAGGTTCTTTAAGGAGTCCGCCGTTTAGTGCTTTTGTCCCCGCAATCAAGGAGGAGGTGTCTGATGCTCAACGGTTCGTCACACGGTATACACGACAGCTGGGGACAGTTAGAATATGCTCTCTATAATTTTCCATTGCTTTTATTCTTTCTCCCCATTTATAGCCGTGTGCGTGTGTGTGTGTGTGTGTGTGTGTGTGTGTGTGTGTGTGTGTGTGTGTGTGGTGTGTGTGTGTGTGTGTGCGTGAGTGCGTGTGCGTGCGTGCGTGCGTGGTGTGCGTGCGTGCGTGTGTGTGTGTCTGTTTCAACGCTTAGATTTGATTTTATCAAGATTTTGCGCT
>JAPXFY010000022.1:62055858-62063358 GCA_030674185.1 Monoplex corrugatus
ACAACATGTTTTAGCAGCTTCTTGTGATAGTCTTTACTTCACAATAAGATAACTTGTCAAGTAGCCACAACATGTTTTAGCAGCTTCTTGTGATAGTCTTTATTTCACAATAAGATAACTTGTCAAGTAGCCACAACATGTTTAGCGGCTTCTTGTGATAGTCTTTATTTCACAATAAGATAACTTGTCAAGTAGCCACAACATGTTTTAGCAGCTTCTTGTGATAGTCTTTATTTCACAATAAGATAACTTGTCAAGTAGCCACAACATGTTTAGCAGCTTCTTGTGATAGTCTTTATTTCACAATAAGATAACTTGTCAAGTAGCCACAACATGTTTTAGCAGCTTCTTGTGATAGTCTTTATTTCACAATAAGATAACTTGTCAAGTAGCCACAACATGTTTAGCAGCTTCTTGTGATAGTCTTTATTTCACAATAAGATAACTTGTCAAGTAGCCACAACATGTTTTAGCAGCTTCTTGTGATAGTCTTTATTTCACAATAAGATAACTTGTCAAGTAGCCACAACATGTTTTAGCAGCTTCTTGTGATAGTCTTTATTTCACAATAAGATAACTTGTCAAGTAGCCACAACATGTTTTAGCAGCTTCTTGTGAAAGTCTTTATTTCACAATAAGATAACTTGTCAAGTAGCCACAACATGTTTTAGCAGCTTCTTGTGATAGTCTTTATTTCACAATAAGATAACTTGTCAAGTAGCCACAACATGTTTTAGCAGCTTCTTGTGATAGTCTTTATTTCACAATAAGATAACTTGTCAAGTAGCCACAACATGTTTTAGCAGCTTCTTGTGATAGTCTTTATTTCACAATAAGATAACTTGTCAAGTAGCCACAACATGTTTTAGCAGCTTCTTGTGATAGTCTTTATTTCACAATAAGATAACTTGTCAAGTAGCCACAACATGTTTTAGCAGCTTCTTGTGATAGTCTTTATTTCACAATAAGATAACTTGTCAAGTAGCCACAACATGTTTTAGCAGCTTCTTGTGATAGTCTTTATTTCACAATAAGATAACTTGTCAAGTAGCCACAACATGTTTTAGCAGCTTCTTGTGATAGTCTTTATTTCACAATAAGATAACTTGTCAAGTAGCCACAACATGTTTTAGCGCTTCTTGTGATAGTCTTTATTTCACAATAAGATAACTTGTCAAGTAGCCACAACATGTTTTAGCAGCTTCTTGTGATAGTCTTTATTTCACAATAAGATAACTTGTCAAGTAGCCACAACATGTTTTAGCAGCTTCTTGTGATAGTCTTTATTTCACAATAAGATAACTTGTCAAGTAGCCACAACATGTTTTAGCAGCTTCTTGTGATAGTCTTTATTTCACAATAAGATAACTTGTCAAGTAGCCACAACATGTTTTAGCAGCTTCTTGTGATAGTCTTTACTTCACAATAAGATAACTTGTCAAGTAGCCACAACATGTTTTAGCAGCTTCTTGTGATAGTCTTTATTTCACAATAAAGTAACTTGTCTGTAGCACAACTGATTTAGCAGCTTCTTGTGATAGTCTTTACTTCACAATAAGTAACTTGTCAAGTAGCCACAACATGTTTTAGCAGCTTCTTGTGATAGTCTTTATTTCACAATAAGATAACTTGTCAAGTAGCCACAACATGTTTTAGCAGCTTCTTGTGATAGTCTTTATTTCACAATAAGATAACTTGTAAGTAGCCACAACATGTTTAGCGGCTTCTTATCCCTCGTTTGATCATTGTGATGACAGACGACATAAAGTAAGTAGTTGGTCCTCGTTGTTCATGGAGTTCGTAGAGAACTAATTCAAGACTTAACTATCCTCTCAGTCCGAAGACGGAATTTCAAGTTGGCAACTGTGATTTCTGTTTCAACTCTGGGGAACTGCAAACAATATTCACGAAATGGCCAGTCTGATGGTATAAGTTATCGACTTCAAGAACGCATTCAACAGAGTCTGGAGTGATTACCATGTGACAATGGATGAGCGGCTTCAACACTGAGGAAGTTCTCACTGAAGTCGTTAAGAAACTTAGGCGAATTTTGTTGTTCTATACTCTTCAGTGATCATTTAAAAAGGGTTTCTGTTTTTTTTTAGGCTAAAGTAGATATACGTCCAAGGATGAACTGCTACCATTGGACTTTGTTCAACAGATGCTGAACGGTTATGGTGGAGGAAACCCTCTACGACTGCCGTGTCTCCATTAGTGGCAGGTACATCTCTGCAGTCCATGCTTAGCTGATAATAGATGATTTTGACTGTGTCGTCCTAGTCTTGCCAAGGAGACAATATCATACTCAATTCCGGGCTCAGAACCAGTGGGGTTGAAAAATCAGACAAATCGATTTTGACAGGAGTGATGACATTCGATACCACAACTTTCCACTTGGCGGTGGGGATGCCGCGGGCTCTTTCAGTATAAATAGTTCACCACCTTCTGGAAATTCTGTGCTAGAAATTTCCTCTTTTCAGTCCTCTCTTTGTTTCTGCCTTGTTCTTTGCTTTCTGTCATTTCTTTTTTACTTTTTGCCTTGCTGGTCCATTCACATGTATGTGTTTGATAAAGGCTTACGTGCTTTTTCTTAGAATTGATAATTGGGTATATGTATTAAGTGCATTTTTGGCTCTAGGGAGATGAGATATGTTTTGGTGTCTTAGGCACGCTTAAATTTGAATTCAGGTGTGTTTTTTTAATCTCCCCTGTGCGATAAACTGGACGGAGTGGTCAACGCTGGGGTCATGTCCTTAGATTATGTGCGCGAATGCATTGATATGTAATACTTAATTTTCTTTTCTTTTCGTTTTTTTTCTGTTGAAGGTTTTGTATATTTTGAAGCGTTTATAGCCCTGAAATGGTTCTACGCAGTGGGCTGGGCTTTAAAGAACATAACAATAAAACTTGGTGTTGGTTGAGCTAATCACAGCAATACATTGACTGGTCCGTTCTTCTTCTTAACTTATCATGTTTCAACAAAACACAAAATCAAAAAGCAGTGAATTTGGGAAATGGGCGACTTGAGGCTTCGGCCGACACAGCATCTCATTAGAGATATTGAACCCAATGGGGAAAAAGGCAGCATTGACACTGTGGCTGCTTAGATGAGCAAATCATTGACAATGGAACACCAGAACAGCCAATTAGCAGACGGCCATAAAGAAAATCCTTACACTGACATTACATCCGGACCATCAATACCATGCACGTGCAACTTCTAATCAGACCTAATTACAACCTAATTTAGGAAAAGATCCATCCATAAATGGCGAAAGTATTTTTTATGGGTGCTCGAGGCGAGCACTTGTGTACACACACACACACACACACACACACAGATGTATACACACGCATGGTCACACACACCCACACATAGTCGCCGCATGCACACGCACATGAGCGTACATGTACAAACATGAACTCTGGATCTATATATAGATTACTTTGCCCTTCACATAACCAAAAAAGCGACATTGATTCAGGTCAATATCACACGAGGTCGTTTGTCTGTTTGTAATTAGTACACTCACCTTGTATATATGTGTGTGTGTGTGTGGGTTTTTTGTGTTTGTTTGTTTTCGGGGTTTTTGTTTTTGTTTTGGTGGGGGAAGGGGGGGGGGAGGTGTGTGTGCATGTATGTGCGTGCGTGTATATGTGTGAGTCCGTGTGTGTGTGTGTATTTGTGTGTGTGTGTGTGCGTCCGTGTGTGTATGTCCATGTGTGTATGTGTGTGTGTGTGTGTGTGTGTGTGTGTGTGTGTGTGTGTGTGTGTGTGTGTGTGTGTGTGTGTGTTTCTGAGACAAAAAGAGAGACACTTCGACATGTTACTATCTTGCAAACCTTTCGGTGCGAACGAGAGAGAGCGTCAGAGAAAGAGAAAAAGAGACAGACGGATGGACAGACAGACAGATAGACAGACAGACAGACAGACAGACAGAAGACAAGAAGGCTAACTGGGTCTTTAAGGGGTGGGACCTGGGAAATCAGCCTACCTCTGCATTTTGTTTAACCAAGGCAGCTGGGCAATGTCCTGCTCTTAACGATTTTCAACTGCCGTATGACCTTTAGCGTGCGCAGCCAGAAGGCACACGGGTCCGACTCGTTTTTACGTCCCCTTCCGAAGGACTAGACGTTCAGTTCGATTTTTCGGTCGAATGGAGAAAAGTCTAGGCATTTACAGGGAGCGAACCCTGGAACCTCGAGTTTAGTTATTGGCAGGCGAACGTCTGAACCATTCTACAACTCTTCTCCCTAAATATGCCTACACACATATGCCTACACACATATGCCTACACACATACACATTGTGCCTGAGATAAACAAAAACGGACAGACACATACAGACACCGATGCACGCTGACAGACAGCCAACAGGCCAAGAAGCTGACAAAAGTGCAAAAACGCGTGCGCGCTCGTGCACACACACACACACACACACACACACACACACACACACACACACACACACACACACACACACACACACACACAGATGCATTTAAGGGTAGGGAACGTGTGGTAAATAACGTTTTAAAATAAATGTTTGGGTTAATTATTTAATGTTTGTTTAATCATTTAGTATCATCTCTGAGCGAGTTTTTTTGTGAGAGGCTCTTAGCAGGTTAAGAGCGAGCTGAAGAACTACGACCAAGACCTCCCCCCCCCCCCCCCCCCCCCCGACGCACTAAAGATCCATCGAGTGATCAGCTGACTTAACAGCTTTCTGATTTATTAGTACACTCTCATTCTTCAAAATACAGCAATATTAATGCGAATAAAGGCAGCAACAACTATACTGTGAATGTCTGCTGTTGATTTGTTTTTTAATTTACATCCCTCTTGGGGCCTCTTGTTTTTTTTTAACTGAGCCTGTTTTACACACACACACACACACACACACACATCTGCGCAACAAAATAATCCCATCAAACATTGATAGCATAAAGCATACAGACATAGAAACGAGCAAACTATATGAACAAATTCAGTCCATTTCTTTCTTTTCTTATACATAGAACAAGTATAACTCATGAAATACTTTATCTTTAAAGTTCTAATCACGGAAGAAAACGCAATCGTATCGAGACTGTCCATCACCCTGAAATCTAGATCTATAAACCTGTGTTGTGTTGCGTTCTTATTCTGATCGACGGAGGTAGATTTACTTTTGATTTGACTGATACTTTTATGTGTGCAAGTGTACAGGTTTTTAACCAGAGGTGAGTACACGTAAATTAATGTGAGCCTGTGTTTTTAGGGTGTATATCTTATATACACTAGTGTACAGTGGCAGAAGTATAGAATCGTCTGCAACACAAGCAAGTGAATTTTTAGGAATTAAAACTGACGTGTGCTAGCTGTGAGTTTAGTTAGGCCCTAGTATATTATAATCTACATAATTAATTATTTTAACAATCAATTTCATAAAGCATGAATCATAATACTAATAACATTACGTGTGCGCGTTTGTGTGTATGTGTGTGTGCGCGCTTGCTTGCGGGCTCGAACTCAAGTAGAGATTTAGTTAGCTCGCGTACATGTGTGTGTCCTTCTCTCATTATCTTTCATTATTTCGCTGTTTTTGGCTGGCTGGCTGGCTGGCTGGCTGGCTGTATGTCTCTGTCTCACACACCCCTCTCCCCCCCTCCTTCTTCCGTGAACAGTAACAAGACAGGTCATTTTTCAGTATCACTTGTTTTAACGTCTTTCTGTTAAAAACAAAGCAGAATTAACCAGTTACTTTCAGCTGATGTAACAGCCTTCTCGCTGTTAAAAAGAACTGGTGGCTTATTTTTTGGGATTTTTCATCACAGCACATCAGCTTGACAGGAAAGGTCATACCAGCTTGACAGGGAAAGCCAAATTAGCTTGATAAGTGAAGATGGTTTGCTCTGTACCAAAGGGAGCACAGTTCCAAGCGCTGTTCCAGGATGAAAGAGAAAGATGAACACTGTGATGACTTGAGTTAGATAACAGTGTTTCAGTATTGACCTGTTGATTTCTGAAATTAGTATTGTTTTCTTATACTTTCTTTATTTCTCTTCAGTAAGAATGGATTATGTATACGATAAGTTACACTCTGAGTTTATCAGTGACGCCATTGTGAATTAGCTTGTAAGCAAGTAAAACAGGGTAGAGAGGGAGGGAGGGGAGAGAGAGAGAGAGAGAGAGAGAGAGAGAGAGAGATTTGGCTATTTCTTTTCCCACTGTGTATCGTCATATAGAAATGATTTCTTTTCATGAATGATTAAAAAAAATGCTTCTATGAAAAACACACTTATGTGCGTGCTTGCACGAGAGCGAATAAGAGAGAGAGGGGGGGCGGAGAGAGGTGAACTTTCCTAACGGCATTACATAGAGAGAGAGAGAGGGGGGGGGAGGGGGAGGTCCACAAATTCGCAGTCTTCCACTGTAGAACTGTTTGATGAAAGGTAAGAGCTGTGCATGTTTTCTGATTATTGAACGTCGGACCAATGCCATGTCGGAGGAAAAAGAAAAAGATTCGTTGAGACTAATGCCAGATTGGTGTATTAACTGTCAGAACATTGCTACCTCGGTCCATGCCCGTGTTGGACTTTTATACTTTAGACAAGACGTACTACTATATCAAAGTATTGATTGTCGGAATAATGACACAACAGACAATTTAACTTCGGGCTGATGAAACCAATAATACCCCCGTCAGACTGTTGATATGTTGGACTATCGAGATGATTCCGGAACAGCTCTGTCAGTTTTCTTCATACAATAATTTGGTTCGTTCGTGTGTCGCTGATGACAGTTCTAAATCTGTTTTAATTTCTCACCTGCAGCGAGTTTTGCAATAGGAAATGCGTGGTTTAGAAACGAATTCTTCTTTTTACTAATTTTTGTAAGAAAAGGAAAATAATAAACCGGCTTGACCGTGGATTTTTGTTTGTTTGTTATTACCATCATACATAGAAACAAACGACAAACAAAACAACTGGTGCTACATCGGTTACATACAAAAACAGTTTGTGGTTTATGTACACAGTCGTTTGACTGTCGAGCACAGAGTGCGGTTATTGTGTCATATTGTACACATCAGTTTTAATTTAATTTACTGCTTACAATTATACATTCATTTATTGATGCAGTCTCGACTGACAAGAAATTTAAGATAAAACCACTGGAAAAATACTGTCTTAAATTGTCGTGTATAGTATGCAGGTACGATCGAATGTGTGCCAATGTATTATTATTGATATTTTCTTTATCTGGCTAAGAAAGTGCTTTTCCTCAGTTCAAACGAACGCACGTCATTGAGGAAAACAAAAAATGCTTAAATGTAAATATAAACTTTTCGTGAAAAGGTACAGAGATTTTTTACAACACTTCAAACAGTGCAATGAATCCTCAAAGCAGCTTCGGTTTGTGATTCGTCGTCTCGCTTTAAAATGAAGACCCAAGAAAGCAGCCACGTGTTCATACACTTAAAAAGCAATCTTAGTTAAAGTCACATACGGCTAGGCTCGT
>JAPXFY010000022.1:62068358-62080858 GCA_030674185.1 Monoplex corrugatus
GTGCACGACTACACGTACATCCGTCGGTTTGAACACAGGTGAGCATAAAATACAGGGTTTACTGTCAGTCTGTTGACATGCAGGATTATACTACCCGCATGAAACGCACACTCGACATAAGGAAAAAATATTAAGGAGGCACAGTGCCTTGTAGGGGCTATCCCAAAGGATAAATAAAATGTACCTGATTTTCCTTTTCGCTCTCTCTCTCTCTCTCTCTCTCTCTCTCTCTATCTCACTCTCTCTCTCTCTCTGTGCGTACGTGCATGCGTGTGTGTAAGTGTGTGTGTGTGTGCGCGCGCGTGTGTGTGTTTGTGCCAATTTGCAGCCACTGAAATGCATATTCAACTACAATTTTAATTCCATTTCTGCAAATTGTTTCAGGCTGTTAGAAGTGTATAGTCTCAGTTAAGGAAGTACTAATTGTCGACAGTTTTTTGTTTAGTACTTTAGGATGTCATATGTGAATGTTGAAATTATCCATGCCATAGGAGTTAAACAATTTATAAAATCAAAATGTGAGTGCGTGTGTGTAGTGTGTGTGTGTGTGTGTGTGTGTGTGTGTGTGTGTGTGTGTGTGTGTGTGTGTGTGAGTGTGTGTGTGTGTGCGTGTGTGTGTTGTGTGTACGCGCGCCCGCGCGTGCGAGCTTACGTGCACGATTTTGTGCGTGCTCGTCTGTCTGTTTTTCTGTTTCTGTAAGGGACACTGGTAGTCCCTTGAGTTTTTATATCCTATGTCATAATGACCCAGAAGTCTAAATACAGGCTGCCAGGGGTTGGGATAAGGGGGTATGAGAAGAAGGGAGAGGATTGGGGCTTACATTATTCGACTTGTATTGTTGAGCCGAAAGTGTTCCAGGTGGCTCTTTTGTGTAACCAGTGACAGATGAAGTTCTGTGTAGTGGTGTGTGTATGTGTGTGGTGTTTCGATCGTAGATTTGGGCTCATATTCCATAGTATACAATGTGTGCTTATCCTCATTTTCTTACGCTCTCAAGTAAACGCTTACACATATGCGCGCGCGCACACACACACGCGCACGCACGCAGACACACGCGCACAAACACACGAGCTCACACACGCACGCACACACAACACACACACACACACACACACACACACACACACTGTCTCTGTATCTCTCTGTCTCTCGCTGTCTCTCTGTCTCTCAGTCTCTCTCTGTGTCTCTCTGTCTCCCCCCCCCCCTCCCCAGTAGCTTGTGCCTACGGATTGTAACTTGAATTATGGGCAAGATCCATTCTTGCTGACCAACATATCACCTCGATAACACACATCTCTCTCTCTCTCTCTTTGTGTCTCTCTGTCTCTGTCTGTCTGTCTGTCTCTCTCTCTCTCTGTCTCTCTTGTGTCTGTCTCTCCTCTCTCTGTCACAACCCTTTCCCACCATTTTTAGTCTTTTAAGTCGTTGATTTTTTTTCTCTTTATCAACACTACTGACAGTCGAATTTTGCATTAGTTTGATTTGTACCTTTATGATTTTATTTTGATATAGACGGTGTGAGCATTACGACGTAATCTTACTTGTATGAACGTAGACCCTCGATGAGCAAGGGCTAGATTTAAGAAAAAGAGCATATTTGCTTAGTGACACTGCTCTCGAAAAAAAAATCTTCTTTTACTGGTTCTTGATCTTCTCTGGCCCGACGTGACCTAGTTTTGATGTCGTCCTGTGTGTTATCTGCTGTTTTTTTTTTCTGTTTTCTTCGGTTCTGATTCGTTCTATCCTAACGATTAAGTGGGTTTTGTTTCGTATTCTGATGCCAGGTAATTAAGCATAGGGAATATTGTTCGTTGCTATGCATTTAGAATTGTTATTGTATTTTATTTCTGGCTTTCTGTCCATCGTGTTAAAATGCATAGTATTTTACATACATGTGTAAATGTGATGTGTACTGGTGTCAGTGCGTACAGTACACCTTTCATACTTAAGTCTGTACTGCGCAGACACGTTGTGTCAACAACCTACAAGGAGTGCAGACTTTTCACACACGTACACAATCACGCGCACACCCAGCCACCACCACCACCACCACCACCACCACCACCACCACCACCACCACCCACCACCATATCAGAAACAGAGATGCCTCAAGTTGAACTGGTTCAGAAGAATTCTTTTGTTTTCCTCGACAACAGATGTAATGTGTGGGCCTGCTGATTAGAGAAAGAGAAGTTCGCCAAATTGTAGCGCCACTTTTTTTCGTCTTTAAAGACGAAGAGAGATGGTGTGATATCGACTGGAGGTGTGTGTGTGTGTGTGTGTGTGTGTGTGTGTGTGTGTGTGTGTGTGTGTGTGTGTGTGTGTGTGTGCGTGCGAGCGTGCGTGCATGTGTTTGTGTGTGTGTGTGCGTGTGCTTGCGTGCGTGCGTGCGTGCATGTGTGTGTGTGTGAGAAAGTGAGAGAGAGAAAGAGAGAGAGAGAGAGAGAGAGAGAAGAGAGAGAGAGTTGTTGGGGTCGTTTTTCTAAATCTGTTTGGGTCGTACCTTTTACCAAATTGAAGTCAAAGATGTGGATCGCTGAGGAATCTAGAATACGTAAGTTTGAAAGTCATGGCGCCAAAGTCAAGGTCAAGCGGACCTAAAAAGTGCCTGAATACAGCACTTTACAAGGAAGATGTGTGAACAGCACTTTCTCAGAAGATTCTGACAATATTTACATTCTGTTTTTCCACTATTGTGCCAGTCACCATTGTCCTCGCTTCATGTAGTTTTGTTTTATCTGACGCTTCTTCAGGGTCACAGTGACTGAAAACTCTTAGGCTTCTTCAAGGTCACAGTGACTGAAAAGTACGAATTCAGCATTTTCTGTTTGTTTTTTGTTTTTTGTTTTTTCTTTCTTTTTTTAATTTTTTTTATAAAAAGGGAGATTGTCAGAATGTATTAACCATCTTCTTTGGCTGTATTAATTCTTTTAAGAAGTTCTCTTTGATTGTTCATTGCAATTTAGATTGTCAGAATGTATTAACTGTCTTCTTTGGCTGCATTAATTCTTTAAGAACTTCTCTTTGATTGTTCATTGCAATTTACATTATCATGAGTATTTGATACCAAAGTTTGTAAACCTAACAGAAAACAATGAAATCACCAAATAAAGATGGACAAACTGATAAGCAAATGAAAGGGGAAGGTGAACGAACGATCATACGAATAGCGCGACCATCTTATTCTCTGCCTGTGTATCTTTTTAGTTATCCACAAAAGTGGATTATTCTACAGAATTTTGCCAGATAAAGGTCATCTGTTGGCGTGGGTTCATTTACTGCGCACCGTGCATGTAGCACACTCGCCCTTCAGTCACCCTCTCATCCGAAAGACTAGCACCCAGACTACTATTCAAGATCTCGAAAAGGGAGATAAATATCAGTGTCTAACGCTCGAACCTAGGACTTCAAGCATCCTGGGAAGGGGTTTTAACCACTGGGCCATCAGTGCACATCTGTTTTGGCTAGATAGTCGTCTCTTTCTTGTCTTCTTTTTGCTTTTGTTGTTGTGTTGTTGTTGTTTTATTTTTTCAAATCGAAATCTACTAAAATAGATATACACTCAGATATAGATCCAGAACCACCCATGAGATTATCGGTTGACACCTTGTCGTGGTCATTGTCAAACTCCATGAGTGGTCTTAGCCTGAGAATTAAACAAGCCTGATAGGACGAAACAACACCAACAATAACAAAACAAACAAAAAAAAGAAAGAAAAAAAAGAAAATCTGAGTAATTAGCTTTTGACGGGGGAAGTTAATGGAGCGTAGCGTATACGTGTCACCTTCCTCACCTACCCCAACCATCATCGCAACTTACTCTACCCCCTAACCACTCCCAGACCCTACGATATCCAGTCACTGCCGCCTGGTCTAGTATCGATCTCTCTCTGTCTGTCTGCCTGTCTCTGTCTGTCTGTCTGTCTCTCTCTGTTCTCTCTGTCTCACTCTCGCTATGTCTCTCTCTTTGTCTGTCTCTCTCTCCCTCCCTCTCTCCCTCCTTTCCCCTCTCTTTCTCTCTCCCTCCTTTCCTCTCTCTATTTCTCTGTCTCTCTCCCTCCCTTCTTTCCTCTCTGTCTGTCTGTTTGCCTGCCTTCCTGTCTGTCTGTCTGTCTGTCTCTCACCCTCTCTGTCTCGCTGTCTCTCTGTTTGTCTCTCTCCCTCCCTTCATCCCTCCTTTCCTCTCTTTTCCTCATTCTTTCTCCTTCCCTCGTTTCCTCTCTCTTTTTCTCTCTGTCTCTCTCCCTCCCACCTTTCCTCTGTCTGTCTGTCTGTCTCTGTCTGTCTGTCTCTCTCTCTCTCTCAATGTCCGGATTAGTTCAGTCTCCAGAACGGAATGCAGCAAGGTAAACATCTGCTAGCCATTAGTGGGCCCTAGCCGTTTAAAATTCCCTTCTGAAAGACAGAAGTTCAGAGTTCGAATCCGTTGATAGGATACACCCTCCCCCTAGTCCTCCATAGAAATCGCGATCTTGCGTTCTAATCTCTGAAAAGTGGTTGCTGTGTAATGCAAGTTTGTCGTTTGTTAGGTTACCAGTCATGAATCATAAAATGTTCTTTTGGAAAAAAAAACCTGTACGTTTATAATCAAAAGTCAAGCACACCAATAGCAACAAAACGATAATGTACATGTAACATATATAATCAAAATTTGGCAAACATCTCGTACGTCGTAAGGTTGATGGGAGATGAATCACCCGTATTTTTTCGGTACTCGTTTCTTGCTACATAACAAACGAATGAATTGTTTTCAAACCTGTTTTTATTCTTTCACCCTAAAGTGTTTAGGACTGGCTGCATCTCAGCAGATCTGTACCATTATTTAGATCACAAGTTTACATTGTAAATGAGTGTTAACTTAGTAAATTTAAATGACACTGAACAGTTCTGGATGGCTATTATGCAAAATATGCTTAAGCGACTTTCTGTATCGCTGTTTCGAAAACCGTTTGAAGACAACAAGAAAAATACAGAATTTTTTATCCAGCTGACTAGTATTAATACCGCTTTTGTTAGAGTGCAGCAAAACTTAAATTCGGACGAAGACTGCCTGTTTTTAAGGTTACTATCACAAAAAACAAACAAACAAAAACAAACAAACAAACAAAAAACCCGTATACGCGTTCTAGCGAAAATCTTACCGAGGAAAGTAGCCTATTGTCGACTATTTGGATCGTTGTCTCGCGGTCATGCCGATTCCGCGATTGTTGATTTGTTTGTTTGTTTTTGTAGTTGTTGTTGTTGTTTTGTTTTTGGGTTAGGGAGGTTCGCAAAAATGGTATTTATTAGTAAGGCTTGGTCATCTTGATACTTCATATCAGCAGACATGGCGATAACTCACACTATCAGTAGGTCATTATTTGTCTCGTTTCAAAAGGGGGCAGACGCAAAAGCGATTGTTGACATTTCGTTTCAGCAATTTCAGCGTTGATCGAGAACGCTGTTAGTGTTATATTATTCTGACCTAGAAGCAGCCCGTTTGGAACAGCTGTGAGAACCGTTCAGTCCCAGCAATCTTTCCAGTGAAATACGATCTCAGCTTGTTCTAATGGTAACTCGGACTGTATGTTTTATTGGTAGAATTGGTGACCTAACCAGATGGCAGGTCTACTGTTAAACCTTTCTTATTTGCTTGTCGTGTTTATTTAAGCATCTGTTTACCTATAGTTCAGGACCTACTTGCCGGACGTGTCTTACACTATGTACACACACAATTGGCAGCGCTAGGTGTCTTGTGATATTTTGTAATTCGCGTATTTCATGTATGAAAATACATGTCTCAAAATGTCAACAAAAGCAGGCACCAGCTGGATTTTTGTGTTTTTTGTTTTTTTGTCAAACTAAAGTGTGTTGTGTATTTTTTATATTGTTGTTAATTATGGATGTGTTCATGCCAAACGTAGTTCATGGGTGCACTATAGGCAGCACTTGCAGGCTTTGTAACGCTCTGCATGTATTGATTATTATGGTGATTCATGAAGACAAACTAGGAGTTCCAGTGACCGTCGTTTTGTTGTCAGACAGGGAAGAACTACAATGAAAACGCTGTTTTTCTTAGCACGAGTTATTACGAGAAATCAGAAACAAAAAATTAGTAAAACAGCGTTTTAACTTTGTTCTCGTGGTTTTGACGACTCTCATTGATGAGGTGAACTCTGCTCTCAGTCATAGTGTGATTATTATAAAAATTGACAGTAGGCATGCTTACCTTATCTTTACCTTATTTTCTTTTTTTTTTCATATTACCTGAAAGATCCTCCCCCTCCCCCAGCCCCCCCCCCCCCCCTTCCCAGAAGATTCCACTGCAGGTTCTTTTCAGGCACCAAGTAGTACGCACAGGTCCTGCAAACTCGAACCTGTTACTCGCCACACGCCCATCCACCAATCACAAACGAAAAAGCCAATCAATGTAAACGTGAACGACCAATCATCGAATTTTCCGCGGCGCTGACGGGAGCAAGTGTGCGAGCGGAGCGCGTGCAAGACCCGGGAACGTGCATGGTAGTGGCCCATGGAAACTGGCGCTAACAAGCTGACATTAGCGTGCCCAAGTAGTAGTTGTGAACAACCTGTACTCTACTGCCGTAAATTTGTGTACCGTGATTTGGGACTGCCATCCTAAGTACTGTTTCCAACCATTGGCTGATTCTGTAACTCTTTCTTCAACTTGTAGTTGTCTGCGTGATTCAGGTTTGTGCTGTAACTATAGGGCTATTTGTTCATCATCATCACTAAATCACTATGTTTTTATGTTAGTCTTGTTTTTGGTTTCATTGTTTTACTTTAAAAACTTTATATCTGAAATGTATAATCCACTTCATCGTAGATTTCCTTTTTATTTGTATCTTGTAAATCTGTTTTTTCATAGTTTAATCCATTCTCTCGTAGATACGCTGTTTACTTTGTGCTGTCAAATTTGATTATAATGTTGGCTGATGTCGCACAGATGATGTATTTGTTAAAACCACTTGTTCATAATTTTGTTATCAAAATGTTTCTTTTTTAATCCCTGAATCCATTGTAATACAACCGTTATCCGCGTGGTTGTTTCAGAGTTTATGAGACAGGCTGTTAAGATGAGAGTGTATATTTAACAAGTGTACGTTTGTGAGAGTAATTTTTTTTTTTCTGGGCATGTCAGCTCATTGGTTTACTGTTGTCTGATAAACCTTGCCAAAGAGCAAAAGTTTGCTAATGCTGAATTTGATTGAAAGCTTGAGTATTCTGCAGAATCTTGGTCTAAAGTGCATTTTTCTTTCTATCTTTCTTTTATTTCTTTTGTGTGTGCGTGCGTGTGTGCGCGCATGTGTGTAATTTGTTTAAAAAATGGGGTGGGGGGTGAGATTATCTGACATTGATACAACGAGATGTCTGTGTTATTTTTACGTTTTGTTCGTAGGTCCTTTTCAGCCAGTAGCCGTAGTTCGTGTAGACCAAGTGGTACAGAACTAGGACCAATGTGGTCCAAAAGGTAAAAACTAATACATTCTGGAAATTATCCAGAGAAAATAGAGCGAATTTTAAAAAGTCATAAACATCTTGGAAAAATGGGAAAGTAATAGGACAATGAGTTATTGTTGGATGAGATAAGTTACAGCATGAGTTGATGGTTCTTAATGAAACGTCGCATAGAAGACGTAATGATATAATTAACATAAATAATGTTTGAACTAAACTGTGGTGCAGTGACTTAATTTTATCCTGCAACTTTCATTGATACCAGTGAAAGATCATGGTTGTAAGTTCACAAAATGTGATTGAAGGCTGATCAAGGATTTTTCGGTCGTATATCAGTACATTTTATCCAAAGGTGGGTACTAAAAAGGTCATGGCTGTAAAAAAAAAAATGTATGTACGCAAAGTGTGAATAAAGTCTCATAGCCTAGTACACGATCCCAGACGCATAAAATCACAATGAGCAGAGTGCAAAGTTTAAACAGAAGTGGTTAAAATATAAATAAAATAGATACACCTATACTTTACTTGTTTATAAGACCAATTTTTGAATTTAATTCAAGTCGTGGTCTTGATGCTGTTGGAGAGCTCGTCGCTGAAAATGTTATTATGATCAGCTCATTTTTAATGTAAATATTGCAAGCACTTTTAAATGAGTACAAGCTGCTAACGTGGCTTGACCATCTTGTTACTGTTTGCTCTCTATCTCTATCTCTCTTCGCTCATTCGCTCTCTGTCTGTATTTCTGTCGTTCTTCCTCCCTCACCCTCACTTTTTCCCATCTCTTTCAGTTTTAGATGAAAAACGTTTTGCATGTTACCCTCAAAAATTAAAGACTGTTTCATATCAAGTCGAATCGAATTATATCTCTCTGTCTTGTGTGTTTTATTTTGTTATCTGTAGTGGCTATCCAACGTTAGATTATCTTTGAATTATTGTTTTTATGATTATGAGTAGATTTGCCATGTCTTTTTGCTTGTCATTTGTGCGTGTGCGGTAGTTTTAGTAAAAGATAATCTTTGCATAAAAGTATTTATCTTTAGGTGTTTGATACCAGTCATTGAATAATGAATTACATTCTCCTAACGCATAACATCACCATTAAATCTTCATCAGTAACTGTTGATGACATCGCAATGTACTTGGCGGACACCCGGTGATTGTACAGTTGACCATCCAGAAAAATGTGGGCATTATGCACGAACTGGTCTCTTTTCATCGAGATAAAGAACCAGAGATAACGATAATTGTTGCACCGAAAAAAATGCAGCAATGAATAGGATGAAGAATTAAGATAATAAGAAACAAATAATCGACGGTGAAACAATTTACATTTACTAGAAATAAGCGACAATGAAACGATTTGTTTTCAGGTATTCAAATTAACAGCAATCACCAGCAGTAATGTCAGCGTCACGTGACCTCATGACATCAGAGGACACGGGATACCTAATGTTCCATTTAGAGTGAAATCAATGTGAGACACCAAGTGTCCATTATAGCGAAAAAAAAATCAAAGGAAACAAATTTTGCATTCCATCTAAAATGTTGTCGGCGTAGGAATTCTGAGTTTAACATGATCTCGTTTGAAATGGACTTCCGATGACGAAGACTGAGATATTCAAACCAGCCTGTCTCATTTTTTTTCTGCCTACGGGCATGTCGCATCTCCAGAGTTTGGTCTGGTTGTCTGGAAGGATAAGTACTTCAAAGTTCCTTTTTTGCTGCGTCAAAACTTTTCTTCCAGGGTTGCTTAATAGATCATGCTCAATTCTTTCCTATTTGACCAATGGGGAAATTTACAGAACGTATCCTGTCTAACATGGGCAATAATTGATGACGATTATCATCTCATGATCTCATCGTCTTGTCATCATCCGTCATCTCTTTTGCCTCCTGTTTTTTTTTTTAATTTTAGGATCATTGCACTCAGGGAGGTTACCTTAGTGCTCACCTTTTTTTTTTTTTTCTCGTCTCATTTTCTACGCCACTTTGATGGCCACAGAAGCTGAAACAGTTTTTATTATGCGATGATGATGATGTCGATGTGGATGATAATCATGATGCTATGGAGTTCCATCTAGGACTGAGACTGCGTGACAGGGTTGTACTCTACGCTTACTATCATAATATATCCTGGCGTCAACCAGGCCCGAGAGATACAGACACCTGCGGTGTTGGTCAGAAGATTTGAGCAACACCCTCAATGACGCATCCGTGAAGTGGATGAGACTCGACTGTGTGGTCCCAGTCTTCTCAATGAGCCCATAGCACGCCCAACTCTGGGTAGGAGCCGGTTAGAGCCGAAAAATCCCACAATGATTTTTGATGGTACTGATGGGGAATCGAACCCACAACTTTCCAGTCGGTAGTCCGTTGCGTTAACCACTACACCACGGCGACTGGCTCTCTTTTGCCTCCTTCTTCCCTAGGGGGTCATCTCCACTGGCCATATCACCCGAGGTGGGTGTTGATATAAAACATCAGTCAATCAGACAACCCTACCCGGCACATACGTTAAGAGCAGGTAGAAGCGTCAGGTCTGTTGTCGCTTGTGGCAGTGGATAGGTTCGTTCTTAGTAAATGCAGACTGGACAGTTCTCTTTTCCCTGATTTTCACTTCTCTGAAAATGGGGAATGGTTGCTGTTTGTAGTCGGAGTTCTGTTTTTACCAGTCAGTCTGCTTGCTTATTGTTATTTCCCATGATGTCACTGTGATCAGGAGTCCACTGCATCGTTGTCTTCATGATGCACATTAGCTGTTAAGTTCCCGCAAGGTAGATCGGGCCATACTATCAAAAGCAATTGTAAAAGTTTTCTTCAAGAACTTGCAGTTTGTTATGATGACAATTTTGGATGGTGGATAATTTGGATGCCCATATTGTAGTTTCATTTTCTGTCCAAGCAGTTGCACATATCTGCAACGTAGACACTATGCGATCATGAGACCATCGGTGGTAAAATGTTTGGCTGTCATAAACAAAACAACAACAAAAACAGCAACAGCACCACCACCAACAATAACGACAACGCTCTGTTTTAGCTAGCTACATGACTGTGAGGTTGCTGACAGTACGTATTTCTACCTCGTATTCATTCTTTAAATTTGGAATGGAAGAAAAACACTCCGGCACACATCGATATGTCTCAGTGTATAATAAACCGTTTCAGTGTGTAATAAAAAATAACTAGAAGTCTCGGCTGGCATGTTTTAGTTCGCTTTCTTATTCAACGGGTGCAAGCATATATAAGTTCTGTAATGCCTTTTTAGTTCTAAAAATGACTCCCAAAGCGCCGTCACACTAGACGAGGAGTCGTTCTAAGCTCACTCCCATGCTTGAATAGCTGCTGATGAATCATGTGGCACCTCTGATCTGTTTTAGAATAAGCTCAGTATGCTGAACTTGAGTGAGGCAATATAACGAGGTTTGATAATAAAGGCCCAGTCGCGGCAGACAAATGTTACGAATTTGCATGGGTTTTTATTTTCATTTTCAATGTGGTGGACAAACTGCACTCGATTTGGCTGCACTTTGTACATAAATGAACGAAATGAGGTGTTGTTTATACAAAATGAGTTTTTAAAAGGTGAATTAACTTTCCTGTGATAGGTATAAGAAATCAGAGTTTTGACTAGAAAGATTTTCAAAGATAAGATGTGTATAAATGACACAAAAAGTGAAGTGATGCTTAAAAATTTTCAGTTTACAGGAAAGATAAGTCTGCCATTAAGATGCCATTTTCAAGCTTTGTGTTATAAAACTTTTTTTTTTATAAAAGCACACTAATACGTTTATAAATGGCGTGTAACTGTATTACATACGAATGAATCCAGTTCATTCAGTTTGTAAAGAAAACGAAGATAATAATTTTCATAAAGTCGCTGTAAGATTTCTTTTATGCTAAGTCTACCGTAACTTACTTTGTCCCGTCGTCACTATTGTGGCCATACAATGTGATGTAAGGCTGTACAACTACCTCTAAAGTAAAACCACGTTCTTTTCATCTCGCCCTTCAGCTTCGCCTTATGTGACGCTGCCTTAAGTGTTCGGCTAGGCTGTAATTACTGTAACGGTAATGATATCAACATTTATTATTTCAGAAATTACTGAGCTGGAAACACATTAGTTCAACGGTAGATGTTCAGATGTACACTGAACCTCCCCGCCCCATCAACCCGACTCTTACCTCTTAAGGACACTGTGAAATGGTTTTGACGTTTTTTTCTTTTTGCCTGTTCGATTTTATGGACTGATTTAAACCTGAGTTTGTGTCAGGCTGATAGGACTGCTTTATTGTCCACAAACTTAAGCAAAAAGCAGGCTTTAAGTGAAACCATTCAAAAAGAGAAAAAGAAACAATAGGGCAAAAAAGACAGAGGAGAAATTGTTACTTATTATTATTATCATTATCATCTTCATCGTCGTCGTCATCATAAAATCATTGTTTAGTGCTGTCCTCCAAACTCATTTGGATTCACTGCGCATTACACAGACTCATACATAGACGTTTTATGTGAGCATGGAGAAATCGGTTTGTTAGGCGACTGACCGCTCTGAACTGTTTTTTCCACAATCTGCATCTTTAGTGGGCGTGCATACTGGGTGTTTTCGTGTTTCCTAAGACAGCCATGACATGACTTATAAGATCTTTAACGTGTATATTGGATATTCTGCATGTGTATACGCACGACGGGGGTTAGATTCTTTCAGATCTACTCACAGGTTGACGTGGAGGTTAGAAAAATCTCTGCCCTTTACCCACCAGGCGGCGATGTTGAGGCGAATCGAACACCTTTTTATTGAATGACTGGACTTGCACGATGTGAAGTATAAGCACTATACAGCAGACTCTGGAAGAACCTTGTCAGAGATGTTCCTCCAGACGTAATTATCGAGCTTTTACAAGAGATAATAGATTTCATTTTACATGATCATGCGTACGAGAAGAATTGTTGAATGCACTTTAGACTTGAAAGGATGATAGAGTGCTTGGTTTTTAACTGTTGTCTTCTTATTTAAACTTGGAGTTGTTCTCAACATGG
>JAPXFY010000022.1:62083358-62110858 GCA_030674185.1 Monoplex corrugatus
TCCACACTCACACACACACACCTGGACAGACGAAATATGCCCCCGTCTGTCCCTTCAATTGACACAGACAATGGATCATTAATCAAATGAGTTTTCAGTGCATGTGTTTAATTCTCAAGACGCAGTCAATCATTAACTTGTTCTTTTTTTCCCGACAAATCAGAAATACAGAGACATTGGTAACATGACTTATACGAAGATATTGTTCAGTTTTTGTTAGGAGACGCTCCGTAAGTGTGTGTTAGAAGTGGTGAATGTAAACAAGCTGTTGGAAAATATTTACCATTAATCTTTATACTTGTGTTCTGGACAGACAGGAATTCATTTACTTGAGATGTTCGTGCATCACTGTTGAAAACGTAAATATAATATAACTTTTTCTTTTCCTTTTTTCTTTCTTTTTCTTCTCCTTTAAAAGAAGGTGTGGTGCATCAATGTTGCAAACGAAAACGTAGTATCGGTTCCTTCTTTCTTCTTTTTTTTCTTTTTTTAAATAAATTTTTTTTTTTAGATTCTTTTTGTCATAACGGATCTGGCTTGTAACATTCGGGTTACTCTCTCCGGGGAGAGCATGCCACCATAACACAGCGTCACATATACAACAGTGGTGACGAAGACAGAAGATATGGGTATTATTCATACATCAACCAGACTTGTAGGATTATCATGGCTTTCATTTATACAGACATCAACTGCATTTTTCTAAAGCGGTATTTGAATTGTAACGACTGGATGTTTCACTTTGTCACTCGCCTATAGACATTAGGAAAGAAGTGTTGTAAAGCATTTTGTCACTATGTTCACCATACACGCTAATGTACATATACACGCCTTGCATTAGTGAATGCATGTAGGCACGCTCGCACGCAAGTGCTCGTGTAAACAATCACGCACAAACACACGCATGTGCATACAAACATACACACACTCACAACACGCACAGGTATACACAAAACACACACACACACACACCACACACACCACACCCCCACTAAACACACACACACACACACACCCTCTCACTCACTCTCTCTCTCTCTCTCATCATAATACAAACTATAATATATATCAAATCTTACTATAAAACACCTACCACTACACACACTCTCTCTCTCTCTCTCTCATTTCCCTCTCTCACTCTCTCCCTCTCTGGATTGAGTTATTCACCAGTAGGTACGGCGGCGAGCGAACCTGTTGCACCATAATCATTTAATGATAGCCTCCACAATTTCTGCACATTTATGATGCATAAAGAGGGAAGTGAATGAGTACGAAAGTGAATAGACATTCAAAGATAAAAAGAAACATAAAAAAGGAAAAGAAACTTTTAAAGCTGAAGACCACACGATGGGGATGCCATACTATCACTCTTCCTTTCTGCTCTTTTTGAACAAGTTTCGTGCAATATTTACCTTGACTGAAATGTATAGACTGACAGACGGATAGACAAGAGATATCTCTGTGTGTGTGTTGCCTGCGTGCGTGCGTGCGTGCGTGCGTTGTGTGTGTGTGTGTGTGTGTGTGTGTGTGTGTGTGTGTGTGTGTGTGTGTGTGTGTGTAAGTGGGTGAGATTTTTTAACGTTCCGATTTACTTTTCTCGGATGCGTGAATGAGTGTTGTTTTGCCAGCTGTGCAGTTGGTATGTTGCTGCGCAGTCTGCATACTCCGTCTTCCGTGAGCGTGCATGCTGGGTGATTTCATGTTTCCATAAACCATCGGACACTGACATGATTTACAGGATCGTCAACGTGCATATTTGATGTTGTGTGTGCGTATATACACGAAGAGGGTTTAGGCTCTGATGGGTCTGTACACATGTTGACTAGGTAATCAAAAATATTTCTACCCGTTACCAACCAGGCGGAAAGTACCGAAGCAGCATCTACTGTAACTCCAGACCTTCCGATCGGAAATCTGACTGTCTTATCCACTTGTCTTTGTAAATTTATGAAAATGCATTGAGATACCTGTATATGTGTATAAGTTTATGGGATGGACAGGATAGATAAATGGATGGATAGATGGATTCCGGTCAATAATCAGATGTATAGACAGATAGATAAATGGATGGATAGATGGATTCAGGCCAATAATCAGAGGTATAGACAAGATTGATGAATGGATGGATGATGGATTCCGAGCCAATAATCAGAGGTATGGACAGATAGATAAATGGATGGATAGATGGATTCCGCCAATAATCAGAGGTATAGACAGATAGATAAAAGGATGGATGGATGGATTACGGCCAATAATCAGAGGTATGGACAGGATTAGATGAATGGATGGATAGATGGATTCTGGCCAATAACCAGAAAAGGTATAGAGATTAGCATTAGATATAAAAGATGGATAGATGGGATATTACGGCCAATAATCAGAGGTATAGACAAGATAGATGAATGGATGGATAATGATTCTGGCCAATAATCAGAGGTATGGACAGGATAATAAGAGGTATGGATCAGGATAAAGATAAAAGGATGGATAGATGGATTCGGCCAATAATCAGAGGTATAGACAAGACAGATGAATAGATGGATTCCGATCAATAATCAGAGGTATGCAACATGGAAGGGCGTATGGACCGATCTCCTTATATTTGTGTGTGTGAACGGCTGTGCGTGCATGCGTGCACATGTGTGTCACAGTTCGTTCATGCACGCCTGTGTGCATTTGGGTGTTGTGTGTGTCGAGTGGTGGAATGGTTGTTCTAACATTTTAAGACATTGATGTGAAATATTTTGCAATGCTTATTTACGTGTGCATGCGTGCGTGCGCGCGTGTATGTGTGTTTGTGTGAGTGCGTATGTGTGTGTGTATATACATATATATATATATATATATATATATATATATATATATATATATATATTTGTGTTGTGTGTGTGTGTGTGTGGTGTGTGTGTGTGTGTGTGTGTGTGTGTGGCATGATATGGCACCGACATGACCGCAGGCCAAATTCCCTGTATTTTTGTTTAGTAAAGGGCAAATAAAAATCGTAATTGTTCCCAATTTGCGTCATGTATCTCGGCGCGTATGTGTCTGTGTGTATGTGTGTGTGTGTGTGCATGTGTAAATGTTTGTTGTATTCTGTTGTGTGCGTATGCACAAGCGTGTGTGTGTGTGTGTGTGTGTGTGTGTGTGTGTGTGTGTGTGTGTGTGTGTGTGTGTGTGTGTGTGTGTGTGTGTGTGTGTGTGTGCATGGGTATTCGTGCTGTTGTGTGTTTATTTCATATGTGTGATTGTCACTGATAAGTTGAAAAACAGCTTTGTTATTTTTGATGAACCATGTTTATGCTGCATTGATTTATTGATGTATGCATGTATCCCCTATTTCTACACTGCATTCTAATGTATTGGCATGGTAATGTTCATGCTGCATTGATGTATTAGTGTACGTATCCGATTGTTGTACAGCACTGCTATATTAACACTGCAATGTTTATATTGTTTGTAAAGTGCAATGAGCATTCTCTGACATGTTGTTTACACTATTTAAATGGAATTATTATTATCTTCACACTCATTGATCAGTGAAGGTTTTAGCGACGAATTTTCAATAGCATCAAACGCAATCCGGAAATTTGATTCGGATTGGTTGATAAGTAACCGAAATATAAGTGCTTACATTTCTTTTTAGCATTTTACCGCAGTGTTTCAAATATTCGACCACAATGCAGCTAGAACTATGCGTTAGACTGAAAATGTGGTCTGAATTTAGTCAAAGTTGATTGAATAACGAGAACTTTGCTTTATACATTTGTGAACACGTTTTGCGTAGTTGTGACCTTGAACTCTAGTCGATCTCAATAAAACCAGCAGAATAAGACGTTTGTTAAGCATCTGCTGACATGTTTACAAAATTTTGTTGAAATCCACTTTCACAGAGCCGAGGCCTTTAAAGAAAGATTTTCACATTTTAACCGCCCTTGTCAAACATTGAATTTTCCCGGTCCATAATAATGCATTCGCGACCACTTATTGAAAGAACCAGAAGAAGAAGAAGAAAAAAGACACGAAAACAGAATCAGAACGCATATTTGATACTTGTCTGGTTGCATTAAATACGCGTTCTAATTCTTGTCTGGTTTGTATTGAATACGCATTCTGACTCTTTTTTCGTGTTTTTTTTTCTCTTCTGGTTCCTGTTTGCTTGAAAGTGAGCAGTCACTTCTGTTTTGGATCACAAATGACAAGATCTGTTTACAAACACTCCTACTAAGTCTGGCTCCGCGACTGAGCGATTACTGTCTTGTAGGGGGCATAGTGGGCAGTGCTCTAAGTAAGTTGGATTAGCATGCGCACTGCTGAGCTCCATCCAAAGAGCAGCAATACAGTGTTTTCTTTATTCAGTGGCTGCTTGACCTCTCTGGCTCCCATGGGTTTATTGGGACTTCTAAATGAACTTACGGTCAGTGGTGCGTGGGTTTACTGGGACTTCTAAATGAACTTACGGTCGGTGGTGCGTGGGTTTATTGGGACTTCTAAATGAATTTACGGTCAGTGGTGCGTGGGTTTACTGGGACTTCTAAATGAACTTACGGTCGGTGGTGCGTGGGTTTACTGGGACTTCTAAATGAACTTACGGTCGGTGGTGCGTGGGTTTACTGGGACTTCTAAATGAACTTACGGTCGGTGGTGCGTGGGTTTACTGGGACTTCTAAATGAACTTACGGTCGTGGTGCGTGGGTTTACTGGGACTTCTAAATGAACTTACGGTCGGTGGTGCGTGGGTTTACTGGGACTTCTAAATGAACTTACGGTCAGTGGTGCGTGGGTTTACTGGGACTTCTAAATGAACTTACGGTCAGGTGGTGCGTGGGTTTACTGGGACTTCTAAATGAACTTACGGTCGGTGGTGCGTGGGTTTACTGGGACTTCTAAATGAACTTACGGTCGGTGGTGCGTGGTTTACTGGGACTTCTAAGTGAACTTACGGTCGGTGGTGCGTGGGTTTATTGGGACTTCTAAATGAACTTACGGTCGTGGTGCGTAGGTTTACTGGGACTTCTAAATGAACTTACTGTCGTGGTGCGTGGGTTTACTGGGACTTCTAAATGAACTTACGGTCGGTGGTGCGTAGGTTTACTGGGACTTCTAATGAACTTACGGTCAGTGGTGCGTGGGTTTACTGGGACTTCTAAATGAATTACGGTCGGTGGTGCGTGGGTTTACTGGGACTTCTAAATGAACTTACGGTCAGTGTGCGTAGGTTATGGGTTTATACAGTGGTGAACTGATTTTAAATGAACTTAGTCAGGCGTGGTTCTGGTAAGTGATACGGGCGTGGGGTGTTACTGGGACTTCTAAATGAACTTACGGTCAGTGGTGCGTGGGTTTACTGGGACTTCTAAGTGAACTTACGGTCGTGGTGGGTGGGCTTCTTGAAAAGGTGGTGGGATCAAAACTTACTGGGGCGAGGTGTTAGAAAGTGTGGGGAACAAGTGAAAACAAACGAACATCTACAAACAGCAAAGAAAATCTAACATATTTCGTTCACAGGCAGACAGCGTGACAGACACACAGACATACCGACACGTTCTCTCCGTGTCAATATTGAATGATGGAGAGTTAAAAAGCATGCGTCTACGCTCTGAGCTTGTTGATAACATCGTGTCATGGATGATGTGTGCCCGACCTCTCGTCTGCACAAAAAAGAACAACACTGTAGGGGTAAATTCTCCCGTATCCTTCCTTCACCTTCACCTTTTCTTAGCCTCACCTCAGCCCTCTTTATTTTCTTCTTTTTTCCTTCTTCTTTTTCCTCTTCTTTTTTCCTTCTTCTTTTTCCTCTTCTTTGCAAACTCCACTCCCATGTAAAGGAAACATTTATTATTATTTCTCGGTTGTATATGGAGATATCCTTATCAAGTGCACAACACGCTAAGTGGCGTTACAAAAGCGCAAGTTTAAAGGAAATTAACCAAGTTGTTAGGTCGCGTCGATCCGAAATGTATCTCTTTGTAGTAATTACGTTGAAAAGCGTTTCAGGACTTTTTTTTTCTCGCTGTTTACATGACAGAGTGGTGACTAAGTGGTTGAAGCGACCACCTTGGGAGCATGAGATCTTATGTTCAAACCCCAGTTGAGACAGTAACGTAGGCGAAATGGACACAACCTTCATAATGCTGGCCCCGAGAAAAGACAAGAGATCTCCACCACCTCACTTCCTTGCGCACCGTTGGGCCATGTTTACTTTTACCCTTTCATCCCCTCGGCTAGACATTTTGCAGTGGGTTTATTGAACTATACATTGATAGAAAAAATAACAGTCCACCTAAATGAAATTAATGACACTGCAAAAATCCCCAAAGATATGTCAAAATCAATTTTCATTGCACTTCCAAAGAAGACAGGGGCTATAGAATGCGAACTCCATCGCACAATCAGTTTGATGAGTAATGTAACAAAAATCCTGTTAAGAATAATCATGACGAGGACAAGGAATAGAATCAAAAGAGAAATAGCAGAAGAACAGTGTGGATTTAAGGAAGGGAAAGGAACTATTTATGCCATATACATCCTAAGAACTATCATAGAGAGGTCAATTGAGATGAATAAGGATTTGTATTTATGCTTTGTTGACTATACCAAGGCTTTCGATCGGGTAAGACATGAAGAATTGATCAACCAACTGGAGAGACTCAATGTTGATGGAAAAGATCTACGAATAATCAGGAATATGTACTGGGAACAAACAGCTGCAATGAGAATAGAAAACAATATAAGCTCTTTTCAAAACATCAAAAGAGGAGTCAGACAGGGTTGTGTTTTGTCACCAGATCTGTTTTCACTATATAGCGAAAACATCTAGAGAAACCTAGAAAAGACCCTGGATTAAAGGTTGGAGAAAAATGATAAACAACATTCGGTACGCAGATGACACCGTGCTAATTGCAGAAAATGAAAGGGACCTACAAAAACTTGTGAATATACTAGAAAGAGAAAGCAAAGGTAAGGGGTTGGAACTAAACAGCAGGAAGACTAAGTCATGGTGATCAGTAAAAAACATGAAATCCCCCCATGCAAAATAACAGCAAATGGCACAACCTTGACACAGGTTAATAAGTTTAAATACCTGGGAACGGTCATTTCATCAGACGGCAGATGCACATCGGAAATAGCTGGCAGAATCGGCCAAGCCAAAACAGCATTCAAGAAGATGATAAGCATTCTTACCAACAAATGCCTATCAAATTAACATCAGAAAGAGAGTCCTTGAATGTTATATAGAACCAATACTGTTGTACGGATGCGAGGCGTGGACAGTCAGCAAGCAAAGCCAGAGCAGGATCGAGACAACCGAGATGTGGTTTCTCAGAAGAATGTTGAGAGTTCCATGGACAGCAAAGAAAACACGAGACAGTCTTGATGGAGGCAGACACAAGTCGACCCCTGATAAGGAAGATTAGGAAAAGACAAGCAACATGTATAGGCCATTTTATGAGGAAGGGGGATTTGGAGCACCTGGTCACAACGGGGAAGCTGGAGGGAAAGAGAGCACCGGGTAGACCCAGGGAGAGAATGCTGGACGGACTTGCAGAGTGGCTGGGGATGAGGAGGTGGGAGAGATGCTGGTGTGACAACGAGAGATAGAGATGGGTGAAAGTCCATGGTCGCCAACGCAATGCGGCAGGGCACCTGATGATGATGATGATGACATGATGATAAATAAAAACATTATTTTGGACTTAATGATGGAGTGAAGGGGGAAGGTTTGTGCAACTTTTGTATGTACTCGAGTCTTTACTGTTTTAGCAAGTCATGTGTGGCATTAATAGTATAGTTAAGTTATTCTAAGAGTCTGTTTTTGATAAAGAAAAACAAAACAAAACAAACAAAACAACAACAGAAAATCTAGGGTTTGTACTTTTCAAGGTCACTGTAACCTGGAAGAAGCATCAGATGAACATGAAAATGGACGTAAAGTGAGGAAAACGGAAGACTGTGACATCAGTAGAAACCAAATATACATATCGCCTGATCCTGAGAAAATAGTGTTCTGTCACCTGCCTTCAAAAGTACTAAATCTAGGGTTTATTTGTTTATTGTTTTTGACCATGTGATCTTGACCTTGGTATCATAGCTTCCAAACTTAAGCAATCGCGACTTGTCAGTGATCACATGTTTGACCCAAATTTGGTAGAGACCGAGCTAGAAACAGCCGGAAAAATCTTATCAACACATTATTATCACAGACACATATCTCTGACCAGTCAGTGTAAAAGAATCTCCCCTTTTTTGAAAAATGTCATGATACGTTTAATCTACGGTTAAGTTACTTTGCATACTTCGAAAAAAAAACTGTTAAAAAGAAGATCTGAAGAGTTTGAGTTTTTGTTTCCGTGCCATTTCTGAAAGTCAGGTTCGGAAATTATTCGTGTATATGGCACATATTGTATCTGATGTAAAAACAAAATCAGATCGGTATGTCCGCGGTGCAAGTTGCTTTACGAAAAACTTTTCCTCTCCCGTTTTCTGCACTATTCCTGTGTCACCATCCCCACACCACTCATTTCTGTTCATCTACATATCTCCAAACCCATCGGGACTAAGGTCGTCATGAGACCAGTGCATTAAAGCCCTCAGAATCTATGATACCTTTTTGTCACAGTGCTATATGGGGGGTGATAGTGAAAGTCCATTGATATACCATTTTTTTTATTTGTTATTAATATTTAGCGTTTGAAATCAAGGTACCACAAATCAAGATGACTTTACTTACGAGACTACGTCTGATGGCTCCCCAAGGAGAAAATATAGCCGCACATAGATCAAGAATCTTGGCGTTTAATTTTTTTGTAATTCGTTCAGAAATTGGCTGTTCCAGGTCCCTATCCTGGTTTTGGACTCGGTGGTTTGATCATTTGTAGGCAGACTGGCTTCCTGAAAGCGTTCACTCCAGCCTGTATTGTATGATCTATTGGATAGAAATCGTTTTGGACCACGTTGCTTTGTGGTGAGGCTGTTGTGGTTTCTGTAACAGAAACGTTTTGAGGGACTGGACTGTTACCCTCAGAGACCAACCACCGGCCTGGAGGACCAGGATTACTCTTTGGTTGTACTTTAACTTTCAACCTGTCCAGCTTGGGAGGCTAATTACCGCAGCTTCAGTAAGCATAGCTCTCGGGATCATTGAGACATGTAAGCCTTCTGATCATGTAAGGGTATTGAACCACAAGAGGACAGTAAAACCTCGGGCGTTGAACGGTTCCAGTCTTGTCCTACTGGATATTCAGCGGTGAAATTACACTTTGCACGCTCCATCTCCGTCTGTAGTAGTTTATCGTGGTCAAAGGATTTGTACCCCCACCCCTAACATACACACTATTGATGAAAAGACTGTATGTTTATGATAACAAACCGTAAAGCCTCTCTCTCTCTCTTTTTTCTCCCCTCCCCCCGCCCTCTCTCTCTCTCTCTCACTCTCACATATGTATAAATGTATCACAGAGAGACAAATAGCGAGACAGAGAGTATGGAGATACGGAATTATATTTAATAAGACCGTCACCCTACACAAAGGGATGCAAGTAAAAATAATATTGCTGTGTCTTAATTTAAACTGAAATGCAGAAAAAGACGGGAAGAGAGAGAAAGATGGACAGACAAACTTGCAGACAGTCAGGCAAGCAGGCAAGCAGGCAGGCAGACAAGGCTTAATCGCTGACCTGTTATTTTCTATAAACGGCTGAAGCTCCAAAAAGGGAGAACAAGAGGAAGACAAAGTGACAAAAGGCCAGAGATATACCGATTTGGTCAGACAGAGACAGTCTTGCATCTTTGTATCCTTCCCCTTCCCGTCTCGCCGTTTCCCCGGGCCCCCGTCTTTCCCTTGAGTACAATTGTGGTCCACTTGTTAAAGTATTCGCCTGGGAAACAAGAGAGTCTTGTGGTTCGATTCCCAGTCGGACAGGGATCCCTCCCTCTCACACAACAAAACCAAAGTGGTGTTCTGGTTGCTCGTCTTCGGAAGTTGACGACAGAGTGATGTCTCGTCCGCAGTGAGCTTTCTGATGCATGGAAAAGAACCCACTGCAAGAAAGATATTGTCCCTGGTAAAAATTCAGGTACAGTTTATATGACGGATAAACAAAAATGCACGCTGCATTTTTGGTAAGATGTTGGTGCAGTACTTGATTGAATATCATCATCTGCGGATACAACACAGATGGCATGTGATGGAAAAGGATTCTAAATGATCGTGGCAACTATCATAAACCTGAGCACAACTTTTTTGTGCGCTGAAAGAAAAAGGCGGCGCTGAATACGGCGACGCACTTTCTTCCAAAGAAGGGAGACAGGGGTGGAGAAGGGAGAGAGAGAGAGGAGAGAGAGAGAGAGAGAGAGAGAGAGAGAGAGAGAGAGAGAGAGAGAGAGAGAGAAGAAATTTTATACCGGGAAAAATCCGCTGTAACCCCTAAAAACAACTACCACCACAATCACCACCCCACATACAAAATCCAGTATCACCACCCCACATACAAAATCCAGTCTGATCAAACAAACATATGTTGATTATGCACACATACAAGAAAAAAATGTGGAGCCTATTATGGCGACGTACGCCCGCCCACACACAAACCCAAAGGGAGATCAATCCGCATTTCACAGCCGAAAAAAATTCTCTGTTCGTTTATGGAAAGTAAAATCCAAACCAATCATCCAACCAGATTTTAACTCGTATCAGCCTCCGCCACATGCTTACAGCGCACGCATACAAGAAAAAATATGGAGCCGTACTGTGGCGACGTAGTGGCCCCCCCCCCCCCTCCCCCCTGTCCACACACACCCAAAGTGGAGAGCAAACCGCATTTCACAGCAGAAAAAAAATTCTGTATTCATTTGTGGAAAGAAAAATCCAAACCAACCATCCAACCAATCTTTAACTCGTATCAGCCTCCGCCACATCCTTAAAGTGGAACTGTCACTCATTCCTGTTTTTCCATTAAGAGAGTCACGCACACAAGTGACAAGGCAGGGACTGGTTTCATACCTGAATGCTCCTTTATCCATCCACAGGTGAGGAGAAGAGAGAGGGAGAGGGAGAGCAGAGAAAGTCGAGAAAGAGAGAGAAAGCGGAGGGGGCCAGGCCGAAATGACAGCACCACCTATCCTCCTCTGTCCTGCTGCTGCCATCACCTCTACTGTCCATCGTTTCCTACCCTGTCGCCATCTTCTTCTTCTTTCTCTTCCTCCTCAGACCCACGTCTGCTTCTGGCACTGCAACGCCACCTGGGCTGTGTGAGAGCTGTCAGCGGGGTGATAACTTGGACAAGACATCTTTCAAAAGTATACACGTCTCTGCTGTATTATCTGTAATCTACGTCCCAAGCCTTCTCGTTGTTTTGGGGTGTTTGTTGTGTATGAACCTTGGAGAGGACAGGGTGTCATTACACGGGTGTGACGTCTGCAACTGTGCTACAGCTCGTTACGTTGAAGGTTAGTATTATCTGTGTTTCTAGTTACATTTTTATGTTGATGTCAGTGTTACATTCATTATGTCTTGTTAAGTATCACGTAAACCTACGGGTCATAAGGGCACCGCTTATGACTTTGCTACGAGTTTTCTCCTTCTCTCACAGCCCTCTGCCACTCTCTGGGAACTGCTGAAGTTCAGGCCTGTCCATTCTTACCTGTTGTCATCCAGTTTCTTCGTCTGCTTCTCTTCTTTTTTCCCTTAGAGATTGTGCGTTGCAGGATGGTCTTTGCAAGGCCTAAAAATATTGTGGTATGTCCCTTCCACTTCATCTTCATAGTCGCCATCTTCTTCTTCCTCTTCTTTGCCATCTCAGATGAAAGCTGAAAAACGGCGCTGTTGTTGTCAGTGCAAGTTTGGAAAGCATTTCAGGTTTGAAGCCTTCATCTGTGACAGTTACTCCCAGGTATTTGAGGATTGCACTGTCTCGAGGTGTTGTCCTTTGACCCAGTGTCATTGCATTAGCCTTGTTCATCAGCTTGGTATTGTCGGCACTAAGCTCCATTGTGCAGGCTGTTTAAGTGTTGTCGAGGCATCGCATCATGTTTGCTAATTCCTGTTTATTTCTAATAAGCCATCAATGTCATTGGCAAAACTTAGGTTCGTGATTGTCCTGCCGCCAGTACTGACTGTTCCTGCAGGATTTTCCAATGCGTCAGTCATAATTCGTTCCAGGGAGATGTCGGAAAAGTGAGTGAAAGTAAACAACCTTGCCGAACTCCCACTGTTGTTTTGAACCCATCACCAACGCTGAAATTGAAGAAAATCGTACTTGTGGCCTAGTATATGTGTTAAGTCATTCTGATCATGTTGGTGTTGATGTTACGTTTTTTCGTAGTGGCCCAGTAAGGCTACATCCCAGACCCAGTTGAACGCCTTTTTAAAATCTGTGAAAACATGATAGAGGTTCCACTGATATTGAAGATACTTCCTCACAGTATTCTGCGGTTAAACGTCTGCTGAATAGTGCTTCTCCCTGTTTTGAAACCTGCTGTAAGACATCAGCTGTGGTGTTTTCTTTTTGCTGCTCCAGCATGTTCATTACGATCTTCAGCATGACTTTTCTGGGGTGACGGATAAGGCTAATCGTGCAATAGTTCTGGCTTGCCTTTTTTGGGTACGTTGATGACCAGGGACTGAATGTTTCTGCAGTGTCGTCAGTATTATTCGTCACATTCTTTTTTGACAGCGTGGCACTGTTGGTTTGTTATACGCCTCATGTGGTACACTCTTGGTTGTCAGTCGTTACATGTCACACGTTTCATTTTTGTCTGTTCATTCCTACATTCTCTGTTATCGGTGTTATTTATCGAACCGTTTGTAGTCAGTATTACCCATTAAATTATTTCTTGTCAGTGTTGCTTGTTACACTACTTGTTGTCATTTTTACACTGAACATTTGTTAGTATTACTTGTTAAATTCATTCTTGCTAGTGCTACACGTTGCGTTTGTTGTCAGTGTGATAAATGTCTCTTGCCAGAACTAACCATAAACATTCAGTGTGACACGTCACGCTCAGCTGTGTTCATTTTACATGAATATTATTGTTTAGTGTTTTTAACAGTGTTATGTTTTACAATGTGCTTGCAGTCTTATACTTTACACTCTTTGTTTGCAGTGTTACATGTTACAACATCTATTTTCAGTGTCACTTTTTGTCAGTGTTTACATGTTAAACTGTTGTCATGTTATTTCACGATGTTTCTTGTCACATGTTTCTCCGTGTTTTGGAAATCTGTTGTCAATGTCTGTGTTGAACTGTTAGTTGTGTTTTATGTATTATTAAATGTTGTTGTCAGTGTTGCTCTTTACACTAAAAGTTTGTTATCTGTTACATGTTGACATTGAAAGTTTTTTTGTCTGTTCTGTGTTCTGTTCTGTGTTAACATTTACATTTCTTACATGTTACATGTCAACACAGAAAGTTTATTGTTTGTGTTACGTGTTAATTTTGAAAGTTTGTTAACTGTTACTGTTAACTTTGAAAGTTTCTTGTCTGTTACATGTTAATATTGAAAGTGTGTTGTCTCTTACCTGTTGATATCGAAAGTGTGTTGTCTATACATGTTGACATTGAAAGTGTGTTGTCTTTACTGTTGATATCGAAAGTGTATTGTCTGTTACATGTTGACATTGAAAGTGTGTTGTCTCATACATGTTGACATTGAAAGTGTGCTGTCTGTTACATGTTGACATTGAAAGTGTGTGTCTCATACATGTTGACATTGAAAGTGTGTTGTCTGTTACATGTTGATATCGAAAGTGTGTTGTCTGTTACATGTTGACATTGAAAGTGTATTGTCTGTTACATGTTGACATTGAAAGTGTGTTGTCTCATACATGTTGACATTGAAAGTGTGCTGTCTGTTACATGTTGACATTGAAAGTGTGCTGTCTCATACATGTTGACATTGAAAGTGTGTTGTCTGTTACCTGTTGATATCGAAAGTGTATTGTCTGTTACATGTTGACATTGAAAGTGTGTTGTCTCATACATGTTGACATTGAAAGTGTGCTGTCTGTTACATGTTGACATTGAAAGTGTGCTGTCTCATACATGTTGACATTGAAAGTGTGCTGTCTCTTACCTGTTGATATCGAAAGTGTATTGTCTGTTACATGTTGACATTGAAAGTGTGTTGTCTCATACATGTTGACATTGAAAGTGTGCTGTCTGTTATATGTTGTCATTGAAAACTTGTTGTCTGTTACATGTTGACATTGAAAGTGTGTTGTGCATTACATGATAACATTGAACGTTTGTTGTCTGTTATATGATAACATTGAAAGTTTGTGATCTGTTACATGTCGACATTGAAGGTGTGTTGTGTGTTACATGTTGACATTAAAAGTGTGTTGTGTTACATGTTGACATTGAAAGTTTGTGATCTGTTACATATTGACATTGAAAGTTTGTGATCTGTTACATATTGACATTGAAAGTTTGTGATCTGTTACATGATGACAGTAAAAGTGTGTTGCGTGTTACATGTTGAGATTGAAAGTTTGTGATCTGTTACATCTTGGACATTGAACGTTTGTGATCTTTAACATGTTGGCATTAAAAGTGTGCTGTGTTTTACATGTTGATATTGAAAGTTTGCTGTATGTTACATGTTGACATTGAAAGTTTGTGATCTGTTACGTGTTGACATTGAAAGTTTGTGATCTGTTACATGTTGACATTGAAAGTTTGTGATCTGTTACATGTTGACATTGAAAGTTTGTGATCTGTTACGTGTTGACATTGAAAGTTTGTGATCTGTTACGTGTTGACATTGAAAGTTTGTGATCTGTTACATGTTTGACATTAAAAATGTGTTGTGTGTTACAGGTTGACATCGAAAGTTTGCTGTATGTTACATGTTGACATTTAAAGTTTATGATCTGTTACGTGTTGACATTGAAAGTTTGTGATCTGTTACATGTTGACATTAAAAGTGTGCTGTGTTTTACATGTTGACATTAAAAGTTTGCTGTATGTTACATCTTGGACATTGAAAGTTTGTGATCTGTTACATGTTGACATTAAAAATGTGTTCTGTGTTACAGGTTGACATCGAAAGTTTGCTGTATGTTACATGTTGACATTGAAAGTTTGTGATCTGTAACATGTTGACATTGAAAGTTTGTGATCTGTTACATGTTGACATTGAAAGTTTGTGATCTGTTACATGTTGACATTGAACGCAGTTGTTTGTTACATGATGACATTGAAAGTTTGTGGTATGTTACATGTTGACATTTAAAGTTTGTGGTTTGTTACATGTTGACATTGAAAGTTTGTGATCTGTTACATGTTGACATTGAATGTTTGTGATCTGTTACATGTTGACATTAAAAGTGTGCTGTGTGTTACATGATGACATTGAAAGTTTGCTGTATGTTACATGTTGACATTGAAAGTTTGTGATCTGTTACGTGCTGACATTGAAAGTTTGTGATCTGTTACATGTTGACATTGAAAGTTTGTGATCTGTTACATGTTGACATTGAAAGCGTGTTTTTTGTTAATGATGACATTGAAAGTTTGTTGTTATATAATGACATTGATAGTTTGTGATCTGTTACATGTTATCATTGAAAGTTTCTTGTATGTGTTAAATGCTGATATTGAAGTTTGTTGTCCGTGTTCATGTGAACATTAAAAGTTTGTTGTCTGTGTTTTATGTTAACATTGAAAGTTTGTTGTCTGTATTGTATGTTAACATTGAAAATTTGTTGTCTGTGTTGTATGTTAACATTGAAAGTTTGTTGTCTGTGTTGTATGTTAACATTGAAGGTTTCTTGTTTCGGTAAGTGAGTATTCCTCCAAGATGGTTGCCGTTGCCTAGAAACGCTATCCCTATACCTCAACGCTCGTTCCTTACTCTTTGTTACGTTATTGTTGGTATTGTCGGTATTGTAAAAGCAGCTAAAATGTTGCAGTAACATGTTCTCTGTCTGTCTGTCTCTATTCGTCTGTCTGTTTCTCTCCCTGTCTCTCTCTCTGTAGCTCACTCTCTGTGTCTCTGTTTTTTTCTCTTTGTCTCTCTGTCTCTGTCTCTGTCTCTGTCTGTCTGTCTGTCTGTCTGTCTCCTCCTCTCTCTCTCTCTCTCTCTCTCTCTCTCTCTCTCTCTCTGTGCGTGTGTGTATGTGGACTTAGTCTCACTGCCGTCACAAAACGCACTGAATGTCTTAAGAGGTCACGAAAGGTTGGAGGTCGAAAAACAGCGGGTAGGAATTGGACATTAAAAGTCAGACTGACTTGACCTTTGAACTTCCAGGCTCTGCCTCTATTGAACGCAGCATTTCGCCATGTGCATAATACAGGTATCGTCCGAAAGGTGAAGAAGATCCACAATACGTGGTACATGACAAACATCTTAGTATTAAACGTCGTCTCATGGAGTACTGGGATTTGCATTACATTAGAGAGGAACCTTTGACAGTCCGTACATTGAAAACTTCTTTCTGTGATGTTCCACAGAAAATAATGTTAACATTTTTATTTTTCAATTAAGGATGGGAGTGAATTTAAATTTATGTAATTGCACATAATTTTCGTTATAGTTAGATATTCCAATGATGTATTTAATTTGTACATACTGTTTGTGTAAGTATTCTTAAACTTGAAATGTGCTTTTGTTATGAATTCATCCCAGAGGACAACCTTAGAGAGGTAAGCTGGGCTATAAACAACACCAAAGTTTAACGTTCATTTGATGTTCTACTTGTGTGTACTCCTCAAAGTAACTGATAATGTGTTTGACTTTTTGTGGCAGGACATCATTTTCATGTCTGAAAGAACCTGGTTTGTTTCTAAAGTCGAATCATTCTTACGTTGGAATTCCGTCGATTTTGAGTACCACTTTTATCAGAGATTAGAGGCAGAGCTCTCACCTTTCATTCTCGAGGCATGAGTGTGAATCTTGCTCGAGAAAAAAAAAATGTGCGTCTGACTCCAACCATCTGTGAATTGGTTGGTACCTGACACTTTTTCATAGTTGTGGAAGGTAAAGGATCTAGAGACAGAAGATGGGCATCGCCCTAACACTAACAGTGCTGGCCTCAGAAAAAGATGAGTACATGTACCAGCTCATTCACGTACGAACTCAGGGTTATTAGGACATTTTATGTAACGTATGTCACAGGTGCACGATTGTGCACTGTCTAATATCAGAGATATGAACTTAAGTCATTGTAAAAGCCAAGTCGACCATATTTCAAACTATTAATTTAAATTCAAGAGAGAGAGGAAGAATTCAGTCGTTATCAGATCTACTCCTGCGTGAACCAGCTTTGCAAATGCCATACATTGAGAAAACAGGCCATAGTTCGTTTACGAGCACACATCACTGTCCCAGAATCCTGGTAGCATTTTAGTATTTGCTTTGTGTGATGACACATTTGCCGTTCCTGACGTTCCATGGTTGAGGTTTTATTGGAAACTTGGAACAGCAGCCTTTGTGCGGGGTAGGACAGAGCGTAGTAGTTATAGCACTCGCTTTTGAAGGAAATATTCTGGCACGAATGATTTGACAAAAACAAAAATATCAAATGCATATTAATACAACAGCTTGAACATGAAGTTTTACAGTGTGCTGACGATACTGAAGTCATTTTATACGGTGACAGAAGATCATTTCAGGAAACAATGTTTGATTGTTTGGGCAGAAAATACGGACGTGTCTTAAACATGGCAAAAACCAACTTTGTGTGTGACGTGTTGGGAGAGGTAGCTCACCAGTCAAATAGATCGATCACCGGCATTTATTTACACAGTTAAATACACCTAAATCTAAAGTTTTAAGGAAGTGGTTCACAAATGGGAAAAAAAATGAGATGTGAATTTTCATGATGCCTATGCGGAAATCAAAGCGCTGTAATAAAATGATCTTGTTTGAACGTGAGGGTTTAGTCTCCCGCTGTGACAGCTTGCTAAAGCAAGTTATTTTGTAAAAATGTTCTGCACTCATATAACCAAGTCTGGCTAGACTCGCCGCCACGTGCAGCCAGAAACTTGTAGAGTCTTCTGCGGAAGCAATGTTTACAATGAAAACATACAGATGTGTTTTGTTAAGAATGTTGTAAATCCAATTGGTACATTTATGCCGTTTAAAAGTATTAAAGAAGGTACACACTCAACACGGACTTTGTTAGCTACACTGAAATGGTACAATTACAAGCTGTTAATTTTTAAAAAATAGATATGCTTATTCAAAATATGGTATCTGTATATGAAAGAAGCTATCCTCATTGGCACCCATCAGAAACTTTCTCAGCTGCCTCCTCTTTCTCTCCCATTATGAAACACATCAGTCCCAATTTCTGATTCAGCTAAAAACCTTGGTGTCTGCATTGACTCTACCCTCTCCATGAACATCTTTGTTTCTCAAACTGCCAGATCTTGCTACTATCATCTCCATCGTATAAGGCTGATCAGGAAGTATCTCTCTGTGGAAACAACTGCAAAACTCGTTCTCTCCTTCATAATGTCTCGCATTGACTATTGCAATTCACTCATGTCTGGTCTTCCTGCCTCCACCATTCACATCCTACAGCGCATTCAAAACAATGCTGTACGCCTTGTACTCAAAAAGAAAAAAGCTGACCACATATCTCCTCTCCTGGCACAACTTCACTGGCTCCCTGTATCAAAGCGCATACAGTACAAACTAGACACCATGTGCTACAAAAGCCTCAATAACGCAGCCCCCGATTACCTGTCAAGCCTACTTGAGATCTATCTTCCCTCACGTACCCTCCGCTCTGCCTCCGATCCTCTGACTTTTCGCTTTCCACGCACTAAGCTCAATACCTATGGTCCACAAGCCTTCTCTGTTTCTGGTCCACTCTCCTGGAACAAACTTCCTCTCTCAGTCCGTCAGCAACCTACTTTTGTCTCCTTCAAGTCCGCTCTCAAAACTCACCTTTTCTCCTCCGCATAAAATTCTAACCTCACTCAACACCCCCCCCCCCCCCTCTGCAGCCTGTCTCCGCTCGGAGGGGAATCACATGGTTATAATATATAATTGTATATGCTATGCTCTCTATAATTTTCCATTGCTTTTATTCTTGCTTTTATTGCTTTTATTCTTTCTCCCCATTTATAGCCATGCGTGTGTGTGTGTGTGTGTGTGTGTGTGTGTGTGTGTGTGTGCGTGCGTGCGTGCGTGTGTGTGCGTGCGTGCGTGCGTGCGTGCGTGCGTGTGTGTCTGCTTCAGCGCTTAGATTTGATTTTATCAAGATTTTGCGCTATATAAATATTGTAATTATTATTATTATTATTAAAGAAAAGATTATGAATGTAATTCATGGGTAAACAAAGGAGCGCAATTGCACTATAACATGTAACTTGTTAACCAAAAGTATTAGGTGTAGCCAAAATGTGACAAATTGGAGTCCTAATTTCACGAAAACACAGAAATGACGTGTCATGATTAAAAAAGCACAGAAGATAAGAGAAACTAAACTTAGATGATTCATCATCATCATCAGGTGCCCAGCCGCATGGCGTTGGCGATCATGGACTTCTATCTGTCTCTATCTCTTGTTGCCTCGAGCATCTCCTCCACCCTCTTTATCTCCAGCCACTCTGGAAGTCCGTCTAGTATTTTCTCCCCTGGTCTACCTGGAGCTCTCTTTCCCTCCAGCTTTTCCGTTGTGACCAGGTGCTCCAAATCCCCTTCCTCATAAAATGGCCTATAAATGTAGCTTGTCTTTTCCTAATCTTCCTTATGAGTGATCTACTTGTGTCTGCCTCCATCAAGACTGTCTCGTTTGTTTTCTTTGCTGTCCATGGAACTCTCAACATTCTTCTTAGAAACCGCATCTCGGCTGCCTCAATCTTGTTCTGGCTTTGCTTGTTGACTGTCCACGCCTCACAACCGTACAACAGTAATGGTTCTATATAACATTCAAGAACTCTCTACCTGATGTTAATTGATAGGCATTTGTTGGTAAGAATGCTTGTCATCTTCTTAAATGCAGTTTTGGCTTGGCCGATTCTGCTGGCTATTTCTGATGCGCATCTGCCGTCTGATGAAATGATTGTTCCCAGGTATTTAAACTTATCAACCTGTGTCAAGTTTGTACCATTTGCTGTTATTTTGCAGGAGGGGATTTCATGTTTTTTACTGATCACCATGACTTCAGTCTTCCTGCTGTTTAGTTCCAACCCCTTACCTTTGCTTTCTATTTCTAGTATATTCACAAGTTTTTGTAGGTCCCTTTCATTTTCTGCAATTAGCATGGTGTCAACTGCGTATCGAATGTTGTTTATCATTTTTTCTCCAACCTTTAATCCAGGGTCTTTTTCTAGGTTTCTCATGATGTTTTCGCTGTAAAGTGAAAACAGATCTGGTGACAAAACACAACCCTGTCTGATTCCTCTTTTGATGTTTTGGAAAGAGCTTATATTGTTTTCTATTCTCAGTGCAGCTAATTGTTCCCAGTACATATTTCTGATTATTCGAAGATCTTTTCCATCAACATTGATTCTCTCCAGGTGGTTGATCAATTCTTCATGTCTTACCCGATCGAAAGCCTTGGTGTAATCAATAAAGCATACATACAAATCCTTATTCATCTCGATTTCTCTTTTGATTCTATTCCTTGTCCTCATCATGATTATTCTTAACAGGATTTTTGTTACATGACTCATCAAACTGATTGTGCGATGGAGTTTGCATTCTATAGCCCCTGTCTTCTTTGGAAGTGCTATGAAAATTGATTTTGACATATCTTTGGGGATTTTTCCAGTGTCGTAAATTTCATTTAAGAGGACTGTTAGTTTTTCTATACCAAACTCCTCCAGGGTTTCAATCATCTCTGTAGTAATGTCTGGTCCTGGGGCTTTTCCTGGTTTCATCTTTTTCAGTGCTGCTCTAACTTCATCTTTCATTATGGGTGGTCCTTCAAAGTTCTTTTTTATAATGTGTTCTTTGTTTCTGTCATCCTCAAAAAGGTCTTTAGTGTACTGTCCCCATCTGTCTAATATTTTGTCTTTTTCATGATAAGCGTGCCATCTTTCGATTTTAAGCAACCAGTTGATGTGCATGTATTTTTCCTTTGGACAATTTCTTCAGTTCGTCTGTACATACCCTGAGGATCCGTTTTGCTGGGCTTAAAACGTTCCGCGTCTGGGCGGAATTCCGCGATTTCGGTTTGTCAAAAAACAACAACAACAACAACAAATAAACAAACAAAAAACGAAAGGAGCAAGGCTTCCGTGATCGGCTTGCAAGCGTTCATAGCAACGGCGCGGCAGTTCTGGCCCCTGATTTGCCCTTGGACCCCCCTAGTTTCAGTGGGTTTTCCCCCCTCCTGTTTTAAGCCCTGGTTTTGTGTCGGTCTTCTATATCCTTGCATTTTGTTTTCAGCCAAGTTTCCTTAGCTTCATTGCACCTATTCCTGATTTCTTTGTTTATCTTCCTGTATATCTCCTCGTTTCTCTTTGCCTTCCTCCTTTCCTCCATCAAGCCCAGAATTTCTTTAGTCATCCAGTTCTTTTTTGCTTTTCTATCTGCCTCAGGGATTACTTCACAAGCTTTATTTATCGAATTTCTCAACTTTGTCCATTGTTCCTCACTGTCACCAACGCCTTCCAGAGCACTGAATTTGTTTTGAATATTTACGTTAATTTTTTTACGTATCACTTCATCTGTCCTTAAGAGTCCAAGATTTAGTTTGATGTTGCTTTTGATCTGTTTCTTTTTCTTTAATTTCAGCCTAAATCTTCCCACCACAGGATTGTAGTCACTGTTACAGTCTGCACCTGGTAGTGTTTTTGCTGACAGTAAAGAATTTCTAAATCTTTTGTTAATCAGGATGTAGTCAACCTGATTTTTGGTATTGTCTCCTGGACTCATCCAAGTCCATTTTCTTCTATTAGGCTGCTAAAACCAGGTGTTTCCTACTATGAACTCATTCATCTGTGCCCATTCTACACGTTTCCCTCCCCTTTCATTTTGTGTACCAAGGCCATGAGGTCCAATTATATCCTCCACCCTATCCTGTCCCACTTTATCATTAAAATCTCCCGTTATGATTGTAACTTCTTGTTATTTACATTGGGCTTTGGCCATCTCTAATACTTCATAGAAGTTGTCGATGTCTTCCTGAGTACTTGCAGATGTTGGTGCATACACCTGAATGATGTTGATATCAAATGGTTTGCCTCCCAATTTGACCAGCAAAACTCTGTCGGACACAGCCCAGTATCCCTTAACTGCTTTTGATTTGTCTTTGTCCATTATGATGCCTACTCCTCTTTCATGTGAATTACCACCAGAGTATATCACTGTGTATTCTCTGATGTTATCATGCCTGCCCCCTTCCATCTCACTTCCCCTAGTCCTAAAATACTAATGTTAAGCCTTTTCATTTCCATTTTGATGTTGTCTAATTTTCCTTTCTGCAACAGTGTTCTTATGTTCCATGTTGCTATATTGATGTGTTTGAGTTTGGGTTTGGGTTTGGTCGCAGTATCTGGCCGACGGTCTGTTGTCACCTACGCCGCATGACGGTCCCTACTGGACGAAGGTGCTCCACAGAAGCAACTATTTACGTCGTTATCTTTATTTTCCTTTTGTCTGTCCATCCATGAGTATCCTGGGAAAATACGATGGTGGTTTCCCGTTGCCTTCCATCGGTTTGTGTACGGTCTCTCGGCTAGCCTTTGTCGTTTCCCACGACAACCTACAAGGCAGTAGGGTGATTTTTTTTTAGGGTTAACTCCCTTAGCCTTATTCTCTCCCGAGATGTCCACAAGGCAGTGGAGCTATTTAACCAGAGCTGGGGTTCTGGTTCGTGGGCACCAGGGCATATCCACACGCCGGTGGGCCTGCGTGCCGCATGTCTGGGGGCCAGGCCTCCTCCGAGTCCCTCGAGATTTCGCCTTGAGTCCGTGAGGTGCTCAGTTACCGCATGTCGCCACGAGGAGGCATAACGTAGGGCTTGTTGATGGAGAGGCTATGTACTGACAGGAAGAGACGCGTTCTGCTCTTCTTTTCGCATAGCTGCAAGACAGTGCTGGCCAGCGGTGCAGGCTGAAAGTGAGAGGTGACAAGCACGCAGTCATTAGCTGACACACTAGACGCATCACATCCGCCGTTGACTCGTTAGATGGTTACAAATTAGATTTATACAACCGATATTGCCGACAAAAGTTACCCTGTTGATGCACATGGGTATACAGAGTGATCTCATTTTGCACATATGAACAAAACTGCTTAAATCATTTGTTTTGGAATTGCATAAGTATGCTATTATTCTGGCAACAGCTTCAGACATCCATCAGTATTATTTCTGACAATGCCACCTCAGCAATGCTTACAAAAACTACATTATTTAAACAAGAGAGATTATCAAATCAGATCCTACATTACAAAGTTTTACGTGTATAAATGCAAACAAACACTGTATTCTACAGATTAAACTGTTTGTAGGTATTTGAAAAGTGTGCACCCTATTGAAAAAGATGTCAGATCTCAAGGTGACTCGTTCTTTAACAAAGCATTAGTTGAAAGCGTTTGATTGTGTCATCTGTATCATTATCTTTATTTAAGTACGTATCTGTTGATTCCTTTACTGTTACAAAAGTTGTGTACAGAATGTACTACTGTAAAACTGGACACATCTTTGTGATGATGTTTCGATCATATTAGTTTATAAATGTAGATATAGTATGTATGTGTGTTTGTATTCTTGTAAACTTCAAAAGAGGAAGAAATCAAAAAAGGTAAAAAGAAAGTTGAAAGTTGAAAGTTATACGCTGCACAACTACTTTCTGCCATTAATAATGTTTCCATTTTATATTTCTTTAAAAGACTGCCAGAATGAAAAGTTTGTTGTTGACAGTTGTGTTAGTTTAGAAGCAGATTACTGTAGTACAAGCATGTCTGCTACGTATTGAACATCTCAGTAAAATGTGTGGACATTGTTATGTATTGTATTGCAGCAGAACTCGTATTAACCAGTGGCAGTGGGCTTATTTGTCTCACGAATCCATCCTCATTCCCCCCCCCCCCCCCCCCCCCCCCCCCCGATGAGTAATGTTTCAGACATTTTGCGAACATTTTATAGTTCACGCCCTTTTAACTTGAATGAACAAATCAAGTCAAGTCAAAAACTGTGTCTGTCTGTCCGTCTCCTCTCCCTCCCCCCCTCCCCCCCTCTCTCTCTCTCTTTGTCTCATGTGTATCATCTCTTTGGTTTACGTGTTAAGGATGAGTCTTACTTTGACGGATACAATGTTTCCAGTTGTAGCATTTTTACATGAGTATGACAACATGACAAAAAAAGATATACTCAGTACACACAGACGCTGACAGGTAGACGTAACGCCCACTGAAGGAAGCGCGAGGTTGCTGTATTTAACCTTTTACGTTATGTCGCTGGCCACGTTTACTCACGTCTAACCTTTCCGCAAATCTATTTCTCGAGTACGCCACATTATTTTAGGGTCACCTTCCAAATGTTAACACTAAAGTTGATTTTAAAAGAATTTCAATATATATATTGCCTTTTTTAAACACTGCACTTTTCTGAGTTGTACCCATGTCGTACTTCTAATATTGATCCATGTATACATAGTACATGAAATGTATGGTTTTGTATTAGTATTGTGTATATATGCTTTCATAGAAATATGGGTGAGATATTAAAATTGAAAAAAAAAAATCAGGAAACTGATGGAGAAAAAATAAAAAACGACAGTGATCCTAAATGAAAGAGAACTACTGAAGTAAAGAAAATCACATGCATGCACACACATACGCACACAAAGACACACACACACACCACACAAAGACACACACACATACGCACACAAAGAGACACACACATACCACACAAAGACACACACACACCACACACACATACACACACACACACACACACACACACACACACACACACACACACACACACACACACACACACACACGCACGTACTAACGCACGCACGCACGCACAGTGATCCACAATAAGAGAAAACTGCTGAAGTAAAAAAAAAAATCATACGCATGCGAGCGCGCGCGCGCGCGCACACACACACACACACACCACACACACACATACACACACACACACACACACACACACACACACAACACACACACACACACACACACACACACACACACACACACACACACACACACACATATGCACTCACTCAACCCACACCCACGATACTCACAAACACACACAAATAAATATATACATACACTCTCACGCAGACACACAGTCACCCATATTTACAAACACTCACACACTAGTTCACACAATGACATTCATACAAACGCCCACACACATGCTCATACACCGAACACACACACACACACGCGCACGCCCACACACATACACACACATAAAAGAAATACATAAAGAAATACACAAAAAGGGAAGAAAGAGAAATCACACACACGCACACATTGATGCGCAGTTTGCATGTTTCATCTTCCGTGGCCTTGCCTGCTGAGTGTTTTCACTATTAGCCACAGCACATAATTTTCAGGATCGTTAACGTGCATATTTGATTTCTCTCTCCAGACTGGGGAGAAAAAAAAAAAAGGGGGGGGGGACGTATGGGAGTGAGGTGCTCTTGGTCTTGGATCAGCGTTTATTACAGCGGTGCCATCTCTCTCCCTCGTTTCTTTACCTTCCCAAATCCTGAACAGGATCAGGTACTCATTCACAGCTGGATGGACGGTGAGTCACATGTACAAAGTTTCACGAGGCATGTTCCAATCCGTACTGTCTCGATTAAGTTTGAATCAATCCACCAGGTCTTCAGAAACGATGCTTAAATTCAGATGGATGATGACATTTGTGGTGAAGTAATGGCATTCGAACACTTCCCCTAATAACGGCATGTTGGGCTACAAACCAGTTCAGCAAAGTTCAAAAGCTATCATTAGTACTAATGCACTCGGGGGATCTTTTAGAGGGAGGGGGTAGAGAGGGAGGATTCTCCGTAGAACGGCGAAGATGGAGAGAGACTGAAAATTAGATAACGATCGGATGTGACTGTTCCTTTTCAGTTTTTTTTTCTGCTACCCGCCTCACCCTACCTCTTGATTTTCCTCTTCAAAGAATCTATGAGTGCCTCTCTGTTTAATTTTGTGTTGTCATTGCCATCAGCAAATGATAACTCTCCTTCAGCAAACGACAGATCTGTTAAATTAAAGCAACTCGTCGTTTATTTGTTTAAGGCTATTGCATCAAGAACGTACGTTTCGTTTGTTTTGATATCCTCGCTTCCGACGGTCTGTGGCTTTCATCAATGACAGCGCCCCCCCCCCCTCCCCTCCTCTCTCTCTCCCTCTCCTTCTTAAGTCATTAAGTCAGGGGCGTGACTAGATCGGGACGACATCAAGAGATATAAAATCCACGATGCGTATTACCAAAAATCATACACACAAAAATCATTATGTAGCCAATGGCAAGTATTTTTCCAGGCCATAGTTACAACCACGACCTCTTTAAACAGACCAACGTTGTGTCTGTGTATGATTCCCAGGATGGTCTCAAGTCTTAAATGAAATAAACGGCTGGGGGAAATTGCTATTCTTGCCCGAGCACACAGGACCATTCTGAAGGGCTGCAGCTTATTCCAGCGGAGTGGAGTCTGGTAAATGACGGAAACCTGACTCTTTGTGAAGTAAATGGAACGAGAGGAGAATGCTTCAGGTCGATTGGAGCCCCACCTTGTGCCTTTTCACGCTACACTGAACTCTGAATCAGCGTAAAGCACTTTTCCCTACACACACACACACACACACACACACACACACACACACACACACACACACACACACACACACACACACACACACACACACACACACACACACACACACACACACACACACACACACACGCACACACACACACACACAAATGGAGACGGTACCGATTCATCGTCATATTCGCAACTGGTCTTTGAAGTTACCAGCGTTGGGACCAGCGCTGTTAACTTTGACCAACCCCGCAGCGCTTTCGAGCGTTTCAAGTTCATAGCTAATAACTGGGTCGCAGAATCACGTGACACGTTCAGGCCTTTTGATAATGAGTGTTATGGTTATGGTTGCTAGATACGGCAAAGATCTGGAAAATAAAAATGACAATTTTGTAAAGAAACTGTGGTGTTGTTCGGTGATCGGCATCCATTGAAAGGTCAAGAAGTGATTACCGACTGAAGGTACGCGCCTCGCAGCAACATTTCTGTGTGACCTGTGTTTTCACTTTTAATACTTGAATATAGTGGTGGCCAGATGGCCAGTGGTGACGTGGCATCAAGTCGAAAAGATCCCCATATCACTACTATTAGATCCACGTATAGTGATGTACTGTTGTGTATTCATTTTTTTTTTTTATTCTTGAAAATTTTACTTTCCCCAACACTGAATGATTAAAACCTTTAGAATGTCATATGTATATTCATAGTTTCTAGTTGACTGACTTTTGAATTAGAAAATTTGATTACAGAAACGGACTATAATATCTGGGATGTGACAAAAACACAAGATA
>JAPXFY010000022.1:62115858-62133358 GCA_030674185.1 Monoplex corrugatus
ACAGACCCACAGAGAAGACAGACACAGAGAGACAGAACGGTCAGTCAGTCACGGTTGTGTTAGGAGATGGGCCACTCAACTTGGTAGAGGTGCTGAGCCTTTGCCAGAAACATGTAGTGAAGGTACGTTGATATTTTATTTCAATGTAGGGTTTAGGTCTGATAGGCAAAGAAGTAGGATTGCTTTAGGACGTAGGCAGATAAGAATAAGAGGATGAATGATTTTGCTTTCAGTTGAATATGATTAATTAAATAAACTATGTTGAATTGTAATGCTATGTGTGGACTGCTTTTGAAACTTATTGCTAGTATGCTTAGTGCGTTTCTACTCGTCTCTGTCCTTCCTCCTTGTTGTGAGTGTGACTTTTAAATAGAGAAACAACTCCTCTATAAACATCCCCAATTCATCTACCTGTTATAGATGACAACACACAAACCCCTTCTTGCTATAGGACCAAAAAAACCCCCACTAATCATGACAGGAGTGATGGAATTCGAACCCACAACTTCCCTGTCTTCGATCAGTTGTGTTAACCATAGCACCACGGTGACTGGTCAAGAAAACTATTTTTGACTCTGGTTGTGTAGCTCAGCACCTTCGTGGGCCCGTCCTTATAATCAGAACGGAAGAAACAATCACCATCTTTATTGTAGCCCATTTGGCAGCCAATTTAGTGTCAATTTGCCACCACCTCTCTGTTTGTCCCATTCTGTCTGTCTTATCTGTCTGTCTGTGTCTGTCTGTCTCTGTCTGTCTCGTGTCTTTCCCTCTCTGTGTCTTCCCCCTCTCTCCCCTATCTATCTCCTCCCGCTTTCTTTCTTTCTTGAAGAGTATATGTTTTTCATTATCGTCATCAAAAAACCTTCATTCACTTTAATTATGTCGTTTATGACATTATTAAGGCCATAATGAACATACGATCAGATCGTTTGAAATGTAGAGGGGTTGCACTCCCTCCAGCCCCTCGCCCACCCCCACCCCCCGTTTCTGTCTCAGTGTGCGTGTACTTGTGTGTGCGTCCGTGCGTGCATGGGTGTGGTTTTGTATGTACGTGTGGCTTTGAGTGACGCATGTGAGTACACGTGCACACATCTGAGAAAAAAAAATCTGGATTTTTGAAGCATTACGCAAACGCACATTTACCTAGCTGTCTGTCTGTCAGTTGGTCACTGTGTGTGTGCGTGCGCTGGCGTGTGTGTGTTTGTGTGTGTGTGTGTGTGTGTGTATATATATATATGTGTGTGTGTGTGTGTGTGTGTGTGTGTGTGTGTGTGTGTGTGTGTGTGTGTGTGTGTGTTTGTGTGTGTGCGCGCGCGTGCGTGTGTGTGTTGTGCTGTGAGTGCACGTTGATCGATATTTCACGGTCACAGTTCAGAGGTAGCAAAGGGTGCAGTAAAGATCTGCCATCGAATGTTGAGTGACTGGAGCGTGAAGATATCGACAGATCCACACATAGCGGACAAAAACTGTGACCTTTTTAAGTAAAACGTATTTCTAGTTACTGATAATAAGCATTGATTGTCCTGAATTGGGGCTCTGCGAGTTTCGCTGTCTGTCTGTCTCTCTGTCTGTCTGTCTGTCTCATTATTTCCCAGTGGGTCTATCGCTGTCTATCGGTCTCTCCCTTTTTGTACGCTCTCTCTCTCTCTGTCTCTCTGTCTCTGTCTCTATGTCTCTCTCTTCTCTCTCTCTCTCTCTCTCTCTCTCTCTCTCTGTGTGTGTGTGTGTGTGTGTGTGTGAACGCGTGCGAATGCGTTTGATGTTGTTGATTAATCACATGTTATATGTGTGCGTGCGTTTAATGATGTGGATTAATTGGGTGTTGATTGAGAAAATATGGTAGCGCGAATCTTTTTTAATAAAATCCCCCACAATATGAAATCATTTACAGATATTTATGTTTGGGAACAATGACCACGAAAATGTGCAATGTTCATTGACATCAATATGTTCAGCACATCTGTCTCTAACTGGTCGTATGAGCCAGTTCTGTAAAATAATAGATTTTCTATGGAATGCGTGTTTTAAAGTGTTTTTTTTTTTTATAGAAACGCTTACATTACATTTTACATGCATACATACATACGCGCGTACATACGTACGTTCATACGTACGTACGTATGTACATGCATACATACACACATATATACATACATACATGTATACATTCATACATACATACAACACATACATACATACACACATACATACATACATACGTACGTACACACACACACACACACACACACACACACACACACACACACATATATATATATATATATATATATATATACATACATGCATATATACATGCATACATACATACATACATATACATACATACACACATACACACATACATACATGCATACATACATATATACATTCATGCATACATACATACAAATACATACATGCATAGATACATACATACAGACATACATACATACGTACATACATACATACATACATACATACATACATACATACATACATACATACATACACACACACACACATATGTACATATGTAACAGAGTGCCTTGCTCTGTTACGATCTTTCCCCATTTACCTACAACGCTCAAAGGCAACACTGTGTAGGTGCTTGCCTAGATCAAAAACGCCTTGCATTCTCTTGGCCTAATTATACTGGTATTTCACAGCCTCTGCCTATCCATAGCTATGCATTAATTATTCCAAAGATCTAACCAATACATGACGCATATAGATAACACACTGCTAAACAATGAGCAGATCTACAATGTGTACATGTATTCTGAAGCGGGCCTACAACAAGATTTTGTCGTCATCTCCACAGTATTACGTTGTCGTCCTACAGAACGTAGAGGAGACAGTCTTTAATCTATGCCGCCTCCCGCCAATTGTAGTACAACCACCGTACTAATAGCCGTTGTGTGACCCGCGGAAACCCACGTACAATGACCGCAGGTTATCTTGCGGTGTATGGAGCCCCCGGGTGGACTGTCTTTGTTTCATGCCGCCCTTCGGTGTTTGTGGCGTAATAGCCAATAGCCACCAACAAAACCACCAGACGAGTATGCCGGTTGTGTGTACCGAGGCACTGCACTTATGTAAGACCTCCATTAATTAGACCTCCATTAATTTCAAACAGAGTTGACTTTTCGCCACGCCCCAAGTGTTGAGTGATTGGGTAGGTAAGAACAACCAATCAGACCTTATTATCTGAAAGGTTTGAAAGTATGACCATGCTCGGTTCCCAAAGTATAAAATAACAAGGCGCGTCATAGCATGTGCTTTTCCACCGCCACTCTCAGTATTACCAGAGGTGCCCTTTCCTGCCACCACTCTTGATCTCACAGCAGGTGATCATCTTCACGGCGTTACTGTAGCACTGTCTTCTTTGGCATCTTCCTTCCTGTCTTCTTCTTCGTATTCTTTTGTCTCCTTCCATATCCCAGTACGGTCCTTTTCCCTTATTGTCATTTTCCCATTTTCCCTGTTTTCCTTCCCTACCTATCCTCATCAAGAGATAATAAAGAGTCAAGTAACACAACGAGGACTTGTGTTTTGATTGAGAGACTTCCCTTTCTGCTCTGGATTATAGGACCACCACAGCAATCATCACCAAACCCCTTAACCCACTCATCCATCTCACCTGGCGCTGCGATACATCAATATTATAACTATCATAATCAAACTCACCTACAACCCCCCTTAACCACGACCTATCACACATATATATGTACGAACGTACATACGTCCATATATACATATAGATAAAGATACATATATGATGAAAGCATATGAACGTTTTCTGTCGTTCTCTTTTAATACATTGTGTCTTCATCGCTCCTTTGCTTTCTATCATCTCTTCCTATAATTTTTTGCCATGCTAGTCCATTTACTTGCATGGTTTCCATAAGGCGTTTCCTATTTTCTCCTAAGATTGATCACTGAGCACATATACTAACTGCATTTTTGGTATTTAGGAAATGTGATGTGCAGAAGCAATGTCATGTAATTTAGGCCAATAAATGTTTATGTTTTGTGTACTTAGTTTATTTATTTACTTTTTTTTCCCTGCTGATGGATTGCACGGAGGGGTCAACGTTAGAGGCATGTCTTTCGATTGATACGGAAATACATTGATAAGAATACCTGCTCCCCCCCCCCCCCCCCTGCTGATGGATTGCACGGAGAGGTCAACGTTAGAGGCATGTCTTTCGATTAATATGGAAATACATTGATATGAGTACCATTTTTTCCCCCTGCTGATGGATTGCACGGAGTGGTCAACGTTAGAGGCATGTCTTTCGATTAATATGGAAATACACTGATATGAGTACCTGCTTTTTTTATGGAAATACATTGATATGAGTACCTGCTTTTTTTTTTTTTTTCCCCCTGCTGATGGATTGCACGGAGTGGTCAACGTTAGAGGCATGTCTTTCGATTAATATGGAAATACATTGATATGAGTACCTGCTTTTCTTTTCTTTTCTTTTTTGTTGTTGTTAAAAGATGCTTCACCTGCAGTCCAAATCCAGTCGGCCACTGCAAAATGTTGTTTTTGAAGATGATTTAGTACTATGTAATTTTGCTAAGATGAGAACTGTTCAGATCTGTTGAAGAGGAAACTACGTGTGTTATTCCAAATTTGTGTTAATATGGGAAACACTTCTTTTTCGTAATTGCCCATGTTTCTGTTAAAAAAAAATCCGGTTTGTTCAGTGTGAACAAAATGTATTAGCAAGATTTTAAGCGCTGCTACGCATCCGTGAAGTGAATGAGACAAGACTGTGTGGTCACAATCTTCCCAATGAGCCTAAAGCACGCTTAGCTCTGGTTAGGAGCTGGTTGGAACAGAAAAATCCCACACTGAATTTTTGAAGGATCTGATGGGGAATCGAACCCACAAACTTCTAGTCGGTAGTCCGTTACGCTAACTACTACACCACAGCGACTGGTTAATGAAGTTTATATGTACCGAAAAGACAGGCATTTGTCTGGTTTTCTGTTTATGTATATAAAGACATGTATCAGCAAGTATTTTTCAGCATTTTTGTGAATAGTTTATCTAGCCTGATTGCTATACAGTTGGTGCTTTCGCTGCGATCGTGCGTTCTATCTCCGCTTTGGTGTTGTTCTCTGTCCTTTTTTAATGTTAGGAAAGGGAGGGGGTGTCATGTACCACGAGCAAGCGTGGAAAGTATTAAACTGTCAGCGTCACTTTTGTTCCAGTGGTAGTTAAATCGTTATTGCGGTTGTTTACGTGCTTCACAGGCTGCAGGCAGAAAACATCACAGGGGCCGGGTGAAATTAGTGCGGGTGCTCGAGGCACAAGTTCTGCAATAAACTTAAAATGAGCAACGTTCCCTCTCACTCCCTCTTTTTTCCTCTAACCGCATTTGATAGAAAATGTGTACTGGGAATACCTGTTTCTTTACAGAGTGAACAACTGATTATTTTGTTTCGTTTCTCTTTTTGCTGTAATCTCTGTTGATAGACTTGTGTACTGGAAACACTTTCTCTGTAAGTGAATGGCTGATTACTTTGTTCGTTACCGTGTCATTACAAGTTAGCATTATGTACGATTTGGAACAAACAAGAAGCCTACCCCCCCCCCCCCCTCTCTCTCTCTCTCTCTCTTTCACTCACTATCTTTCTATCTCTCTGTGTCTCTGTCTCCTTTTCTCCCCGTCTTTAACTCCCCTTCTCTCTTTCGCACTTCTCATCCTCATTCGCTCCTCCCTCTCTGTCTCTCTTTCTCCCTCTCCCTCACCCCCCCCCCCCCCCCCCCCCCCCCGCGCTTTTGCTCTTCTCTCAGAACTCTGTCAGGCCCTATCACTCCCTCCCTCCCTTCCCGACCAGCCTCCTCGCCCCTTTCCTATTCCAATAACAGAGTTTTATATCAGGGGGTGTGTATGTGTGTGTGTGTGTGTGTGTGTGTGTGTGTGTGTGTGTGACGTGTGTACGTGTGTGTGTTACGTGTGCGTGTGTATGTATGCGTGTGTGTACGTGGTGTGTGTGTGGGAGGGGAGGGAGGGAGAGAGAGAGAGAAGACTATACATGTTATTTGTATGTATACGTGTGGATCCATTGTTTAAATTAGATTTATCTTACTGTTTGTTGATATATTTTGAGGTTATTGAAAGCACATAGAGCAATAATAGATGAATCACTTCAAACGAGATGAATTGATTATAAACTTATACTCAGTTTATCTTGCTCGACTGTAAATTACGTTCTACTAAAACTAGATATCTAATCCTTTTGTACTAAAATTATACCAGCTGTAGAGTATCGCTTTTTTTCCTCTTAGTTTAACACCTCTGGTTGGCCGGTTATCAGATTATCCTGGCTGAAAAGGACAGACCTTCTTACTGCCCATTATGTAACTGGCATTTTGGGCAGCAACAAAATTAAATTTCTCCACTCAGGCCTGTTATGAGGCAGGTGTGTTTCAGAGCCTTAAGGTCTCCTGCTACTGTTTGTGCTAAATGTTCATGGTCGTCCTCACTTACGCCTTCCTTCTGGTGTCCAGTGAAAGGCAGTCCAGGGGATGTTATTCTGCTGTCTTCGAATTATGTGCCCAGTTCCCTTCCATGCCCAATCCATTTCCATCATCTTTTCATGGTGATAGTGTCCATACTAAAAAGAGAGAGAGATATATATATATATAGGGTTATAAAATTGATCACTAGCTTGTACGGATGACATTTTGGTGTTATAAGATCTGAAAAGAATGTACTTCATTATTGTTTATATCCATATAGACAGACTAATTTAAGCTCTCAGGCGCGTTTCAATGTTGTGCGTGGTCTTCAGTTCAGTGAAGAAGCATCATGCCACCTTTCCCTTTATTTTAGGTGGCCCGAGCGTTGAAAATGCAAAGATCCAATGACTTGAGTTTAATCCCAGCCGGCAACATGAAATCTGGGCTGTTTGCTGCTTATTTCTTTGGTTAATCATTTTGTTGTCATCGGCTTATTGATTTGTAGGTCATGTTCCACTCCATCCTACCCTTCACATTGCAAGACCTTGTCAGCACACAGAGTTTTGTGCAGGCTCACGGAGTCTGCCAGATAACAGATATCACATATCAGATTGGGTTGAGCGTAGACGGAATTGTTCTGAGTGCAGTGAATCCCTTATGCATAAAATCTACTCTGTAAACTTACTTGAAAATGCAGCAGGAATGTTTTCTCAGCTTTTTGGAGGGATTTAATTAAAGGTTTTGTGATACATTAGTCAAAATGGGCAAGCAGCGCAGCAAACATTTACAACTGTATGGTGGACATTTTCATGTTTTCTGACAAGGATGTTTTACCGGCGGACTGTAGTTTCAAAACATCATTGACAATGGTGGGTCTTGAACGGGAATTGTGGCAAGAACAGCACAGTCAAGAGCAGAAATTAATCCGCTGAAAACTACAAAGGCATTTCCAGGAAATCTTTTGTTGGGTTCCTGTGTGTGGTATATCAGTTTCCATCTTTCTGCATACATGAATATAACCTAAATAATAAAATCAGAATCAGCAGAAATGATAGGTCACTAAAAAAAAAACTGGTTATCATTCCACAAGCTATATCAATTTTTATCTTTCTACATACATGAATTTAGCCTAAAGAAGAAAATCAGAATCAGCAGAAATGCTCAGTCACTGAAAGATCCTGGGTATCATACCGCAAGCAAAGGCATCTGCCTGGTGGAATTTTGAACAGCATGCTTATATTTTTACAAACCTACTTAACAAAAGTGAAGAGAAGAAAACGGAAGTGGTGTGACGAAGCTGTTTGATCTTATTATGTGTTGATCGGAGCCGTTCCTTCAGGGAACTGTTGTAGAGGAAGAGACTCAAAAGAAGGCAGCGGAAAAGATGATCCAACAGTATTTAAGTGTGGGAATAACTTTGCAGAAACACAAGCCTTTGCACATAACCATGAAGTCAATAAAAGAAAACAAACAAACATGGGTGATAAAAAACAAAAAACAAAAAACCTTGTGCTCCACTTTACTGACCTGGCGCCTCTAGGACTCTCGCGCGATTTAACCCTTTCATGCCGTCACCCTATCCTCCAGCTTCATGCGAAAGCTGGTGGATAGCGTGAGGGAACGAAAGAGTTAGAGATTATGGCAAGGCAATTAGCTGACTAATTAGGGATGCTCAGTGCTCAGCACTGGTATTAGGATTTGATGAGACAGGCAATTAGTGTTGCTATCAACAGACACACGGGTGAAGACAGATTTGCTGGACTCTGCAAGGCCTATTTTTGCCTGCAACAGCTGGAGATGTTGTCAAGTTCTTTTCTTTTTTTTTTATTATAAGCAAGTCAAACAAACAGGAAGGAAACTTACACAATCATTGGATAGATGACCCAGTAAAATATTGATGGACAATTTCTCTGAAAATGATGTTGAAAAGGCGTTCAGTAAAAAACATGGACACATCAGATCACCAGTGATACTGACGCCTTTCGTCCCAATAGTTCTGGAAAGAACGCGAATGATCTGACCTTTGGTCCTACTGAGCGGTGTGCTGTTGAGACTTCAATAAAGAAGATATCATGTAAGATGGGACAAAAATCCTAATTGTTCGATTAGAAATCACAGAGGGTCGTCGTCTGGGGAGCCGCACGTCATAAGCATTTGTACAGGACACAGCAGAACCGGCCCTGGGCAAACACATGGATCGCATAAATCAAAGATGAAAACAGATCCTTAAAAGTAGCATGAGAGAGTAACACAAATCTTTGGAAACCAGCGGCATGAGCCCACTTGTGGGCACAAATATGAGTTTGATTATGGGGATGGGAACAGAATGCCACAGCCCTTATGACAGGAGCAAACATTCTCAAAACATGCCAGTGGCTAAAAGCAGTATGTCACTCTTATGGATCCTTTTTGCAAAGGACATGATAGCAGAAACATGAAAGCTTGTATTATGGCTTTGGCGACGACATAGGTTTTGACAGCATGTCGTTTACGTGTAACGAAGCAGAGGGAGAGGTATCTGACCTCAGCCTGGTAGAATCTAAGATGATTTGAATATGGACATATAGACTTCAACGTCTTTCAGGCAGTCATTGACAAGCAAGACCGATTGCTTTGTGCATTTGTGTAGTATACCTTCCTTTGCCTTATAGCAAGTTCTTTTTCTCTTCAATCACATGACAGTCGTAGTGTTTTTACATAATACTGACTCATTCTGTCATTATGACACCATCTTGAAACAATTGAAACTGAAACTGTGGCTCAAAAGATATCAAGAAATCATGGTTAGTTCTAGGTCTTGACTTCCTTCAGCCTCCTATGTTCTTTCACATACTTGTGTTCCCTGTGTTTGAATAATTGCCACTCATTTTTCATTGTGCGTAGTTTCTTTCTGCACCTGTGGGTCTGTGTGTGTGTGTGTGTGTGTGTGTGTTGTGTGTGTGTGTGTGTGTGTGTGTGTGTGTGTGTGTGTGTGTGTGTGTGTGTGTGTGTGTTTGTGTGTGTGTGTGTGTATGTGTGTGTGTGTGTCTGTGTGTGTGTGTGTGTGTGTGTATGTGTGTGTGTGTGTTGTGTGTGTGTGTGTGTGTGTGTGTGTGTGTGTGTGTGTGTGTGTGTGTGTGTGTTATACGAGAGAGATGACATAGATGCACTGGCAAACATGCAATACACACATGATATCAGAAACATATTCCTTTCATTTCATGGAAAGAAAGTGGGTGCAAACTAATAACTGATCACTTGAGAGACATTTCAACCATCAATTTCGTGGACAAAAATCTCTGTTGCTTGATATCTATCAGTTTTCAGAAGTTCAGAAGCAGTAATCATAAATTTCAGATATATTTTGGAAGGCGAAATAGCAACGATGTCAGTCTCATTTCTGCAAACAATGTGATTCATCTACCATTGGAGACAAATTTCATTTTATTATGGTATGCCTTAATTGTGTAAAACTTAAAAAAATACAGTCTAAATACGTTTTTGATTTCTGCAAAATTATGTCAGGCCTAAAAAGATCGGTAACAAAAACAAAAACAAAAAACAAAAAAAACAAAAACGAAAAAAACAACCAATCAACCAACCAACCAAACAAAACAAACAAAAAGCAATGGAAAGAAAAGTTTGTAAATATAAAAAATACATAAAAACAAGAGAGTAGATAGAACAATTGTTGTTCATATTATCCCTTTTGAAAGAAACGAGGCTGCTGTTTGTAAAAGGGATTTTTTTCAGCAATTGTTAGATCAATTTGTCATTTCATCTATAAACTATGATGAAAAAAAAACCCAAATACATAGATGACTTAGACATTTTTCTAGGCTGCCTTTTTCTGAGTGAACCTGTAACCATTAATCCTAACCTTAATTACAAATGCACTGTAACCACTAATCCCAACCCTAATTACTAATGCACTATATATGATGGTGGCGATTTCTGAGTTAATAAAGGCAAATACCTATACATTCAAGGGCACCATTTGTAACAGTTTTCAGTACAGGTTGAGATTCAATAATTGTCTCAGGGTTGGGAAATGGAGTCTTTATTATTCTCTGACGAGCTTTGTCATGATGGCAGAGTGGATTCCAAGCTCGAGTTCAGTATTCTTTTTCCGTCTGTCTCTATCTCTGTCTGTCTCTCTCCTCTCTGTCTGTCTGTCTGTCTGTCTATTTCTCTCTCTTATATATATAAACACATACACACACATACACACATATATATATATACATATATATTTAAAAAATATATATGCTCATTTATATACATATACATATGTACATGTACATATATATATGGGTGCAACTTTTTTCCGTTTGACGACGGAATCCGTTTTTTCAAAGATCAGAAACGGAAAATCCGTTTTTTGAAAAAGCTTCAGCGTCTGGGGGGTTACCAGACCCCCCCCCCCCATACGGGGCGCTGCCGGCCCCTGGACCCCTTTCAGTTTTTTTAATTTTTCTAAGTTGCACTCTTTTATATATATATAGATATACATATGTATACATATACATACATATATACACACATATATATACATAGATATGTATACACATATGATTTTGAATACATATATGTATATATCTGTACACACATATATATACATATATAATTTTGTGTATACATACATATATATATACATATCTGTACACACACACACACACACAATATATATATATATATATGTGTGTGTGTATGTATGTATGTATATGTGTTTGTGTGCGTGTGTGTGTGTGTGTGTGTGTTCCCCCTCTCTCTTTCTCTCTGTCCCTCCATGTCTCTTTAAATAATGCATCTTCTAACCCCCTACCACCCTCACCATAACTTTGATTTTTCTTCCACTTGTTCCTGTGGAAGGCCCAGGTTCCTAAACGTGCTATGTGTCGCAAATCTTGCTACCCAGACATTTAACACCTAATTTTTCATTCCAGTTTTCCTCCCAAGTTGTCCGGGTGAAAAGAAAAGGCTTGACGATTCCACTCAGTTGGCCCCCAACATGGTCTGGCCTTCTGCTGCTTCAGTGAAAGAAATGGCATACGGAGGTTTTATAAAGGGAAAAAGAAAAGACAAAGAAAAAAACTGGCTTTACTCTTTGCTTTCACACGAGATGAATGCAAAGCGTTGAAGAGCACTGCTTGCGTAATGTTCTGGAACTCGGACGTGGATTTTTACCCCACGAATTTCTTCTTTGTCATGTTTGTTCGTGCACTTTCTCTGCCTCTGTCTACCTGCCTGCCTGTCTGTCTGTGTCTGTCTGCCTGCCTGTCTGTCTGTGTCTGTCTGTCTACCTGCCTACCTGCCTGTCTGTCTGTGTCTCTCTGCCTGCCTGCCTGTCTGTCTGTGTCTGTCTGCTGCCTGCCTGTCTGTCTGTCTGTCTTTCTCTCTGTCTAACAAAGTTTATACATAATTTTCATGTCAAGTATACCTGTTTTTGAACAATCGCTAGTACCATGAATATTATGTCACTCACAGTAGAATATCATTATACAAGCTTGTCCAATGTTTAATAATTTTTTCTTTCTATTCTGGAGTTGTCATTGTGATAATGTTATGTGTAATCTACCTTTCCTCAAACAGTATTTCAGAAGAGACTGGTTTTACACATCAACAAATCTGTACAATTTCCTGCTTTAAGCTATCATTGTAACTGATGGGATTTTTGTGTTAATGAATCATCCATCATTATAACAATTGATGACGTGTTGGAAAAATGGATAGGCAGGCAGAGAGATGGCACATATTTACCTTAACTTGGCCATATTTATAAGAGTGAACTTCTGACTTCAGATTCATTATCCAGGGTGAGAAGAAGCCAAATTTATCTTCAAGTGTGTGAAAACGGAACAAGACGGAAAGACATGAAATTATTCATAAGCCCTTGACAAGTCAAGCAGTTGCCTGCTCTCGTGTCCACATTACGCAATATGGAGTTGTGCGCCTTGTTTATTATGCCAGCTTCGCGAACAGCACGTGTGTAACATCATCACGTGCTGTTTTACAACCATCTCTCATCAAGGAAGGAGGGGAGAAGACGAGGAGGGTCATAAGGGGAATGCAAGCTTTCGTGAATTAGAAGTACCCTTAGCATGTCCATTTTTCTGTTGGAGAGAGAGAGAGAGAGAGAGAGAGAGAGAGAGAGAGAGAGAGAGAGAGAGAGAGTATAGAAAAACTTATTTTTGAGCTACTCATTGAATTATCTTCGTAAGACTTAATTTAAGGCCTAGACCTAAAGAGCACGAACGGACAGCAATGCATGCATATTACAAGGAGAGAAAACCGCGTGAATGGACTGGTAGGCAAAAGCAGCAGATGACAGAAAAAGTGAGAAGGAACCCAAACCAGAAAAACAATAGAGCAGATGGAAATGGGGGTGTCTACCGTATACATTACAACGAAATTACTATTATGATGGGGAAATTACAGCAACAGTGAAATATGTCAGTGTATCCGTAAACGTTTATGTCAGAACAGACATACTATCTGATATGGCATAGAATCATTTCTCAAGGCTGCCGTTGATGGATAGACCTGTATCTACTAATATCGACTAAGAGGCAGAAACGTGTCTGGTTGAGCTGGTGACGCCTTGTTGCGTTCGCGCTGGAGATCTTTACACAGTTGCAAGTTGCATATACATGACTCTGTCGGAAAATGGCCCTTCTCAGTTGATAAAGTCAAAACATGAATACTGCAGTCAAAGAGAGTCTTTGCTGAGAACTTCACTGAAGGTCAAGATTGTCTAATAATTGTTGCAGAGTAAGGATGTGGAGTATTGTCAGCTCTGTGAGGATTGTAGACTGGAACCTGAAGAAAAATTGCACTCTCTCTCTATCTTGCTCTCTCTCTCTCTCTCTCTCTCTCTTGTCTCTCTGTCTGTCTCCCTCCCTCTCTCTCTCTCTCTGTTCATCTGTCTGTGTCTGTCTCTGTCTCTCTGTCTGTCTGTCTGTCTGTCTGTCTCTCTCTCTCTCTCTCTCTCTCTCTCTCTCTCTCTCTCTCTCTCTCTCAAAGGATCATTCTTCTAACCGCAGACAGCTCTTTCCACAAACCTCACCTCCTTCACTACTTCTTTTATGTTTCTGCCACTTGTTGTTGCGGAAGGTCCGTGTCCCCAAACGTGCCATGAGTAGCAAAACCTGCTGCCCAGACGTTTTAACGCCTAATTTTTCATCCCCCCTTTTCTCCCAAATTGTCCATGGTGTGAAGAGAAAGGGCTTGACGATTCCATTCTGTTGACCTCCCAACATGGAGCGACCTTTTCCTCCCTCAATGGAAGGAGGTGCATTATGGAGGTTTGAGGGGGAAACGCACCCAAAATCTCCACTCTGGTCTTTACTTGCTCACAAGATGAATGTTGCTTTTGATTGAGGAGAACCCCTCACCATAAATGTTTTAGAGCCCTGATTCATGTGAATCTTTTTCTTTAATTTTGTTCTTTTATTCTCTTCCCTCCATGCCTATCGCTCTCTATCGTTGTCTCTTTCTTTATGTACTTTTATCCAGACTTGACCTGATAGCTGAATTAATACAAACGAAATCTTGCATCATCCAACATTCTTTGAGGTTTTCTGTTTGATACTAAGAAATTTGAACATGAGACATGTACTTCTTTGTAGCTAGCGACTCATTTCTTTGGTAGCAGGAATGTTAACATTGAAAAGGAGAATAAGTGACTTTTAATTAAAAATATATATAAAAAAAAGCACACACACATAACAAAAACCAACAGAGCTTATAAAACAAATGAAGGCGCATATCACATCAATAATAAAAAATGTAATTACAATATTTACATGGTGCCAAATCTTGACATTTCAAATTAAACCGCACCCCACTCACCAGACAGACGCATGCGATCAACGTATACCACCTTACAACACGCGAAAAAAACAAACAAACAAACAACAACAACAACATAAAAAAACAAACAAACAAACAAACAAAACCCCCATAAATTGATGGAAAGAGGCAGCTGCAGAATTCATTGTCGGGAAAAGAGGTGTTTTTTTTTAAATTGGATTTAAAAGCAGATAGACGAAGGGAATATGGAAGTTTATTTCAGGGAGATATACCCGAAACAGCAAAGGAATGCTAGACGACAGTTTATAGTTTAAATCTAGGAACCTGAAGGGAAAGAGTATCTGAAGCTGAGCGCAAGGTGTGAGTTGGCGTAAAAATATGGATGTTGTCAGAAAGGTATGATGGAGTAGACTGGTGAATAGATTTGTAACACAAGGTATCCAGCTTGTGTTCAGTTCTGTTCAAAACAGGCAACCAGTGTAGAGAGCGAAGTAGAGGACTGACATGATCAAATGTTTTTTTTTCTGAGGACAAGATGAGCAGCCATCTGAGTTTTGTATGTGCTGCAGAGAGAGGAGAGAAGAAGCTGGTAAGCCCAGAAAGAGGAGCGTTACAATAATCAAGACGAGACAAAATAAAATAGGACAGAACCGACGATGCAGTCTCATTGGAAAGATCTCTTTGAATGTAACCAATGCACCGAATCTGATAGTAGCATATTTGGCAGGTCTGCATTGGAAACTTCAGGACATGGATTACTACTGACAGCTGTTACAATGACCAGCAACTCAACAGTGAAGTGTGCCATTTTACATATAAACTGGAATGTCATACTATGCTACCCACAGTCATTTTCAAGGCTCCTGCTTAAAAACATCTTGTACTCATCAGTATGGAGTAATAATATCTACTTTATGTCTGCCCTTACATGCTTGTGAATAGACAGCTTTGGGTACGTATGACATTTTCTTTGTAAATATCACACAAAACGCTCTTTGCTATGGCTTCAGTAAAGACCATTACTGTCCTAGTGTTCTAGCAGAGTGCAGAGTGGAGTCTTCATTACTTTGTGGCCACACTCATGATGTGGTTGGCAGAATGGATTCTGAAGTGAATGTTGCTGTGCTATGCTATGCTATGCTTTGCTCTCTCTCTGTCCTTCCCTCTCTCTCTCTTTCTCCCTCCCTCCCTCCCTTTCAGTCTTCAATAGGTCAGTTGGTTTAGCCCTGGTTGAACATGTTTGTGATTTCCAGTCTGGGTTGCGACACATTGGCTATCTTACAACCCATCTTAACTTTCTTATTGCCCATTTCAATGTGTTGCTGTACCGGTCAATTCAGAATTTGATAACTCTCTTCCCCATCCACTTTCCTGGGATGGTTATTTTCATTAGCTATATCACCTGTGCTGGGTATTGACGTGAAATCTGAATCAATCAGTCATTCTTTCTCTGCCCATATAGTACATGCGCGTGAGCTTGCATATCACAGGCACGACACACACACACACACACACACACACACACACACACACACACACACACACACACACACACACACACACACACACACGCACGCACGCACCACACACACACACACACACACACACACACACACCACCTTACACAGTTAAATCTTCTGACAGCTGGCAGTCCTTTCTACAACCCCCATTTCCATCACCACTGCTTTAATTTTTCTGCCACTAAGTTCCTGTAGAAAACCCAGGACCCATAACGTGCCACGTGTAGTAAAACTTGCTACCCAGACATTTTTAACGTCTAATTTTTCATCCCCATTTTCCTCCCAAATCCATGGTGAAAAGAAATGGCTTGACGATTCCACTCTGTTGGCTCCTAACATGGTCTGGCGATCTCCTTATGTGAAAAGATGGGTGTACAGAGATTTGAAGGAAAAAAGAAAAAGACAAACTTTTACTGAACTCTTTACTTTCACTCGTATAAATACTGGGCTTTCAGGCACACCACTCACCATAATGTTCTAAATTTGGAAGTGGATTTCCTTCCTTTTCCCGCTACATTTTCTTCTGCTTCTTTTGCTCTCTCTCTCTCTTCTTCTCTCTCTCTTCTCTCTCTCTCTCTCTCTCTCTCTCTCTCTCTCTCTCTCTCTCTCTCTCTCTCTCTCCCTCTCTCTCTCTCTTTGTCTTTTTCTCCCCTCTTATCCAGTAGTCAGCTGACCACATCAGCGGCCTTTAATCCCATGTGGAGATGCCAGGGTCTCTTTCAGTATAAATAGTATACCCACTTTCTGTAAATTCGGTGCTAGATATTTCCTCTCTTCTGTCACTCTCTTTGTTTCTGTCTTGCTCATTTGCTTTCTGTCATTTTTTTTCTTACATTTTCTGCCTTGCTGGTCTCATCACCTATGTGTGTTTGCTGAAATTTGAACACTTCTTCTTAGGATTGATAATTGGGCACACGTATAAAATGCACTTGTGACTTTAAGGAAATATGAGGAACAGACGCAATTTTAGGTAATTTGGGCCCGTTCTTATATGTATGTTAGGTTTACATTTGTATTCAAGTTTGTTTTTTTAATTGTTTTTTTTAATCCCATGGTGATGAATTGGACAGAATGGTCAGTGCTTGAGCTGGAGCCATATCCTTATATTATGTGCGCGAATGCGTTGATATGTGTTCTAAATTTTCTTTTCCAGGTAGGTTTTTTCCTGCAGTAAGGTTTGGACAATTTTTAGATGATTGTAGCCCTGATACTGCTCTGCGCAGTCGGCTGGGCTGTGAGCAGCAATAACAAGTTGCCTAAAAACTAAATCTTGTGTTACCAGATACACTGTTTGAAGTAATCTGATTAATGCTAAGAAAAGTCAGAAACTTTTGTAACTAGTAAAACACTTCATAAGAATACGTAAAGGTCTCCACCATGTAAGAGAATGCTTTGGACTGTTGCATCAGGAATTGAGAAAAAGAGGAAATCAAACGGGGTTGTGCTGTTCCTTATCCTGCTGCTGTTTATAATGAGGAAAAAATGAAGCCTGCCACATTACACAACGGTTAACTCAATCAGTTAATATATAAACTGGCCAGTCAGAACAGATCTATTAGACTGCCACAGTCGTTTAAAAGCTGTTTTATAGTCACACATGTACATAATATGTACATTTATTACAATAGACGAAGATCTGTTTTGGTCTGCCATTGTAGTATTACAAAAACTCTCAACTTTCGATGAGAATGGTTCTTTCTGACTTGAC
>JAPXFY010000022.1:62140858-62163358 GCA_030674185.1 Monoplex corrugatus
ATTCTGAATAAATACAGAAATGAGGAAATCAGTATCTCAACACATAGACACAGAGAACATATATTCATTCTTGCCTTCGTACTTTGATTTAACATCTTTTCACCATGAGCGTTATTAGACGAAGAACATATATTCATGGGTAACAACATTGCTTTTGTTTTTTTTTACACCAGTGAAGATTCCTTGGAACCATTCCGTGTGTAGATTAGTCTTTGTGATTCATTCTGTATGGGTTGTTCTGCAAAGTTTTGTCATCGGCTATAATTTGTCTAGTTTTCTCATACATTATAACCTGGACCACCTTAAAGGATAAGAATGTCCTTTCAGTCCTGTGTGCTGTGACAAAGCCACCCCTGTGTTGCATTTCTTCTCTTTCTGTCCCCGTTTCACACATCGCCGGTTCTTTAAAGAGCAGCTCGCAATGTAATTCACCTAAGTGGTTCAAAAGTGCGTGGTAAATGATCACCAGATTTAACTGCACAGCCAAAATGATATGATCCAGCCATTCAAACATTTGTTCTGTTTACGTGACACATGACCCTGATGATGATGATGACAATGACGGTGGATGGTTAAGATGGTTTTTGTGTTTGTGTGTGTGTTCGTGGGTGGTTTGTATGTGTGTGTGTGTGTTCGTGAGTGGTTGGATGGGTCAGTGAGAGGACGGTTGTGGACGTTCATTATATAGGCAGCCTTTTAAATGAATCAGAAAAATGTGAAAACAGAATCAGAATTCGTATTTAACATAACAAAATAAGACAGGCGCAACTATTCGGCTAACAGGCCTTTGTTTAGCCTAACCATACGACAAATATCAAATATAATACAAATACAAAAATTAGGGGAAAACAGCAGAAGTTACCGCTTGTTTCGTGGAATAGGAGAAAATTACCGATATGAAGTCATAGAGTGTTCATGAGTAGTGGTAAATGGGAGGAGAGCACTCAAATACATTGTTTTGGGGAAAATGAGACGAATACTGAAATGTACTGTCATTGTTTTATCCTAAAGAGGTCGAGGACCAAACCATAGAAAGTTAACAGATTGTGTGTACTTTCTTGAGTGTAAGTACACACACACACACACACACACACACACACACACACACACACACACACACACACACACACACACACACACACACACACACACACACACACAGACGCGCATATATACATGTGTGTGTGTGTGTACATACACATATGCACTTACAAAAACGAAATTTATGAATCTAAAAGAAAATATAAGCATATGATCGAGCGAATGGAAATATGTATCATTGTGAGGTAGTACTGATGTAAATGGATTGTGTGCCTAACGCAACGAATTCAGTCTGACCATGGAAATCGAGGAAAAAACATTCTAGTCTAACAGACAAGGGGCTGAAGAGAAATCAGGAGTACCCGGAGAAAATACCCTAAGACGCGGCTGGGTCTGTCTTGTAAAGCAAGAATTGAAACAGATTTTTAAAAAAAAAAAGCATAAAGGCATGTACAGCCGCAAAACCAAGACCTCACGGAGGTGGGGAAAATCTGTGATGATATGGTCTGTTTGGGTATAGGATAAGACATTGAGAGCTGGAATGAAAGTGTTGCTAAACAGCATTATTAATGTAAAGCATGCATGGACACACATATACAAACGGACATTAATAGAATATTGTATGCGTAAGTTCACTCAAGCGAAATAAACAGTGACTGTACAAGCATGGATAAAGGAATTGGTAAATATCTACACACTCGAACAAACACACACGCACACACACATACACACACGGGTAACATACATGCACGTGAAAGAATCTTGTGGACATGAATAAATGCAGATAGACACAAGCACAAACGCATGAAATAATCATTGAACTGCATTCTGCAGAGGAAATCGATATGGCTTGTCATCGAGACCATGTGGCTTGCGTGTTGTAAGTTTATCTATGAGATGGGATTCTCTTTTTTAGTTTGTGAGGCTTCTACCGTAGAGGAATCACAGATCTTTCACACGGACGTTGTTAATCGAGTGGTCTGGCCGGCTGAAATGATTTTAGATAATTTGTTTTTTTTTGATATCGGATATCAGCTATGTTTTCTTTGAAATGTACATCAAGGGTACGTCCAGTTTCACCAATGTACAGTTGGAAGCATTTAGAGCAGCTGATCGTATAGACAGTTTGACAATTAAATTGTTAACGATTTTCCTGTGAGATTTGGGGCCTCTGACTGCAATGGTTGAGCACGAGAAAGGACATGTATTAGGTTTGTTGCATGGGGATGTTCCTTGAGATTGGATTGCTTGAACGTACTAGCAAGTCACAGAAGTTCGTTTCTCTGTCGTAGACAATGAAAGGTGGCTGGTCAAAGATGTCGGCTGTGGTGGGACTAGACTGTAGAATGTCTCAGTTCGACAAGATGATCTTTCTGTACACAACGCATCGAAGGTTGGTAGGGTAAACTAAGAACTGACCTCTCGCCTGTGGCAGTTTGGGGCTCAGAATGGAGGACATTTGACCGTGAGACCGAGTTGACATTTTGTGGGCTTCGTGGATTACACTGACAGGGTAATGTCTCTGTAGGTAGAAGTTGGTCATTTCATCTGATTTATCGTGAAAGTCGTCATCATCCGAGCAGCGGCGTTGCAGTTGCAAAGGTTTGTTTTTCGAAGTGCTATTTTTGGCGTTGGAGGTGTGGGATGATCGATATCCAGATAAGAATGTAGTCTGTTGGTTTGTAGTAGACTGTAGTAACCAGTTTTTAAGTTGAAGAGAAACATCAGTGCCTAGAAAGCACATGGATGTGTGTGAAGTTTTTTTTACGTGAATTTCATAGATGGATGAAAAGTCTTAACTTAGTGAATGAATCCAAGACTTCATCATGATTGAGTGATGTCACACCCATGTCATCATCAGTGTATCTTTCGTATTTTTCAGGTGATGGTTTCTTGTCTTGTTGGTCAATCATGATTGAGGGATCTTTTGCACATTTCGGGTGTTGGTGTCTTGTCTTGTTTGATTTGTTGTTCCGGAAATCCCATGAATAGACACACAGGTGGAACTCTGTTTTTACCTATTGCGACTCCACTGCATGTGGAGATGTGTGTTTATGCATATGTCTGTGTAGACATACAAACATATGTATGTAGATGTACATATCTATACTCAGGAAAGTGCACTCAGCAAATGAATCATAGTCTTGATTTCCCATGATTTGGCTCTGGACCCTTTTCAGGTAAACCAATAATAATATGGCATGACCACTTTTACATAGCAGAATTTATCTCACTTCCCCCATGGCATTGTATTTGGGTCCTTTTTGTTATCACTCTCTCTCTCTCTCTCTCTCTCTCTCTCTCTCTCTCTCTCTCTCTCTCTCTCTCCTCCCTCTCTCTCTCTGTTTAACAAGCGTCAGACAAGTAGTTTGGATTCATCATAACATGCATAAAATTCATGTATTACATTGTCATGGCCAGAAGTTTTTTTTCTCCTTTCAAAGAAAAGGGCTAAGTCATTTCATACGTTTGTGTTATCTCTTGTCGGTCTATCTGTCTGACTGTATGTGGAAAACGTAGGAATAGATTTCGATTTTATGGACTTATGATGTGGCAGATACATAGCAGGGTTTTTTTTCTTTTGTTATGGCGTTTACATTTTTTTTCTTCTGTTCCTTGTCCTTTCCCTTTGGTCCTGTCAGTTTCACTGTCAGTTTCTCAAGACAACGTCTTCCAAGCTCGGAATAAATTTCGTATGCACTGACGCCATCGATACGATGTGATGGAGAAGATCCAAAATGATCATGGCACAAACCTTTAGCCTGCAATCCTGGCATGGTCCTGAGATCATACGTCAGTATTACTTCATATATGTATAATATATATATATATAATATAATGTGTGGTATATAACATAATGTATATAATATGTATATATGTGTATGGTATATATATGTATATATATATATGTACATACATACATACTACATACATACATACATACATACATACATACATACATACATACATACATCATTGCACTCAGAGAGGTTACCTTTGTGCTACCTTCTTCTTTCTTGTCCCATTTTCTACGCCACCTTAATGGCTACCGAAGCTGGCACAGTGGTTTTTTGTTTGTTGTTGTTTTTTTTACAATGCGATGATGATGGTGTCGATGAGGATGATATTCATGATGCTATGGGTTCCATTTAGGATCAAGACTGCGTTACAGGACTGTATGCTACGTTTACTATCATAATATATCCTCAACCAGACCCGGGAGATGCAGACATCTGCGGTGCTGGTCAGAAGATTTAAGCAACATCCTGCATGACGCATCCGTGAAGTGGATGAGACTGGACTGTGTGGTCCCAGTCTTCCCAACGAGCCCATAGCATGCCCAACTTTGGGTAGGAGCTGGCTACAGCCGAAAAATCCGACATTGATTTCTGAAGAGGCTGATGGTGATTCGAACCCACAACCTTCCAGTCGGTAGTCCGTTGCGTTAACCACCACGCCACGGCGACTATTATGTATATTCTTGTCAGTCTGTTATGGGAACAAAATGGGCTAAAACAGTGGACGCCTGAGAATCGACCCACTACTTTACCTTTGTGTTATCACGTTATGAGCATGGCGTTTTAACCAGCTGAGCTAGTGGAGCCACTAATTAGCAGAGCAGACTTGAATTGACTTTACGATGCATTCATTCTACCATCTGTTTTTGATTAAAACAAAAGAAAAAAAAAAAAAAACACACTTTCATTTGTTTCTATTTTTCACGACTACAATCAAGTGTTTGTGGTTTTGTCGTCTATCTCACTGCCTATAGATCTGCCATTTTGAGTGGGGTTTTTTTTATAACTAGAATGAAGTGTTTGTGGTTTTGTTCGTCTGTATCACGGGCCTATCGATCCCTTTTTGAGTTTCTGTTTTTCACAACTAGAATGAAGTGTTTGTGGTTTTGTTCGTATATCTCACACCTATCTACCATTTTGAGTTTCTATTTTTCACAACTAGAATGAAGTGTTTGTGGTTTTGTGCGTCTATATCACTGCCGATCGACCTTTTTGAGTTTCTATTTTCACAAGTAGAATCAAGTGTTTGTGGTTTTGTTCGTCTATATCCACTGCCTATCGACCTTTTTGAGTTTCTATTTTCACAAGTAGAATAAAAGTGTTTGGGGTTCTGTTCGTCTATATCACTGCCTGCCTGCTTTTGGCGATAAAACTTTGTGGAAATGGTGTAGAAATGTTGTAGCAACAGATTCCAGCCTTTTACAAAAACGTGCAGAGTGTTTAGAAATAGAAAGGAGAGCCTTGTGCTGATTGTTTATAAACAGTAAGAATGGCCTGTCTGTCCATCAGCGGTTGGCGCCAGAATGCACACACCCGCAAACACGTACCGCGTGCAAGAAGACTAATGCAAATTCCACGTGCATTGGGCCAGATTCCAGAATCTTTAGGGCCATCCATAAACAACCGACTTCTCGCATGTATCGATGGAGATAAACGTACAGCGGCGTTTTGTGTGTGTGTGTGTGTGTGTGTGTGTGTGTGTGTGTGTGTGTGTGTGTGTGTGTGTGTGTGTATGTGTGTGTGCTGGCCTGTGCAGGCCTCTGTGTGTGTGTGTGTGTGTGTGTGTGTGTGTGTGTGTGTGTGTGTGTGTGTGTGTGTGTGTGGTCATATGGGTGTGTGAGTTTCGTGTACTCATAATTGGCAGATTGTGGCACTTTCAGGCTGTTTGTGTGTTTGAATGGAAATCGTTATTTTCTTTCAAGATGATGGAATACACATACTCTTCCGCCAACCTTTTAATCAGAACCTTGGCTGTTTTTCTAACCAGATACACTGCAGTGTGGTGAAGCAGTTAAATGGATAGAGCATCATCCTGGACATAGGAGTGCTTGTTGAGGTGCTATGCCCACTCCGAGGTTGTCCTTTCCTCTACTAGTACTACTGATCTTTGTGTAACAGTTGAGATGAAGTAAGAATCTTGTACATAAGCTCTTCAAGATAAACTTGCCATGTTTAATCACTGTTATTATTATTACTGTTTCTTCTTCTTTTCTTCTTCTTATTTTTTATTATTATTATTATTATCATTGTTATAAGTCGTTCTTGTATGTCGCTGCTCTCCGAACACATATATCACTGTGCATTACACCTAATCCCACTTTTTTGAGGAGCATGGCGAACTTGAGCTGTTAGGCGAGCTGACCACATTCAGCCATCGTATTGCACATCCTGCATCTTTGGTGGGCTTAGACGCTGGTTGTTTTTTAGTTTCCATAAACCATCCACTGACATGGCTTACAGCATCTTTAGCGTGCATATTTGATATTCTTCATATGCATACCGACGAATAGGGTTTCTACACTGGCAGGTCAGAGATCGGTACAATATCCACCCTTTACCGTAACAGGAGTTGCCCATTTGGTTACCGCGTCCGTCGAGAGACTTTCCTCACTGTCTGTAGAGGACATCAACAAACTAAACTAATCCCATTTCAGTCGCTAGATTTGGAAACGTGTCGAACAGACGCTTGAAGGCGAGTGGTTGTTTTTTTGTTTTTGTTTTGGTGGCCCATTAGCTCAGTTGGTTAGAGAGCCGTGCTGATAACACGGAGGTCGTGGGTTTGACCCCCATGTGGGCCGCTTTTATTTAAGGTAAAACATAGGTTAGGTAGGGCCTCAGGACCTGGTTAGCTATGGGTGTATGTGCAGACTTTATGTGCCATGATCGCCATACACATGGCACCTGTGACGTTAGTGCATATGGAATTCGTTCCTGGCGCGGAGACGTCATCTTGAGGAACTGAAACTGAAACTATTTTTGTTATGGGGTTTCATTTTTTCCGAGTGAAATGGGTACGGTATTGCAGAAGTGACTTCTTGAGAGACAAGATTCTGGCATAACTGGGTGTGCCGCTCTCTGGCTTTCAAGGCAGATATTGTCAACATCTTGTCTCAGACTGAAGTACAGGTATGGGCCTGTTTCTACCTGAGTGGTGTCAGTGATAACTCTGTGACAACAGATATACGGTTTGTGTTTAGCACTGATTTTGACACAGATGATTTTAGAACGTGATATCACCTTGGCATGTCACAGTTGGTTGCTGTGTCAAATAGTAATTCATTACATTAGCCTATATATTTTGATTCATGAAAATTCAGCGAAACAAACGCTAATATTCTGTAACAAAACCGAGAATCATCATATGAAAAATCAAGTTGTAGAAGATTTTTCCCTGATCTTCTTTCCCTTCTTCAAAACTTGGAAAGAAGTCGGCTGGCTTTAAAGAAAAACAAACATACATTGCATTTGCAGTTACCATGATTATGCGGTTCTTCTGTCTGATGTCATTCGTGGTGTAGCGCATATTGAAGGATCCGAATTCTGTAACGCTGGCTTCAGCAAATTCAAAATGTGTGTTTGCAGTTCGTTTTCCTTGTGGCAAAATTTTCTCCTTGGCTCGCATGCATGCAGCACGGCTCAGGCTTTCTTGGCTCAGGCTCAGGCTGCATGCACGTGCACACGCTCAGTGAAAACGGGGCACAGGCGTTTGTGTATAAATACACGATACATTTTACTTGTTTTTCCTCTTCCGCCCATTAACTTTTCCTAGTTGCTCTGACACCTCTCTATGTATCTATCTGTCTGGTTCTCTACCCCTCTCCTTTTCATTCTCTTATCTAGTCTCTTCTTCTGTCTTCCACAGACGACAGCATATGCTTTTTCTTTTAAATTTCCATATGTGAATGTCTTTACTGATTTGTTCACATTTTGTTCAGTGGTGTTTTGTTTTAGGTAGGTTTGTAGAGCAGCAACAGCAAGCTTGAAAAATGGCTGTTGGCGAAAAACTTCTACCGTTGGATAATAAAATGTCATTGCCGTTGTCATTCTCTCTCTCTCTATCTGTGTGCACCCACTTCTTTCAACTTCCAGTTGTGTCCAGGCCGGTGATCTGAATCAGGCATCATGTCAGGCTCTGTCTCTCTGTCTGTCTGTGTCTGCCTGTATGTTTGTCTGTCTGTCTCTGTCTCTCTCTCTCTGTGTCTGTCTATGTCTCTGTCTGTCTGTCTCTCTCTCTCCCCCCCCCCCCCCTCTCTCTCTCTCATTGTTCTTGTTCTCTGTCCGTCATCTCTCTCATTCACTCACTTTCTTACATATTTATAATAGACATTTCTGGTGCACACTTCACACGCTGCTGTGGCACCATTCAATGATCAGATCCTGTGGCTTTCAATCCGTATATTTTCTACCTGCGGGCCGTCGCCATGTAAAATTGGCAGCATACATGATGATAAGTCAAATGTTTTAGAGGGAAGGACACTGGACAGAGAGACAGTCAAGCAGACAGAGAGACAGACTGTGTCTCTCTCACTCTCTCTCTCTCTCTCTCACTCTCGCTCGCTCGCTCGCTCGCTCGCTCTCTCTCTTACTAGTTAGAAATACTTTGGGAAGGGGGTGTGATCATTGTTCTGTTCTTTTGTTTGTAGTCTGCAACTGTCATAAACAACTCGGTTACATAAAATACTATTAAAACTTGCACAGAACAACCTTTTAAAGCTGAAGAAAAGCTTTAAACGCTGAACCCGCGTTCAGTGGCCGACCTTTCATTGTCCAAGATATGAAAAAATGCGAGATAACAAAACAGACCTTCTTAGTTTGAAAGGCTTTCTCGTCACTTCACAGCAAGATCTACAATCTTTGAAAACTGTAAACGACTGAATAACATTTCTGACGACCATGAGAGTGGGACAGATTCTGATACTTTATGATCATTACCATTAGAAGATCAAGAAAATTGTGTCAACACCGAGCAAAACTATGCAGATGATTCGTACAAGTTTCAGATGCGCTCTTGGTCATCAGAAAATAAAATCAAGGTAGGAATGGGTGGACATGCAAATTTACCCCGGTTGTATTATTGTTGGGGTGGGGTGTGTGACAAAAAAATCCAAGGTTGTCGACTACTGTATCTGCTGTCTGTCTATCTGTCTGTCTGTCTGTATTTCTGCCTGCTTAATCCGTCTGTGTGTCTTGATACATGTGTCTACTGACTCTTTCATAGTACTAATCACTTGTGCAGCTCCTCATTTCTCAATAACCCGGCGTGCTTCACAAATACATAAATGACAGAAGCTGACACACACATATAGCAGATGCATCCCCCCCCCCCCCACTATCATGATCAACACGGACAAGCTGTACAAAATCTACAAGGTTAACCCTTTGACTCCTGCACCTTGTTCACCAACTGCAAAAACTTAACCCTTTGACTCTCTCACCCTTCCTGTAAGAAGCTGGTGGAAAGGGCGAGGGAGTCAAAGGGTTAAGATTTTGCTTTGCTAACATGGTTGGCAGTGCTGGACGCTGGTGGACAGGTGCAGGAGCCAAAGGGTTAAAGAAGCAATAAAAGTGAATTATAATCAAACGTCTACTTCAACATGTCAGTGTGTCGTGCAATGACGATGGGGAAAAAGCCTTTAACTGTCAGTTTTTGGCCCAAATGCCCGAATGGATATGGGGGCTTCTGGTTTGTTACCTGTTCATTTTCGTCTTTTAATGCATTGTTAGTAGTTGGTTGGTTGGTTAGTGAGTGAGTGACTGAGTTAGTGAGTTTGTTTGTTTCGTATTTTGTATGTTTGGTAAAACAAAGACTTTGTGCTTCAAAACTGGAGAGAAAAGGAAAAGTTGTTGACCCCGAACAATTACGCCATTGTGCCAGATTGGCTTTCTGCTGGACTGGATGTAAAGCAAAGTCAACACTATGGCCATCTACCCTGTTAAATCAACGTGGAAAAGGTGGAGGAAATCAATGGAAAACGCAAACATTGGACAGAGCAAGCAGGAAAACGGAAGCACTGGAAAACTAGGGCCGAAAATGCATATAAACCACACCATTGAGAAAATATATGTTGTATTTTTACCGTGTGCCCTTGGATAGAAGTGGAAGCTGATCATGTCACTGGAAAACCCAAACGGTGTACATAGGCTATATAACTAGAAAACACGCGCACAGGAAACGGAAAGCATTGGAAAACGGAGGCACTTAAAATCTGGCAAAACGTAATCAATTTATCAGAAAAGAAAATCGTAATATTTGAACACTACGCAATTAAATTACCGTGTGCAGTGTTCATACTGTGCATTCTCCTTTTCGCTACGTGATTCTCAGCTCGCTTCTGACCGTCGTCTCTGTTTCCTTGGGATACCTATGATAGTACGAGTGGACAAATGAACGAAGAAAGTTCAAGATTAATCACCAACACTATATTTTTTAAGTCTGCTATTGTCGGTATGTACAATGATACAAACATCGAGTCGTAGAGGCTGAACTCAGAACTGAACTCCTCGTTATCACCATCACCCTATTCTCAAATTTAGAATCGTAGAAGTAAAGTTGTCCCAGACTCACCAGTTGCCGTATGTAGTAGACAGCGCGACGGGCTACCTTCTGGAAGACCGGGACCACACATTTGGGTGTCATCCATTTCACGGATGCGTCATTGATGGTTGCACAAATCTCTTGACCTGCACTGCATATCTGTACTCTGTGGCCTTGTTGACGCCAGGATATGTTGTGGTAGTAAGCGTTGAGTGCAGCCTTGTCACGGTGTCGATCGTAGATGGAACTCCATGGCATCATGGTTATCGTCGACCTCATCACCATCATCATAGCATTGTAAAAACTGCCCCAGCGTCTGTGGCAATTAAGATGGCGTAGAAAATGGGGCCAAAAAGTATTCTGTGGCCCCTTATGGTGACATCAGTTTCGGTTTCTTCTACTTCTTTCATGCCTAGAGATAATTTCATGTCATGGTCTGTGGTAGTTGCCCATAGTTCAGTAAGTTTTCCTTGCAGATGCGTTATGGTGGTCTCTACCAGGAGGAAATCTCGCTCAGTCTCTCTCTCTATGACTGAAGCAATGTTTGTTTCAGTTGATGATAGTGTCTTGAGTACGTTGAATCAGGGTAACTTCATTGTAGTGACCAGAATCTACTTTGGTAGGTGGCATACTACGACTTGACATTAATAGTGGATTTATGGCATTGAGACCGTGTCGACTGTGCCTTTGTTTGGCAGTGCGTTGGAAAGCCAAAATGGCGTGAAAGTACAGCCACTGAGGTGTTGCTGATATGGGGCAGAATAAAAGACTCAGTAGTTATTGGTAGTCAATCTTCTCTTGTTTTCAAGACAAAGCCACTGAGGCAGCAAAGGACTAGGTATCAAATGACACTCAGTCCTCTCTTGTTGACAAGTCTTTCACAATCGACTGGCACTCAGTGTACTGTTTGGTGCTGATCAACTTGTAAAAAACAGATGGAATATTTGATTTTATTATAATATTTGCAAAATCACCGTCTAAAATGCAAGATTGGCAAATGGCATCCAGTTGTATATACTTACACAAAGTTTAGAATTGCACAGAATGATGCTGATATAAACTTAAGCATGTCCAAGTTTGATATGGCAATAATTTCTAATGAGAGAATAGATTAATCTGTGTGACATATATTTCATTTTGATGTCCAAGGTGCATCTACCTTGAAGAGAAAGCAGTATAAAAGAAAGAAAGAAAGAAAAGAAACAGGCGGGAGACATATGTGACAGGTATCAGTGTTGACAATTCAGAGCTGTGATTTGATCAATGTTTACGACGCTGTTACGTATGTTTATGTATGTCGCATGTTGTTTATGCTTCAGCATTGCCATTTCACGTACATGTATATGCATATGGAATTTATTGCGAGCGAGGAGACGCCATCTTGAGACATTAAAACTGAAACAACACGCAATGATTTATATCATCGTCTGATACTACATTGTTTGTTAATGTTTATTTATTGTAAAAACAAAGCGGCATTTTTGTAAAAAGCAGTCAGTGTACTTTCCACTCACAGCTTTTGGTCAGGGTTTTCCTATAACCCTGAGGTCGGTGCGAAATGTTACAGACTCGATTTGTCTCTGCGCTAGTGTTGTGAGTTGTTTGTTTGTTTGTTGTTTTTGAATATTTATTTCATTTCATTTAACTTATTTAGTTATTTTCTGCTGCCCTACTTTCTGCACAGCTTTTGTGTCAGTATCCCCACGCCGCTCACTTAGGCTCATGAACACACAGCCAAGGCTCATGAACACACACCCAAGGCTCATGAACACACAGCCAAGACTCATGAACACACACCCAAGGCTCATGAACACACACCAAGGCTTATGAACACACACCCAAGGCTCATGAACACACATCCAAATCCGCCGACACTGAGGTCACCACGAGAGCAGGCCATGATGAAGGACATTTTCAAAATGCTATGATGATGCAAATGGGGATGATAGTGGTGGTGTTACGAAGTTGAGATTGCATGACAGAGCTGTATTTTGTGTCAACCAGGCTCTCCACATAGAGACAGTTGCAGTTTTGGTCAAGAAAGTTGAGCAACATCCTCAATGTTGCATCACTGAAGTGGGTGAGACTTGACCGTGTGGACCCATTCTTCTCATGCTCAACTTTGGATAGGAGCCGGTCAGGACCGAAACATCCCATCCAGATTTACCAGTCAGTAGTTCATTGTGCTGACCTCTTGCCCATGTTGAATGGTCATTATGAGAGATTTACTTTCCTCCAACCCCGAACACGATTGTGTATCCATGTACAGCTGTGTGGACGGAGGTAGTGCGCACAGTTTTTTATTTCTTCAATGAGATCGGTACCCGTGCAGACCAGCACACTAGTTTAAGACCTCAGTACCAGGCTAATAACTTTGACATTTCATCGTTTATGGTCCTTCATGTATCGCTACTTAGTGTTGGGAAGGTACAGTCCTTGCCGCTACTTGTTAGTTACGGCACGCACGATAAAATGACAACCCTCTTAAACCCGGGAAGTGCTTGGCTGGGTTTTTAAAGTCCTGGCGATGTCTCCTGGTCGATAGATATATTTGGTAATTAGAGATAAACGGTCGACGGTGTTTCTATTTCGGAACTTCTTGTATGTTTGTAGAGAAAGCGTGTTTGCAGTGACTTATAATGAACTAACAAACTCAGTTTGAGTCCTATGTTTATTGCCTATTTTACTTCTTGTATTGTGCATAAAGTGTCAGTATAATGGCTGTGTTTTGTTCTGTTTGACACGCTAATCACTCTGTATTTTGCATTACATGTGGTATCAGCTGAATTCGTTTAAGTACTGGTATGTGCTCAGGCCTACCGGCTGTGTTTTATAATAATAATAATACCTAGGACTTATAAAGCGCACTAAGCCACTGGATCTAGGCGCTGGGGAATGGGGGATATAATAGGAAGTCAGTAAATACAAGACTACACAACAACTTACACATCATCAAATGACAATCAAATACATACATACATCATAATCACATAACATAATGATTTACATTCGCAATCTTCAAAATATGCATACCACGCAATTCAATCAAATATCAGATTCATTCCAATTCAACACTTTTCACTCAGTTACTCCATATAAACTATTATTCCACCCCTTCCCTACTACCCCCCCACCCCCACGCGCATACACAAAATCCAATTACACATATCAGCCAGCCGACAAGGTGATGTGGGGAAAAGTGATCAGATGTCGAAATACTGCTGGAAAAGGTGTGTTTTCAAGTTTGACTTGAAAGAAGAAATGGACGGAGAGTGGCGTAATTTCTTGGGAAGAGAGTTCCAAAACTGGGGACCGAAATGCGAAAGTGAGCGAAAGCCATGAGATTTGCGGTTATACTGTATCTGCCTGAGGAGTCTTGAATCAGAGGAAGAGCGGAGAGACCGAGATGGAGTATACAAGTGCAGAATATCAGAAATATACTCAGGAGCAGAACCAGAGATAGAATTGAAGCAGATGCAAGCAGTCTTGTACTTAATTCTCTGAGATATTGGTAACCAGTGCAGTTGGTGAAGCAAAGGAGTGCAAGGTTGTTGACGGGATGCCTTAAGAATAAGGCGTGCAGCTGAATTTTGAACTTTCTGCATAGGATAGAGAACAGTGTTCGGGCAGCCCATGAGGAGAGAGTTTTGTTTTTTCCATTCGACTTGAGCATTGTCTGCGTTCGCATTTGTAGTGTTAATTTGATGCGAGTTTGGGCTGTAGTTTTTTTTTTTTTTTGGTTGTTGTTGTTGATGATGTTGTTTTTACAATCAACTTGAAATTGCCTGTGTTTTGCATGTGTAACTTTAATTAATTGTGAGTATTGGTTAGCCAGTGTTTTGCTTTTTGCATTCAGCTTCCATATTGCCTGTGTTTCGTATCAGTAGCGTTGGTTGAATGTACGTGTTGTATGTTTTGATTGTGTTCAGTGTGTTTTCATTGTTAATTTCACGGATTGGCTGCATATGGTGTGTACAATTACATTATTATTATTGTTTTGTTGTTACTACTACTACTACTACTACTACTACTGCTACTACTACTATGACAACGACGACGACGACTACTGCTACTACCATTATTATATATAATTTTTATGGCGCTGTTCTGCTTATTTCGACTCACTGCGCGTTACAGAGAGTCAGAGTTTTTTCATAGAATATGGAGAACACAAGGTGGCAGGCGGACTGACCATTTTCCTCTATGTTGTTGCACATTCTGAATCTTTGGTGGGCATGCTTGCTGGTTTTCATGTTTCCGTAAGTCATCTGACATTGACACGACTTACAGGATCTTTAACGTGTATATTTGATATTTTGCACGCGTATGCACACGAAAGGGGTTTAGTCACCAACAGGTGTGCGCGTGTGTTGACGTGCATGTTGACATGGGAGATCAGAAAAATATCCACCCTTTTCCCCCCAAGCGAAGAGAAGCCCAGGTGGACCGTGGCCAGGACCTTTTGATTTTAAGCCCGATGTTAACCCACTTGATTACTACGCCTGTAGATATTCCATTATATTGGACTGGATTTGTTATATTTTGTTTTGTTTCCTTTAGAGGGAGCTGGGAGGTGATTGCCCAGTCAGCGGTAAAGCATTGTTGCTCTGGGTCCCATCCTGCACCCTCGCGTGTTTCTTGTTAACTTTTCAGTATGAAATACAGTTTGCTTCTCCTTGTGGACAACACGTCGCCATTGTCCAGTGCCATTTTTTTCCCTGTGTGCATGTATTTTCGTTTATTTACCACACTCGATTTTCTAACTTTTTTTGCCATGGGCTACTGTTTTGTCGTCGTTGGATCTCTAATGTGCTCTAAGGTCATGCGGCATGCGAGATATCGGATTATAGTCTCATCCAGAAGATCAGCACTAATGGAGAAAAGCCCAGTCCAACCCGGGACTTGTTGCGTCTTGGGCAGGTCTTTTAGTGGATTGTTAAACAGGATTTTGCCAGGGACATCTCTTTAGTCATCGTGGGATCTTTTACGTGTGCCATCTGGCTGCTGTACTTCGGACCTCCGCTTATTGTCATGTCTGAAAGACGAGCACCCCAAATACTACTCAAGGCACAGTGGATGGGGAGTAAAACATCTCTGCCTGACTTAAAATCAAACCGAGGTTTCTTTGTCATAAGTGCAGCTACGACAAACTGTACCAGTGGCTAAGTAATAGTATTATTCTGTGTTTTTTAATAGCTGTGCTGTTTTAAGTTTTTCACTTGCACGGAGATTTGCAAAGAGAAATGCGTGTTAGAAACGAATATTAATGCTGTATTTATTAATTTTTGTATAGAAAAGGAGATTATAGAATGGACTGACCGTCTTATTATTTTTGTGATGTTGTTTATCGTTTACTGTATACATTAGTTGTGTTTTCTTTTCACTGTCAGTTTCATTTTCACAGGACAGTGTCTGCATTAGAATAAATTCAGTATGTACTGATGCCGCAGATGCCATGTGATGGACAGGATCCAGATCATGGCTTAAGATATAGTCTGATCCTTCACACAAGCCCTATGGGCTAGCCCGATCTTGAGGTCCTACTTACGGTATGGGATTTATGCCTATCTTTGTCTATCTTTGTATCAAGCTATCTCTGGCACAACTCATGGTATATTGTAATGAAATGTACATCTGCTTGTCTCCAGCTGCAATGTTCGATTACAAAGAATTCTGTGGAAATGGACCAAAACACCCTTCAGTTTGAACTCATTGCATGTACCAATTTCATTACAAACCATATAGAAACCCACCCTGAGACAACACGATACCCAACCACCATCTGCTTACCAACACGAAGAATTGGCTCATCACCCTTACTCTCAGCCCATTTTCCACTCCCGAACTAATGATGATGATAATAATAATGATGATAATGATAATATTAATAACAACAATAATAATGATGATGTTAAAGCGATGACAACAGTAGTAATATTGATAATGATGACAATCATCATTATTATCATTAATGTGATTCACATTCTCACACTCTGTCCACCACATTTTTTCTCAGTCTTCCTCCAATCCTCTTGTCCATTTCTTTACACGTCGTTGACTTCTGATTCAGGGAAAGTCCATTTTATCCCTTTCATTAACTACATTAACCATCTGACTCCCGCACCCGATTCACAAACTGAAAAAACTTGACCCTTCGACTCCTTCACCCTATCCACCAGCTTCCTGCAGGAAGCTGTGGATAGGGTGAGGGAGTCAAAGGATTAAGTTTTTGCTTTGCTAGCATGGTTGACAATGCAGGACGCTGGTGGACAGGGTGCGGGAGTCAAAGGGTTAAGTGCGCGTACTGCTGCGTCCTGTTGTTTTACACTAACAAAAATGCTGATCCAGTTGGCCTTGATTTGCCGTCTGGACTTTTAATCGTGCTTGATAAACGTGCCAAATTGTGTGTGTGTGTGTGTGTGTGTGTGTGTGTGTGTGTGTGTGTGTGTGTGTGTGTGTGTGTGTGGTGTGTGTATGTGTGTGTGTGTGTGTGTGTGTGCGCGCGCATGCAGGTGTGTGCGTGCGTGCGTGTGTGTGCACGTGCATGCACGTGTGTGTGTGCGCACATGCGTGTATGTGTGTGCGTGCGTGTGCATGCGCGCTTGCTTGTGTTTGGGAGTGGGGGCGGGAGATGAAGGTATATTTCACTTTTCTGACCGTAACTGCTGAAAACCATATGAATCGGGACATGTAATGTACTGACCAACTTGGCCTTTGGATAAAATGTTGAAAACGTATCACTGCATGTCAAATTGTGTAACGATGATTGTGAGCTTAGCTTCAGACAAACCGGTGTGCGACATTTACGTCACCCGGTGCGGGTCTAAAACTTTGATCTCTGTTTTATGAGCTCGTGTTGTAACAGTAATTTACAAATGAAGTCAGTCATGCATGGTGACACTGCAGGTGAGCACGGAATGTGTGCATGTGCGGTTTGGTTGCTCTGTAGTGTGTGTGTGTGTGTGTGTGTGTGTGTGTGTGTGTGCGTGTGTGTGTGTGTGTGCGTGCGCGTGCGTGCGTGCGTGCGTGTGTGTGTGTGTGCGTGCTTACGTGTGTTCGTTCGTTATTTCTTTTAACGTCTGTTCACATATGTGCTTTTAGACGTGCTTACGTGTGTTGTGTGTGTGTGTGTGTGTGTGTTTGTGCGTGCGTGCGTGTGTGTGTATTATTGTGTTTTATTTTTGTGTGTTTTGAAATTATGGCCGGTACAGGGGCAGTAGCTGTGTTGTATTTAATTATTCATTATTTTCCGTTGAATTACGAAATGCGTATTATCTGAAGAAGAACATAAAATGTTCTGTTATGTCCTTTCTTTTTCAAAGGCGCGCGCGCGCGCGCGTGTGTATGTGTCAGAGATAGAGAGAGAGTGTGTGTGTGTGTTCGTTCGTTCTTTGATTTAACGTCTTTTCACTATAAGTGATACTAGACGGTGTGTGTGTGTGTGTGTGTGTGTGTGTGTGTGTGTGTGTGTGTGTGTGTGTGTGTGTGTGTGTGTGTGTGTGTGTGTGTGTTCAGTGTAAGACCCAAGCAGATAATGATGCTTACAGTGTTTGTGTTGTATCTGAAGAAGAACATATGCAGTTCTGTTATGCCAGTTCTGTCTCAAGGGTGTGTATGTGTGTGTGTGTGTATGTGTGTGTGTGTGTGTGTGTGTGTGTGTGTGTGTGTCTGTATGTGTGTGTGTGTGCCTGTATGTGTGTCTGTATGTGTGTGTGTGTGTGTGTGTGTGTGTGTGTGTGTGTGTGTGTGTGTGTGTGTGTGTGTGTGTGTGTGTGTTGTGTGTTCAGTGTAAGACCCAAGCAGATAATGATGCTTACAGTGTTAGTGTTGTAGGTCTGATACCACAGCGATCTGCACGCCTCTTTACAACCTTGATACGCAAAGAATAACAAGGGGTGTGGACGGAAATCCCGCAAGAATAACACAGTTATGCCACTTAACATTCTTGTGTTGACAGTTAATAAAATGAAGCGTGAATTGATCTGATGGAACTTAGTGAATGACCTCATGATCGAAGTGGATATATTACTTTATTAGTTTAATTTTGGTAGAGGGCAAAGGTTGTCCTATAAGCTGAGGTTTAAGCAGAGACTTCTTTTGTTTTGGTGGACTGCGACTTCCACATGCAGTCGTACACACTATGGGTTTAACGTGAATAACCATTTTTCACCCAGCCATGTAAGCCGTGTTATCTGCGATGTGTATGATGGGTATTGTCTTGTTTCAATACTTTACACAGTCCTGGCTGACACGATCTTAAACGTAACGCACTTAATGTTCTGCATGCATATACTTAACGAAGGGGGCACAGACACTAATAGGTCTGCAACACACGGTGCCCTGAGAAATGAGGACAGTCTCCATCCTTTACACACCAGGAGGTACCAGGCAGGATCGAATTCACTTTCCGATTGAAATTCGACTTCTTCAAGAACTCGGCTGTCGCCCCTGTCAGCTCAAAAGGCACTTTTTCTTTCTGTCGTGCAAGCCTGGGGCACACAAATGATGTCTACTGTGTTATTCTTGCGGGACTTCCGTCCACACCCCTTGTTATTCTTTGCGTATCAAGGTTGTAAAGAGGCGTGCAGATCGCTGTGGTATCAGACCTTGTGCATGATTGAACACACGGGTATGTGACTTGGGGGTATATGCCACTGTGGTTATAACTGTGACGTTTTATGCACGTGCCTGTGTTGGTTTAGGCTGTGTAAGCGTATACGATGTTTTCTGTGTTGTGGGGATATTTGGTAAGAGTGCGTAATGAGTTGGTATATGCTTCTGTTGGTTAGAGGTATGCATGCCTACGTTAGTATGATTACAGGTTGGTTTGTTTCCGGCATGTTTGATAATCGGGCGTGGTGAAGTGGATATGTCATTTTGTTGCTTGTGAGAAGGTACGCATGTGTCAGTGCGTTTGTCTCAGTGTGTTTCTGTACGTAACTGTGTATGTGTTGTTGTTGTTTTCCCTATTTCTCTTATTCGTTTTCTTAACAAATAGGAAACAACACATCAGGAATTCATGAAATTAACAAAGATGAAAATAACGTATTGGTAAACTGCAGCAAGACCAACACACAATTTACCATACAAATGGCGGTCAACAGATGTAAACTCGGCAGTTTCAGGTGAACAGATTAAAAAATGCTTAGGCATTTTCATTGGTTTATTTTGTTGATTCTTTTACACCCATTGCATTACGTTTTGTTTTGGAACTGTCAGTATCGAATTTCATTTTCAGGGATTTGTCTTGATGATGTCAATTCTGAGTGTATTGTTCTGATTTTACTCTGGTCTCAGCGATAAATATTTTAATTTATTTCAAGTTTGGTGATGATGTTTTTTGCTATTAAGAAGTTTGCAAGAATTCATCGGACTTAGTCAACTTAGTCAATATTACATGCAGTCCCACACTACCCTGCTGACAGGTTGCTTGACTGATTGGTTGATTGATTGAATAAATCATGTATTGATCTTGGTTTAGTCGTAACAGGTCTTCTGTCAGTGCCGGTTTAATTATAACGTTGATATTTCAGAATATAATTGATAATTGATGATAATGATGATAGTGATGATGACGCCGATGTTGACAATGAGATGGACTGTAAACCGTGACTACAAGAAACTGAACAGACACGAGCAGAGATATGAGACTGGAGCAAGCCCACGCGCATGTGTGTATGTGTGTGCGTGCGCGCTTGCTTGCGCTTGTGTATGTGCACGCGCACGTACGTCTGTGTGTGTGTGTGTGTGTGTGTGTGTGTGTGTGCGCGCGCGCGCGCCCGCGCACGTGTGTTTCGGTCGTTGTTACTGTTGTCGTTGGTGTCTGACGGATGGGCATGCATACAGGTCTTCAGCAGTTGATGAGTATTCATGTGAGAGACACTCAGACCTACCCTAAAGTCTTACGCTCTGTACGGAAGGAGTGCTGCATCCCTGGGTTCTGCTTCTGCTGATCTCGCTTTAGTTGAACAACAGCTGTTTTGCCTGTTGAGATGTGACTGTGGTTTGCATACACTGTTGTCCTCGTTTTGGACAGCGTATTCCCAGTTGGTGGCGTTGATGTTGCACAAATGAGATTGGCCTTAGGAATATTACATGTGATGTGTATCGATGTAATGATCTTCTCTGATAACGCCAACATTCTTAAGCTCTTTGAACAGGAATATCTTTGGGATCCGGCTGTCTTTCATATGGACAATTTGTCCAGTCCTACAAAAGCTGGCAGTTAATCAGGTCAGTGGGCACTCATTGCTTAGGAAACCACATTGGTTTATAACTTGAAGGAACGTTGGACGCTCGACCTTGATTTTGTAGATCTTGTGCAGACATCTTTGATGGAACTGTTCTAGCTGTTGAACGTGACATTGGTGGGTAGCGCAGGTCTTGCAACGGCACTGCAGGGCACTCACAGAGCACTCACAGAGCTTCTGCTGTGTATGCAGCCGTCTTTGTGCCAAGGCTGATGTCAGGACCTGACCACAATGTTTTTGTCAGTCTTCTAAACGTAGAGATGCGCAGCGTCACATCTGTATCAAGGAAGCAATTGCAGCTCAGTGTACTCCTTTGGTAGCGGAACTTGTGTAGTTTTCATCGCCTGGTTGTCGATGATTTGGTGTAGCACTACAGGTCCGGGACGATGTTGGCTGAAATAAAGCCTTTCTCCTGCTGAAATTAATTGCGTTTGCAGGCAGTAGCAAATTGGTTAGTGATGCGCTGGAAGTTATTGTAAATGTGCGGCCAGCTTTGAGCACTTTAAACTTGGCTTGGAGTCGCCACAGCTTAAAAGAGTTTTTCGTCCGTGCGGAACTAAATGTATATCCCCCGACCAAAGTCTCTGAACGCCTCAATCAGCATTGTTGCAGATAGGATAGAGACGAATGTGGGCGCTAGAACGCATCCCTGCTTTCAGTTCGTTCCGTGTTGTGAAGGGTTTAGACGCCTCTCCAGTCTCTTGCACTGTGGCCAGTATGCCATTGTGACTGCGACAAAAGCTTAATATCTCCTCCAGGTCTTTCTGTTTAACGGTGTTGAATGTCTTGGCTAGGTTTACAAACACCGTGGAATTCCTGGTTTTCTTTTTTTTTTTTTTTTGTTTTTCCGACACATCTCTTGCTGCTGGATGGTGGCAAACACCATATCACTGTTGCTTCCACGACGAAAGCCACATTGACATTCAGGAATAGTGGACTTCTGGTAGGTTATTTCTCGATAATTGTAGGATGAAGGATGAGGTGTTATCACCCCTTTTTTCTTGTGAATGTGGATGAGCATACCATCTGTACAGTCATGGGCACTTCTTCCTTCTACCAGATAGACTGATACACGGCTTTCAGCTCCTCGCCAGATAGACTGATACACGGTTTTCAGCTCCTCGCCAGATAGACTGATACACGGCTTTCAGCTCCTCGCCAGATAGACTGATACACGGCTTTCAGCTCCTCGCCAGATAGACTGATACACGGCTTTCAGCTCCTCGCCAGATAGACTGATACACGGCTTTCAGCTCCTCGCCAGATAGACTGATACACGGCTTTCAGCTCCTCGCCAGATAGACTGATACACGGCTTTCAGCTCCTCGCCAGATAGACTGATACACGGCTTTCAGCTCCTCGCCAGATAGACTGATACACGGCTTTCAGCTCCTCGCCAGATAGACTGATACACGGCTTTCAGCTCCTCGCCAGATAGACTGATACACGGCTTTCAGCTCCTCGCCAGATAGACTGATACACGGTTTTCAGCTCCTCGCCAGATAGACTGATACACGGCTTTCAGCTCCTCGCCAGATAGACTGATACACGGTTTTCAGCTCCTCCAGGAACACGTCGCCCCGTTCTTGTACATATCTGTATAAATACAATTGGCTCCTGGTTCCTTCCCAGATGTGGTTTGCTTCTGCAGATAAACCTTCACCGGTAGTTGGGAGAGTGCTTCGATGGCATCAGATATTGTCGACTTCCTAATCACAGTGTCTTAACACCTCCACCCCTAATTGTCAAATGTCTGAGTATATCTGTTTCCATAATTTTTGTTTAAATAACACCAGTTTTGTCCAAAAATCCGTGGAAACTAGGTGCGAAAACCGAGTTTGGAAATAGCATGATGCTTTAAATTAGTTGTGATATG
>JAPXFY010000022.1:62168358-62175858 GCA_030674185.1 Monoplex corrugatus
GAAAACTCCTAAGAATTTAATCGACTCGTTATACTGAAGAAGAGTATCTCCCAGTTTGAAAGTGGGAATAAAATAATAATAATAATAATAATAATATATTTTATTTATATAGCGCAAAATCTTGATAAAATCAAATCTAAGCGCTGATGGGTTAGCTCCACTGTTAAATAAAGCTATCTTTGTTTTTTCCACGGATAGATGCAGTTCATTTTCTACCATGTATCGTGCTATTTTATCAAGCTCTAATTTTTAACATTTACGCGTATACTTAATACAGCGCAAAGGAGTTTTTCTTCTCATGTTAACCGGCATCCACATGCATAAATCGTCAGCATATTGAGCTAAAACTACATGTTTAGAAATTTTATTGGGTAAGTCATGCAATAATATCATGAAGAGAAGGGGAGCAATAACTGATCCCTGAGGGATACCCATTTGAAGAATTCGTTTTGAGGAATACACATTTTCAATCCTTGTTTGAAATACTCGGTTTTCTAAGAAACTTCTGACATAGTCTAAAATGTGACCTGTCAGCCCAATACTTTTCAATTTGAGTAATAATCGGGAGTGCCATACTTGGTCATATGCTTTAGTTATATCAAAAAATGTAGCTTAAACACACTGACGTCTAGCAAATTGTTGTTTTATATTTGTGGTTAACTTTGTTAGGAGTTCGACTGGTGACCTGCCTTTTCTAAATCCTGCCTGATTCACTGGTAATATTTCATTCTTTTCACAATAATTCATCAATCTCTTTAAAATCATTTTCTCCATCAGTTTACATACGTGCGACGTTATTCCAATTGGCCTATAGTTTTTCAAGTCAGTATTACATTTACCTGGTTTTAAAACAGGAACCACTATTGTTTGTTTCCAATAGTTTGGAAGTTTGCCGCTTTTCCAGCATTTTTTAAACATATTGTGTAGCAAGATTAAAAAAATTTCTGGTAAATTGTTCAGCATCTCATTTGAAATGAGATATATATATTATGTGTGTGTGTGTGTGTGTGTGCGCGCGTGCGTGCGTGCGTGCGTGCGTGCGTGTGTGTGGTGTGTGTGTGTGTGTGTGTGTGTGTGTGTGTGTGTTGTGTGTGTGTGTGTGTGTGTGTGTGTGTGTGTGTGGTGTGTGTGTGTGTGTGTGTGTGTGGTGTGTGTGATTTAACGAAGAAAGTAAGAGACGATGAAAGATAGAAAGACTGAAAGAAAACAAAAGAGAAAATAAAAAATACGCCACCTCAAAGGAAGCAAATATTCCTATTCAACAGACGGGATTGACGTCAATAACGTATTGTCAGATTGAATTCGTTGACAGAAGGTTCCAGCCATGGACAACGACAACATCTGCACTGAAAACATGGTTCCAGATCTGACACTGTGAACCAGATAATGCAATGCCCATTAATCTTGTGAATTTCTGATACATTTTTAGGCTGGATTTGTGGTCTGCATTTTAAGCATATACCATCCAGAAACAATGGAACATTTACTGAATTATTTTGTGTTGGGGGACTGTGGGGTGGGAGAGGAAGAAGAGAGAAGAGAGAGAGAGAGAGAGTGTGTTGTGTGTGTGTGTGTGTGTGTGTGTGTGTGTGTGTGTGTGTGGTGTGTGTGTGAGTAGATGGTGTGTGTGTGTGTGTGTGAAGAGAGAGAGAGAGAGAAACTTTCTGCCTAGCTGCGTCTTGTTCTTAATGCTTTTGTTTATATATCGCAATAATTTCCCGTTTTTTTTAGTCATCTTTGCGAACGTTTGCTTATGTCAAAGAGAAGTAAGCTACAGTCGTTCAGTGTGCATTCATTCTTTCTTCCTTCCTAACCGTTTTCATTTCCTTCCTTCATTCAATCGTCCATAAACAACTGAAAAATCAAGTTCTAACTCTGGTTAGGTGACTGATTTATTGTTTACTGACAGGTAGTGCACGGTTTAAAACTGAAGCTGTATTCATTGATCTATTCACATTCATGTATTGAAGAATGGCACAGGTTTAGGATGTAAACTGTTATAAGTGAACAGAGTAAGCGAAGGAATTGAGGGGATGGATTAATCTCGCTTGAGAGGTCAGTGAAGTCAGGAGTAAGTTTGTGGGCTAATTTCCTGACGAACGACCTGTCTGCACTGGCGGGGGTGCACTTCAGCAGTAATTAATGTCTGTTACAATCGTAAGTATTAAGCTTGACTGGATAATCGCTAGATCAGCAGTAGAAGCGATTTGCTAAAGGCGGCCACCCATATTGCCATAGTTTGCGAACGGGGAGTTGCCAGCAAGTGGTGTGAAGCAGTGTACAGCTCTCTCACCTGGCAGACTTCATGTGTGCCAAATTTTGTCAGTGCTACATGTCATCAGATCATACACCGCGAGTGAGCCTTAGAGAATAAATAAGTAGATAATCAAAATAAAGAAAAAATAAATAAAAACATAGTGGGCATCAGTGATCACGCTAGCAGATCAACTTAAGCTTTGTTCTCGAATCATTTTTGGTTGGCTGTTGATGCCATTAAGTTGCATTCAGATTGTACAATTCGATTACCTATTTTGTTTGTTGTGTGCAAATCATGTTGCACCATTGCTATTCTCGTTCTCTCTCTCTCTCTCTGTTTCTGTCTGTCTGTCTGTCTCTGTCTGTCTCTCTCTCTGTCTCCCTCTCCCCCCCCTCTTCCAGGTTTGGACAAGATGGATTTGTAATACAATACAGTAGAACTATGTAATGAAATTAAAATGGCTTTAAGTGAATTCAGGTTTGATGCCTCCAACATGGTTTTTCATTGCTTTAGATGCAGTTTAAGAAGAGTAATGCATTTGTGTACCGTTTACGTAATATTGCTAAAAAAAGATGAACAGGATTTTTATCTGTGTTATCCTGTACTACATATTTGTAAATTGAAAATAATGCCATAAAGTATTATCGTGATGCGTGTAAATTGACAGTTAATTTACTAATGTCTGCACGTAATGAAACCATTCTGTTGAATCCGGGTATGTAAATATGTCAAGCGCTAAAAATATTGCTGTGACATAACATGTAATACACTCAGATGACGTAATGTTTTATCCAGTATTCATCTATCTCATTGAATGTATTTCAAAAGTAACTACCTTTTCCATGCGTGTGATTTCCTGTTCAATATGGGGATTTGGCGTAAATTTAATAAATTGGTCGTGTTCTCTCCCTCTTCCTGTTTTTCTCTTTCTGTCTTTTCTTTGGTTCGTTTCTTTGTACCAGTTTATTCGTCTTTGAACAGAATTGAGCCGACACTAGTGCAGGACTTGGTCTGTATTGTCTACCGTTGATGTATGCATACATTTAAACACCTAACTTCATTACGTGTTTCTGGTTGTCTGATGAGGCTGGGAAGTGTCAGCTGGACACACTTAAAAATAGGGGAGGGCCACCTGTCGCGAGAAGCGGTGCCAGCAAGTTAAAAAAAACTGTGACCAGCAAACCTTACAATTTGTTACAATCCTTGCAGTGTAGCTTTTGTAAGTGGCGTTTAAATTGCCATGTGCAAGACAGCTGTATGTTAACAGATGACTTCACCACCGTGCTGAAAATGGAACATTTTCACTCGGGCAGCGAGGCAAAAGTAATGGTTGTAAACATCTTGCAGGTGGGGGATTCAGCTGTGCATGCAAACACCTTCACTTTCATCTGACTCTAATCTGTCAGAAAATGAGCGAGGCCAGTGTGACCCATACAGTTGTCTGAATACACACATTAATTTACTCAAAATGCTTGGATGCGCAAATATACACGCTTGCATGAGGGCGTGCATGCACACACACGTCACGCTACTTATTTCTGTATGTGTACAAAGCTTCTGGTGTTATTTTTGTTCTCTTTCAAATAGAATTTGCAAAACGCTTAGGACGCTTCTGGCACAGCACCATGTATAATATTGTTATGGATACGTTCACGGAGTGGGTGGTTTTGAAAACTGTAATAGTCCAACAGTTTTAGGAATTGCATAATGTTAATTTTTTCATACATTAGCGAAGTTGTTGGGGTTGTGTAATAACTCTGGTCGTGATGATGACATGCATTAAGTCACGAAGAAACTCAGGCATGCCACCACAGTCATCACACAACAATGATAGTCCCACATCTCCTTTTTTTCACGTTATGAAATACATAAAGTCAAGTCAAATGTCATATTTATTATCTGGCAGTGAGAAATTACATAGTGGCCATCCTTCCCACGTCAAAAAAAATCAATCAATTGGTCAATCTATCAGCTAAATAAAAAATAATCAATCAATATAAAATTCAATGGCTACAGTCTGTGATATTAAAACATTACGAACATTCGTTCATAATTTTCATTCTAAAATAACAATTACCAGTCTCTCTCACGCGCACGCGCGCGCGCACATGCACACATGTGCACGCACACGCACATACGGTAACTTTCGCTTAGAAGAACACGCACACACGCACGCATGTACGTTCGCGCACGCGCGCGCGCCACACACACACACACACACACACACACACACACACACACACACACACACACACACACACACACCACACATATGGGCATAAAAGTACACATGAACAAACTGGCACGCAGATACGCAGATGTTCTCTCTTACCACCTGGTAGACTTTATTGGCATCGAAGATTAGACAGGTATTTTGGGAGCGTGCTGTATTTTGCACGGACGGTTGGATGATTTTGCAGTTTAAAAAACGGAAACGTCGACTTTGGTAGCAGTTAAAATACCATTTACTTTCTCCCATTTTAGTATAAAAATATGACTGATGAAAGACATGTGCACAAACGTACACAGTGGTTGCTGGCCCGTATCCAACCGAGGTCCTTTAGAAATAAAAATATAACAAAGAAAGAAAAAAAAAACTTGATGATGTTGGTAAGACAAAGGCTTGTATATATAAACTTCCCAAGACCTAGCAAGAGCGTAGGGTTTATGTGCAGATATACGGCTTATAACATTTTGGATTATTTTGGATCTTTCCATGACATAACATCTGTGGCGAGAGTGCTTATGGAATTCATTTAGAGCGCAGAGACGCCATTTTGAGAAACTGAAACCAAAACTGTGATGAGAACGACCAAGCAGAGGAAACAGTGGCAGAGAGGAGGCGCATCGCATGCATTGTGTTATTGGGATTTCAGAACTGCTCGCTCTGTGCCAGTAACGGTGCAGGATATTCCTGCCCAGTATGGTATCTGGGGAAACGAGCAGGTAGACTCTCTGGCAAAGACAGGAAGTAGACTACAACATCTTCTTCAGAGAGGCAAAGACCGCCATAGAAAGTAACTTACACCCTGAACACAACAGACGATTCCATTTTGGGTGTCCACGCCAGACCACAGTCTCTGGAGCACATTGTACAGTTTTGCCCACTGTTCTTGAATGTAAATAAGCAGTGACTAAATTCAGCAACTCCATGAAAACTATCCACAGGGGGCACCAAAGAGAACTTGATGAAAACCCTATATTTCATCCAAATGATCGAATTGTTTGAGACTTAACCATGCTCGAACGGGGAAAAAAACACAAAAAAACAACTACGTAAATAAAATGAAAAACAAAAACCCTGCTTATTTGAATAGACAAGTGAAAGCTCAATAGCTGCAGCTGAATTCTGTAAGGAATTACATGAAGTGAAGTCGTGCACAAAGATGTCAGTTTCCTCCCTTGTCTCAAGGCATTTACCATGTGATATTTCCACTGCTCTCCCTTGGATGAGCGCGTTACCACAGTGCTGCCGCGTCTTCTTCTTCTTGTGTGTGTGTATGTGTGTGTGGTGTGTGTGTGGGTGCGCGTGTGTGTGGTGCGCGCTGGTCGATGAATGTCTTGATCCGTCTTTTTCCCTACTTGCTTTAACGAATGTTATCCACTTCCGACTTGCACTAGGCTTGGCCAGAGTCCCAGACAGTGCGTGATTGCACCTCCCATCACGAGAGGTAGGACTAACGGGGCAAGTCCATTTTCAATTCTAACCTAATATTCTAGTCAAGGTGTTTATTGTAGTAGATTTTTGATTTTGATTAAAGCTGATTGTATGAACATTCACACACATGATATCGTCTTTAACATAGAAATATCAGAATGTTTCTTTTCTTTCTTTCTTTTTTCTTTCTTTCTCTCTTTCTTTCTTTTCTATTTTCATGTGAAAAACATTATTAGAGCGAAATTGTATAAATCATAGTGGGAACAGTTTGTTACTTATATCGTTTTGCTCTGTTTATGCATAGATTATCTAGGCCGCGCCATCTTTGAAAACCTCTAAATCTGGCATTGGCTGTCTGATCGTAAAACTGTTTTCATCATTAGTTTCAATTTCACTTTTCATGATATCGTATGTACACCCGAAATAAATTCCATATGCACAGACGCCACTGATGCAACGTGATGGGAAAATCCCAAATGATCGTGGCATAAGCCATAAGCCTGTACATAAGTCCCTATGCCCTGGCTAGTCTTGAGGTTCTATCTGTCATATGAGTTTTATGTCTCTTTTTGTATCAACTTGTCACTGGAACAACCTAGGATGCCTTGCAGTTAAATATGTATCTCCATCTGCAATGTTTAAAAAAAGCCCCGTTGAAACGGATTAAAACGCATCCACCCCCACCCACCCACCACCCACCCCCCCCCGCCTCCTCCAGTGCGAACTGATGGCATCAAGGCCCCACACAAACCACATACAGGAACCAAACCCTGAAAAACACAACACATAGCCTCCATCCGCCCACCTACACAAATGATCGACTCCATCATCCCAGCTTCCCCCAGTCCATCCTCCACCCCCGATAGAAGAAAAACAAAACCACACATACTCGACCCATTGCCAACACCACCATCACCACAAATTTCATTCCACCTGTTTCACTAACTTTTTTCTCCCTGACTGAAGAAAAGCACCAACACTTTACACATTCCACGCTGCAGAGTCTGCGCGGAGTTACTTTTGAGATAGTACCAATGTATGTGTTGTTTGTGATTACTTTACCTTTTCTTTTCAAGGTGGATTTTCGGCCACTACCTCTAACTTTTCAGTTCATGTTACTTATCGCCCAGCCAACCACTAAGGCCTTATCAGGGCGTACACTACGTCAAAGCAGCTCGGAATCTAATCGAATAGCCAGTCGTTAGAAACCAAGCACATTACAAGTCTTTCAAGTATAAGATACATTTAGAAATCTTACCCGTACGTATAATCATATAAGATGAAACCTATTGATCTCTTGTAAAAGCGTGAAAATTACGTCTTAGGGAAGATCTTTGAAGAGGTTCTTTAAGGAGTCTGCTGTATAGAGTTTATGTCTCATATCGTGCATGTCCTAGTATTCAGAAAGGTGTTTGATGCTGAATGGCTCGTCATACCTATACATCACAGTGCTCCTTCATTTTAAAAGGTATGAGTGAGTGTCCTTCTTGCAGTCTAAGAAAAAAAAAAAAAAGAAAAAAAAGAAAAGGAAAACCAGGTGGGAGGAACTGTTTAAGGTTGCAATAGATTTGCAAAAGGTTGTTGC
>JAPXFY010000022.1:62178358-62183358 GCA_030674185.1 Monoplex corrugatus
CGGAATATCTTTTCCTTTGTACAATATATATATAAACACGAATTCGCTGAAGCATTAGAACATCTTACAATTGTATTAATGGTCTTGTGTGCAGAGCACACCACGTGGAATTATTATTATTATTTTTCGTAAGCGGAATAACGACTTGGAATTATCATCATTTTTCTTTTAGCATTCCGATTTTTCTCAGATGAGTGTATTCACGTACACTGTGCAGACGATATGTTGTTGCAATTCCGCATGCTTCGTGTACGGTAGGCATGAATGTTTAGGTGTTTTCAGGTTTCCATAATCCACCACACACTGACATGGCTTACAGGCTGTCAACGTACATACTTGATGTTCTGTGAGCATACACACACGATGGGGGTTAGGCACCCACAGCTCTGCACATATGTTAACCTAGAAGATGGGGAAAATCTCCACCATGCACCATTTATCAACCAGGCGGGAACTACCCACAAAGGATCAAACCTAGACCTTCCGATTGGAAATCCGACCTCTACCAGCTTGACCATCGCACCCGTCTAGTTACGGTTTGAATATAGTCACAGGGGACACATCACACTGGGACTATTTTATTAGCGCGCTACCCAATCTGCCATCTATTATCATGCAGATGTCTTGAGCCTGCACAAAACTCTATGCCCTGGCAGAGTTTTCAGTGTGTTTCAGTTTCAGTTTCTCAAGACGACATCTCCGCGCTCGGAGCGAATTCCATATGCACTAACGTCACAGGTGACATGTGTATGGTGATCATGGCACAAGCCGTAAGCCTGCATATAAACCCGTGAGCTGGCCAGGTCCTGAGGTCCTACCTAGCCTACGTTTTACCTAGTCTATGTTTTATACTGGTATTGTATCAGCCTATCATTGGAATGATCTTGGTTTTATGTAAATGACATGTGTATCTGAGTATCTTATCTTCAAAAAAAGGAACATATATCTTGATGTGGATGGGAGAAAGGTACAGGGGAACAGGACCCATGAATCACTGAGCTGACACCACCAGAATGATTGCAACATGAAGAAGGACGGTGAACAGGTCAGTTTTTATGTTGCGGCTGGGATTGAACTCAAGACATTAGATCTCGAGTCCGTGTCTCTGTTACAAGAGCCAGCCGTTGCCTGCTCGAGGGTTGACCACACATACCTAAGAATTCAAACGAAATTGTTGTTGACAAACCGATTGACGTTCGTTACAATGGTGGTCACTTTTCACCCAGAAACGGTCAAACATGCACTGTTTGACTTTCATTTCCAAGATACATGTCCGTAGACTGTTTCTAAGAAACTAGGGAGAAGAGTGGCAGAATGGTTAAGACGTTCGCCTGCCAGTAACAAAACTCGAGGTTCCAGGTTTCGTTTCCCGTAGAGGCCTCGACTTTTCTCCTCAATTTGACTGGAAAATCGAAGTGAACGTCTAGTCTTTTGGAAAGGGATGAAAAAAGGGTTGGACCCATGTGCCATCTGGCCTGCGCACGCTAAAGATCCTACGGCAGTTAAAAATAGTAAAGAGCAGTGCATTGTCCAGCTGCCCTGTCACAAAACCAATTGGAGAGATAGGGAAACAGCAGCGCCACCACCACCAACAACAACAGCAAAACGAGAAAGAGAAAAAGAGAGAATATATATGTATATGTAACAGGCTCAGGGTCATTCATCGAAGTGGCTTGATTGTACCCTAGCTCAGCGTTGTGTGTTGTGTGTGTGTGTGTGTGTGTGTGTGTGTGTGTGTGTGTCTGTGTGTCTGTGTGTGTCTGTGTGTGTGTGAGAATGACAGAGAGAAAGAGAAGCGGGGCTGGGGGGAGGATGCCGGCTCGGGTCAGGGGTCACACGTTTTACTCCCCTCCTGTCTTCTCCTGCCAATTTGCGAGTGCTCTGTGCCCTGGAGATGTGGTTGTTGTTGCTTCGTTTGTTGTTGCTTACTTTGGTGAATGATAAGATTGCACGCCTTGGTTTTATTCATGAATCAATATATATATATATATATATATATATATATATATATATATATATATATAATATATAATATAGTATATATATTATATGTATATATTATATATGTATATATGTATGTATTATATATATGTATATATATGTATGATAATGTATACATATATATATATATATATATATATATATATATATATATACACACACATACACACAAATATATATTATATATATATAGATAGATAGAGACATAGATACATAGTGATGTTTATGTGTTTTATTGTGTGTGCGTGTGTGTGTGTGTGTGTGTGTAGATAGAAGATAGAGAGATAGATAGAGAGATAGACAGAGAAATAGATAGAGAGATAGATAGTGTAATGAACATATGAACGAAAAACGACTATAAACAAAAGGCGCGTGCTTTCTCTTATCTCTCATTAACATGTGCTGTATAATAGGGAAATTTGTCAGTCAACGTGGAGATTTTTTCAAAGTCTTAACTGTACAGTAAAATAGATAGATGGTCTGACGGATCATTGAAAGACAGCACGATAAATGACAAGAAGAAAAGTAGGGGGACAAATAAAGAGTAAAAAAATTAGACACCAAGAGGGAAAAGAAAATCTCAACAACAACGAAGACAAAAACAAAAAACAAAAAAGAAACTCAAGATGGTCACGCCATTCTAACAATTTTTCCTTTTCACTAAACATAGAACTGAAATTTATCCTGCGTATGAAATAAATTATTAAGCGTTTCAGGGAGTGTTTTATTTTATACAGACGTAAGAACAAAAATTGTTTCAGGCGGTATTACCTTTTCCTTCATTGTCAACCTATTCATATTCTGAAGTTCATCTGCTGTAGGCAGTGGAAGACATCCAAAATATAATTCTAAATATTTTATGATATTTTCTTGGCCACTGAGATCAAATAATTACATATAAATAGACAAATATCGAACAACAAAAAATCAGGTACGATTATTGAGAACAAAGGATGTTCGAGCCATATTGATATTTCTTTTGCATCATGTAGCTGATATCACAAGACAAGTGATCTTGAACATTGCACAAGGTCAGGTTTATTTCTAAGTTCCTATAGAAAGTTGTCTTTCTACTGCACGTCCCACCAATTATTACATTCGACTCACAGCTTTCGGAGTTATGTCAAAATTTGTTTATTTCAACAATCTTGGGGTTGTGACCTTGAAACTGTGCCAGGGTCATCCAAACTTCGACATTCACGAGTCTGACTCAAGGTGTTGGTAAAATTAAGTACGATCGCGACATGTTCACTTTAATTTATGGAAGCAATGTTGCTCCTTTTCTGAAGAAAATGGAAGATCAAAAGAAGGAAAAGAAAAGGTGATAAAAAATAAAGAGGTATAAAGTGACAAAAGAAGAAATGAATGAATGAAAGAAAGATGATTGGATGGATGAAGAAAGAAAAAAAAATCACAGCTTGTAGTAATATGTTTGTTCAGTCAAAAGTGAGAGGAACAAAAGAGGCAGTTGAGCAAATTATTTCTCCCCTCTCCGTTCTCTCTTTTCTCGTCCCCCCCCCCCCCCCTCCCCTACTCCCGTTGCCATTCCCACTCTCAGACCTAATGTAATTGAAAACTCGTTAGTGGCTTTTCCTTCCCGTCAACCAGCTGTCACAAAACGCCAATTGATCACACACACGCGCGCGCTCGCGCACACAGTTACACATTCGTGATAGCACGCATGCAAGCACGTCTTCGCACACACACACGCACGCGTACACACGCTACTGAAATGCACACGTTCACGTCACCACTATCATCATCATAACTGCTGCCACTCCCTACGGATGGCAACGAAACATAGCAACAAGAGACAACATTGTAAACATTCTTTCATTAGACAGTACGAAAGTTATGGTCACTTGCAGAATGTGTCGTTGAGACAAAAACAAAAACAAAAAAAGTAGATTCCATATAATTATATTGTACATCTTAGTCAAGACCGTATGATGAATGTAGAAGCAAAGTACTGTAAATTGGACGTTTATGATGTGTAAATCAGTCGTTGGTTGATCGCTGCATTGTACTCTCCTCTTTAAACTTTAACACTTACCTTCATGTTAACTATTCTTGGCCATAATAGAACCGTGAAAGTATAATGTCTGCGTTGACTCTACCCTCTCATGAACAACTTTGTTTCTCAAACTGCCGGATCTTGCTACTATCACCTCCATCGTATAAGCCTGATCAGGAAGTATCTCTCTGTGGAAACAACTGCAAAACTCGTTCTCTCCTTCATAATGTCTCGCATTGACTATTGCAATTCACTCCTGTCTGGTCTTCCTGCCTCCACCATTCACATCCTACAGCGCATTCAAAACAATGCTGCACGCCTTGTACTCAAAAAGAAAAAGCTGACCGCATATCTCCTCTCCTGGCACAACTTCACTGGCTCCCTGTATCAAAGCGTATACAGTACAAACTAGACACCATGTGCTACAAAAGCCTCAATAACGCAGCCCCCGATTACCTGTCAAGCCTACTTGAGATCTATGTTCCCTCACGTACCCTCCGCTCTGCCTCCGATCCTCTGACTTTTCGCTTTCCACGCACTAAGCTCAATACCTATGGTCCACGAGCCTTCTCTGTTTCTGGTCCACTCTCCTGGAACAAACTTCCTCTCTCAATCCGTCAGCAACCTACTTTTGTCTCCTTCAAGTCCGCTCTCAAAACTCACCTTTTCTCCTCTGCATAAAATCCTGACCACACTCAATCCCCTCTGCAGCCTGTCTCCACTCGGAGGGGAATCACACTGTAATATATAATTGTATATAATATGCTCTCTATAATTTTCCATTGCTTTTATTCTTTCTCCCCATTTATAGCCGTGTGCGTGTGTGTGTGTGTGTGTGTGTGGTGCGTGCGTGCGTGCGTGCGTGTGTGGTGCGTGCGTGTGTGTCTGTTTCAGCGCTTAGATTTGATTTTATCAAGATTTTGCGCTATATAAATATTGTAGTTATTATTATTATTATTATAATGTACTGGGTATCAACAAGGGT
>JAPXFY010000022.1:62188358-62310858 GCA_030674185.1 Monoplex corrugatus
TGTGTGCATTTTGATGTGTGTGTACATGTGTGATACAGTTGTACTTCTGTATGTATTGCACTCTGTGTCGTTTAAAATGTGTTGTGTGCAGTGAGCCCAAAATGAGTTTTGAGAGTAGTGCCATACAAGAATGCTTTAAAATATTGGTACGATTGCTATTGATCCCATAATCCAACAAGGTTATGGAGGATCTGCGTCAGTAAGCAGTTTACCAGCTGACTCCCCTTCCTTATGGTTGAGTCATTAAGTGTCTGGCTTGCAGCAAAACTTTTCCTGGTCCGTTCAGCTGTGTTGTCAGATCATCTCTTACGATGATGAGTCTGTTTAGCTGTGTGTTGTCAGATCATCTCTTATGATGATCAGTCTGTTTAGCTGTATTGCCAGATCGTCTCTTATAATGAATCCCTTCCGCTGTGTTGTCAGACCATATTTTATTATGACAGTGATGATGATGATGATAAATATTACATGCTACTCGTATCCACATGCCACTGGTAAAAAAAAAAACATCCATTACAGATTCGAATCTCAATCCTTAGAGACTGCAAAGTGTTTGAACGTACAGTAACATGGAAAATGTTAAGCTGTACACACAAGACGAAACACAGAGACGGCACTACGACACACCACACAGTCAAATTATACGAATGAACAGCTCATCTATTTGACTGATTGTGGAGTTGACTTTCTTTTTCATCGTGTGAGTAATTCTTAAACTCTTCCCGTCTTTTTGGCTTAAGGATTTTTCTGCTTGTCCATCAGTCTGTGTACATGCTGTGCTCCCTGTCTATTTGGCACTGCTGCCAGTCTGAACATTTGCCTTTCCAATCCGTATATTTGCCCCTCTGTCCAGTCTGTGTGTGTATTTTGCTACTTCACCACCATAGTCACTCACCCCAAGTCTGCACATTTGCCCTCCATTCTTTATATTTGACTCTTGGGGTCTGGTTGGCATACAGGAAAAGATCTCGCCTTCCAGCCAGACTGTACAGGTTCAAATCTGGTTCGACAAAGCCTTTTGTATGCGCAAACACAGTTCACTGAGCTGATTGGATGTCACACTGTTCATGGCTGGAGAATGTAAAGCAGCGCAAATGAGGAGTCAGATCTGCTCTCAAGAGTAATAAGGTCTCAACCACTTTGCTTTCCTACGATCCACAAACTATTTGTATATTTGTCTTGCTTCTCTTTCCCTATCGTTGCCAAGTGCAAGTACTTGACTGTTAATGTGTTTATGGTTAGACCACTCTTTCCCAAACGTGAGGTTAAACACAGTCAGGTCTGGTTGCCAGATGGATTTTGGACTACGTTTGCCTGGTTCGTTGTGCCCTGGTTCAGTTGTGCCTGGTTTCAACTCGCCGGCAGAAAAAAATTGGATTGTTTTCATTTGAGCCTGACATGTCTGCAACTTTCTTTGTGACAGCTCTGTGGTGTGATTTTTGGAGTAAAAGTAATTCCCTCCTACACCATTCATAATCCTTTGCTCATACAATTTTAGCTGACGCACAGATGGTTCAGGTCGATCTAAAACGAGTTCTGTCTTGTATAAGCAACACTGTGCTTGCATTCTATGATTGCTGTGTGGTGATCCATAAACCAATAGTATTATCACTTTGTTCCACTTTCACAGACACTCTCAGCACACCTCATTCACTCTCATGCTTTTTCTGTCACGCTTTATTCTATTTTGCACGTGCCTCGCCAAAGAGCGTGAGGGTACTTGAGCACAATGTTCTCCCCAAGTGCCGGTACTTTATGCAGCCTGAGTTGTTTCATGGGACTAATCAAAAAGAAATGGATGAATAAGTGAATCGTGATGTGTGAACTTACTCTTGTTTTTGAGACTAATGAATGAGTTGATTCTTTATTGGAGAGGAGAGTGGTTGATTAATGTTCTTCTGGCCTTTGAAGTATTTCCATATGTTTTGTCAATCTGTGTACTAGTGTAACCCACAAGGTGTTGAAGAATTGCAACAGGAGGCTATGTATGCCTAGACTTGGTCTGCAATAGTTCTGTGTTGTTCAAAATGAAGGAGAAAGAGAACAAGTAAATGACAGGTTCACACACGCTGGGTAACATCAGAAAACAGCATAACGCACTCTTCACCATTAATTTCCTGGCTCATAAAACGGTTGATGGAGTACGCGTAGCACTCTGGAATCCCCACCGCCAAAGAACAGTGGTATAACCATACTAACCATCTCTTATTTCTTACATAATTATAACAAGGGGGAAAGAAGCAAAACACCCCCCCCCCCCTCTGTCAGTGTGAAACAGCTACAAATGCAATATTTTGTTATGTTAAATATTTGACGTAAACATGGTGAAAACTATAACAGTGGAGAATACCTGATGAAGTACATTAGTATTTTGAAATAACACATTTATGAACTCTCTCCTCTTGAAGAAATAAAGGGCAGGTTTCATTAAGACCCACACAGATACAAAGGAGATAGAAAATTTTGCATGTTTTCTTTTTCATAAACACTCTTAATTTCCGGAATATGGAGCGATTTAGGTTTCCTATAGTAGTATTAATTTGTTCAACTCTCAGAGATTCTGTCAGTTTACCTTGTTTACCATTCTCGTGCTTTTTCTGTTATACTTTGTCTCATCCAGCACGTGCGTCATCAAAAAGAATGAGGTTCTTAAGCACAGTGTTCTTTCCAATAACTGGTCTGTCTGCAGTCTGAGTGGTTCTTGAAAAGGGATGAATGAATGAGTGATTTGTGGTAGAAAGTGTGCCTGTTTGTCGGCCTATGGACAAGTATGATTGTTTCATTGGGAGGGGAGGGGTCTTGTGACTGTTTTATTTGCATGTGGGGTGGTGCTATGATTGTTAGCCTTTGGACTGTTGTTAGTAATGTTACCACGAAATATTTCAAAGGGTTCTTTCGAAATCTGGTTGGTGTAGAGGTAGAGCTCTGACCTTCTACTCTGACCGCACAGGTTCAAGTCTAACAAAAGAAAACCATATGCAAATGGTTGCCAGCTCACCAACTGTTAATAGTCACATGATCCTGTTGCAGGTTTAGGGAAGGCACAACAACGACAGAGATTTGGCACCATTTTCATACTACAAGTCACAGTGTCTTCCACTTCGCTCTCCTACAACCTCAGGATTATGGGAGAATCTTTATTTTTATTTTTTTTTCTTCATAGATGTAGTCAACAACAACAACAACAACAATAAGGAGAAAGACAAACAAACAAAATCAGACAGTCCTATGCATGCTTGAACTAACAGAAAAACAGCATATTATTACTCTTTGCCATTCATTTCCTGGTCCATAAAGACAATCGATGAAGTACACATTGCATGCTGGAACCAAAATGACTGACTCCATGCCCAAAGAAAAAGATGGTTTAGCCATGTTAACAGTCTTCTATTCCTTGCACAGTCATGCTCAAAGGGAAAAAATAAACGAATTGGAAACGTATCCTCATTTACATTCAAACAGTTGTAAATCCCTGCTGAATGCTGAAACGTTTGTTTTGAAAATAATGAAAATCTACAAAAGATAGAGCCATCCTGATTGAATGATGATTGTACTTCCATGATGTGCAAGTTTACAAAAGATTCATAAACAGCCAATGTGGAAGTTTTGGTATATTTCTGTCCGTGCACGCACGCACACACGCACACACGCACGCACGCACGCACACACGCACACACATATACACACACTGTCTGTCTGTCTGTCTGTTCTCTCTCTCTCTCTCTCTCTCTCTCTCTCTCTCTCTCTCTCTCTCTCACTCTCACCCCATGTGACAGGTCGATGTGAATCAAATCTTCAATATTTTTTACTATCCTGTTCCCTACATTAATGACCATATAATGTGGGACAGTTTTTCACAACGTTGTGATAATGATGAAGATAGGATAATAATCACGATGCTATGGAGTTTCACCGAGGATGGAGAGAGCATGGCAAGGCTGACCACCACACATGCTAACTTAATGTATTCTGGCGTCAACCAAGGACGAGTGTGTCGGTCAGGAGCATTGAGCAATAAGACAATGATGCGTCCGTCAAGTGGATGAGACTTGTCTGTATGGTCCCAGTCTTTCCTATGAGTCGATGGTACACTCGACACTGGGTAAGAGGTGGTTGGGTTCGAAAAATCCCAATTTGATTTTGACTGGACTGGTAAGATTTGAACCCACAATCTTCCAATTGGTACTCTGTGTGCTAACCATTGCACCTCGCTGACAAACCTCCATCAGTGTTAAGGTATGGTGCAAAAAAAAGTGTGCATTCTGTGACTGTTGTGTGGTTATCCATAAACCAACAATGTTATTATTTTTGTTCAGTTTTTACACTCTTGCCTCACCATGTTCACTTTTAATGTATTTATTTTACACTTTATTCTACCTCCACTCCTGATGTATCTCTATTACACTTTATTCTATCTCCACTCCTGATGTATCTCTATTACACTTTATTCTATCTCCACTCCTGATGTATCTCTATTACACTTTATTCTATCTCCACTCCTAATGTATCTCTATTACACTTTATTCTACCTCCACTCCTGATGTATCTCTATTACACTTTATTCTATCTCCACTCCTGATGTATCTCTATTACACTTTATTCTACCTCCATTCCTGATGTATCTCTATTACACTTTATTCTATCTCCACTCCTGATGTATCTCTATTACACTTTATTCTATCTCCATTCCTGATGTATCTCTATTACACTTTATTCTACCTCCACTCCTGATGTATCTCTATTACACTTTATTCTATCTCCATTCCTAATGTATCTCTATTACACTTTATTCTACCTCCATTCCTGATGTATCTCTATTACACTTTATTCTACCTCCACTCCTGATGTATCTCTATTACACTTTATTCTATCTCCACTCCTAATGTATCTCTATTACACTTTATTCTACCTCCACTCCTGATGTATCTCTATTACACTTTATTCTACCTCCACTCCTGATGTATCTCTATTACACTTTATTCTACCTCCACTCCTGATGTATCTCTATTACACTTTATTCTACCTCCACTCCTGATGTATCTCTATTACACTTTATTCTACCTCCACTCCTGATGTATCTCTATTACACTTTATTCTACCTCCACTCCTGATGTATCTCTATTACACTTTATTCTACCTCCATTCCTGATGTATCTCTATTACACTTTATTCTACCTCCACTCCTGATGTATCTCTATTACACTTTATTCTACCTCCACTCCTGATGTATCTCTATTACACTTTATTCTACCTCCACTCCTAATGTATCTCTATTACACTTTATTCTACCTCCACTCCTGATGTATCTCTATTACACTTTATTCTACCTCCACTCCTGATGTATCTCTATTACACTTTATTCTATCTCCACTCCTAATGTATCTCTATTACACTTTATTCTATCTCCACTCCTGATGTATCTCTATTACACTTTATTCTATCTCCACTCCTGATGTATCTCTATTACACTTTATTCTACCTCCACTCCTGATGTATCTCTATTACACTTTATTCTACCTCCACTCCTGATGTATCTCTATTACACTTTATTCTACCTCCACTCCTAATGTATCTCTATTACACTTTATTCTATCTCCACTCCTGATGTATCTCTATTACACTTTATTCTACCTCCACTCCTGATGTATCTCTATTACACTTTATTCTATCTCCACTCCTGATGTATCTCTATTACACTTTATTCTACCTCCACTCCTGATGTATATCTATTACACTTTATTCTACCTCCACTCCTGATGTATCTCTATTACACTTTATTCTACCTCCACTCCTGATGTATCTCTATTACACTTTATTCTATCTCCACTCCTGATGTATCTCTATTATACTTTATTCTATCTCCACTCCTGATGTATCTCTATTACACTTTATTCTATCTCCACTCCTGATGTATCTCTATTACACTTTATTCTATCTCCACTCCTGATGTATCTCTATTACACTTTATTCTACCTCCACTCCTGATGTATCTCTATTACACTTTATTCTATCTCCACTCCTGATGTATCTCTATTACACTTTATTCTACCTCCACTCCTGATGTATCTCTATTACACTTTATTCTACCTCCACTCCTGATGTATCTCTATTACACTTTATTCTATCTCCACTCCTAATGTATCTCTATTACACTTTATTCTATCTCCACTCCTGATGTATCTCTATTACACTTTATTCTACCTCCACTCCTGATGTATCTCTATTACACTTTATTCTACCTCCACTCCTGATGTATCTCTATTACACTTTATTCTATCTCCATTCCTGATGTATCTCTGTTACACTTTATTCTACCTCCACTCCTGATGTATCTCTATTACACTTTATTCTATCTCCATTCCTGATGTATCTCTATTACTCTTTATTCTACCTCCACTCCTGATGTATCTCTATTACCTTTTATTCTACCTCCATTCCTAATGTATCTCTATTACACTTTATTCTACCTCCACTCCTGATGTATCTCTATTACACTTTATTCTACCTCCACTCCTGATGTATCTCTATTACACTTTATTCTACCTCCACTCCTGATGTATCTCTATTACACTTTATTCTACCTCCACTCCTGATGTATCTCTATTAGACTTTATTCTACCTCCACTCCTGATGTATCTCTATTACACTTTATTCTACCTCCACTCCTGAGGTATCTCTATTACACTTTATTCTACCTCCACTCCTGATGTATCTCTATTACACTTTATTCTACCTCCACTCCTGATGTATCTCTATTACACTTTATTCTACCTCCACTCCTAATGTATCTCTATTACCTTTTATTCTACCTCCACTCCTGATGTATCTCTATTACCTTTTATTCTACCTCCACTCCTGATGTATCTCTATTAGACTTTATTCTACCTCCACTCCTAATGTATCTCTATTACACTTTATTCTACCTCCACTCCTAATGTATCTCTATTACCTTTTATTCTACCTCCACTCCTGATGTATCTCTATTAGACTTTATTCTACCTCCACTCCTAATGTATCTCTATTACCTTATAAAGCGTGAGCGTGCTTTGAGCAAGATGTTTTTACGAAGTGTTAGTCAGTCTGCAGTCTGAGAGGTTCCATGCCGCTAATTAGTCGTTGGAAAGGGATGGATGAATAAGTGATTCATGGGTGCGTGGACCTGTACTTGTTTGGTGGACTGTGGATTGTTCTAGTGGATGGGATGGTAGGCGCTTTATCTGTACATAGAGCAGCACCATGATTGTTGTTAGCCGGTGGACTGGTGTTTCTGCAAGATACTTCAGATCGTATTTTCGAAGTAGAGCTTTGACCTTCCATCTGACAGGTCAAACAACAGAAAGCTTTGTGCATATGGCTTCCAGTCCAACCGGCTCTTAATAGTTACGTGATCCTGCTCACGTTTGGGGAAGGCAAAGTAGCGAGAGAGAGGAGACTCAGTACCATTGTCATAATGCTGAGAAAGGACAAGTCTCTCCCACTTTACCTTCCTACGATCTTCAGGTATGGGAAAACTTTTATTTTCTTTTTTCTCTTTACATGTACTTCGGAGATGCCTCACAGCACTCCCCCCCCCCCCCTCTCCCAACAATAGAAAAGAAAAGAAAACCTGGATATGTCCAGTCCTGCTACTTGACAGTCCCCTGCTGTTCTAGTGTGAAAGAGAAAGAGAAAAAGAAGTAAGACAATGCTACATGTGCTTGGAATAACAGAACACAGCATATTATTACTCTGTGCTATTCACTTCCTGGTAAATGACAATCGATGAGGTACACACAGCTTGCTGGAACAAAAGTGACTGATTCCATTGTCGAAGACAAATTGATTTAACCATGTTACGAGATAGGTTTCTGTTCCTCCCGAGATTATGGCCAATGGAAAAAAGAAAAGAAATGAAAAGAAACCTCACTGGTGTTTTGTTGTAAGTCCCTGGTAAATGTGTAAAAGTTTGCTTGAAAACAATGGAAGTCCATAAATGGTCGTCATCCTTGCTGAATTACATTCCCGTTGAAACATACAAATTGACGACTAGTCCTTGGCAGAGAACCTATGCTGCAAAATTGTAGAAGATCCTCCCACAAACAACCCAGATGGAAGTGCTTGCATGATTCGGTCTCTGCGTGCCTGCACAAACATCTAACACACCCACAGACACGCAACAAACACACACATACTCTCTCTCTCTCTCTCTCTCTCTCTCTCTCTCTCTCTCTCTCTCTCTCTCTCTCTCTCTTCTCTTCTTTGTGTCTTTCTTCCTCATACACACGCACACACACACACACCCCACACACATATGTATATATATATACACATATGCGTGTATATATATGTGTGTGTATATATATATATATATATATATATATATATATATATCGATTATGTCTATATATATATATAATTATATATATATATATGTGTGTGTGTGTGTGTGTGTGGTGTGTGTGTGTGTGTGTGTGTGTGTGTGTGTGTGTGTGTGTGTGTGTGTGTGTGTGTGTGATGCTGGGGTGAGCCGACGATGATTTTTCGAATTATCATTGCAGTGTGTAATTTTCGCTAATATATGGCATCATCAGGATCATATCAATATTCTGAAAATAGAAACAAACCACCTTTTGTTATGGAAACAGTAAACATGAAATGTAGGACAAGCATAAGCGGTCAAGGGAAAGCCAGACTACAACTTAATAGTCAGTTCCCTACGCCTGTACTCATCCTTTACGTTTATCCCCGGGTCGATATCTCTGATCCACAGTGCCTCCAGAGTCATGCAATAATCCTCGCCCCTTGTGGTTAAAGCCAAAATCTCAACATCTTCTGAACCCATTGCAACCTTACATTGTGTGAGATGCTTTTTTACAGGCCCAGTGTTGTTAATGTGGTCACGGAAACGGGTTTGTAAATGTCGGACAGTCTGTCCAACATAGCACGCCTTACAGCGTGGACATGTCAGTTTGTAAACCTTGTTTTGTAAACATGTTTGTGTATATATACAAAAAATGTATGTGTATATATTTGTGTATATATATAATTATGTGTGTATATCTATATGTATATAATGTGTGTGTGTGTGTGTGTGTGTGTGTGTGTGTGTGTGTGTATGTGTGTGTGTGTGTGTGTGTGCGCGTGTGTGTTTAGAGAGAGAGAGAGAGGTTTTATATATGTGCCCAGTGTGTGGTGATCCATCAATCAGTAGTTTTATCATTTGTTCAAATTCAATAGATACTCTCAGCTTACCTTGATCACTCCCTGTGCTTGTTCTGGTACACTGTATCCAGTACATGCGTCACTAAAGAACGTGAGTACGTCCAGAAGTCTTCCATTCTGCAGCCTGAGTGGTGTTCTTGTCGTTAATTAATTGAAAAAGGATGGATGAATAAGTTATTCACGGCTCGTAAACCTACTGTTGTTGGTTGTCTGTGGACAAGTATAGTTGTTTCATTGGACAGTGGGGTGTTCTGAGGTTTGTCTGCGTGTTGAGTAGTACCATGACTGTTGTAAGTCTGTGGACTAATACTGGATCGCTAGATATTTCAGAAGGATTTTTTTTAGGTTTGGTTGGTGTCACAGGTAGAGCTGTGACCTTCTAGTATGACTGTTTACGTTAACCCTTTGACTCATGCACCCTGTCCACCGGCATCTTGGATTATCAACCACGCTATCAAAGCAAAAATGTAACCCTTTGATTCCCTCACCCTGCCCACCAGCTTCCTGCAGGAAGCTGGTAGATAGGGTGAGGGAGTCAAAGGGTTAAGTTTTTGCAGTTGGTGGATGGGATGCAGGAGTCAAAGGGTTAAAATCTGACTGAACAAAACTGGTTCCAGTCTGTTATGCTGTTAATGTCATCAGGTTTGGGAAAGGCACGCAGCCAAGAGAGATTGGTATCGTTTTCGTAGTGCTGAGAGAAGTTAAAATCTCCACCATTTCATGTTCCTTCGATCTCAGGGTTACTAGAAAATCATTAGTTTTTTTTTAGTTCAGATATGCTGAACAAAAACTGGACATGTCTACTTCGGGTGTTTGACAGTCCTGTGGTGTTCTTGTATAAAGGAGGAGAAGAAGAAATGTATAGTCCCACACATGTTTGAAATGACAGAAAACAGCGTCTTGTTACTCTTTGTCATTTCTTGTTTGCTTCATAAAGACTAATAATGAAAGACACACTGCATGCTGAAACTAAAGTGACCGATTCCTTCCCCCCACCAAAAATATCTTGGCATATATTGATAGTCTTCTATTCCTTACATACTCATGACCAGAAAAAAAAGGAATAAAAGGAAAGAAAAAGTGATTCGTTTGTATTCAAACGATTTTAAACTTCTGTTAAAATACGTGAACTAAACATTTGATTTGAAAACTACGAAAGTCTACAAACGGTTTAGCCATCCACCATGACGTAAATTTGCAAAGGATCCACCCATAAATAGCCCATATGAAAGTTGAGGCATAGTTTTGTCTGTGCATGCAGACTTAAACGTGCATGCGCTTGTTCCAAACACACACACACACACACACACACACACACACACACACACACACACACACACACACACACACACACACACACAAACACACACACACACACACACACACACACACACACACACACACACACACACACACACACACACACACACAACAACACAAACACACACAACGTCTTCGTCATCGTCATCATAAACCATTGATTGTCTGGTTGTCATTATCGTTATACTGACAGCTTTGAATACCTTTAATACAACAATTGTTTGGATTATCAAATATATTATGAGTGAAACTAAAATTAGTTCATAAAACATCAATGTTCACAGAAGAAATATGTAACAAAAGGAGGATAACCAATTTTGAACTTTTAAATGAAAATTAATACCGAAGTGAGCAAATCAGCCACACGAAACACAAAAAACTCACGCCTACACGCACACACACGCATACACACACACACACACACACACACACACACACACACACACACACACACACACACACACACACACACACACACACACACACACACACACACACACTTTTGCATAGTATCATTCACTCACAACTCACACACATTTACGCACGTTACAGCTGAATTTCAAATAAATCTCCTGCAATCAGGTACGCTGTAAAAAAGCGTTCTGTGATTGCCAAGTTGTGATCCATAAACCAGAATTATTATCACTTTGTTCCCCTTTCACAGCCACTCTCACCACACCTTGTTCACTTCCAGTGCTCTTTCTGTTACATTTTACTGTAGTCGATACGTGCGTCACCAAAGAGTGTGAGCGTACTGGAGCACAATATTCATTTCAGCAATTGGTCAGTTAACAGCCTGAATGACTTCGTGCAGCTAAATGAGAAGGGATGGGTGAACATACGGTGGTTGATCGGTGGACCTGTTCTTGTTTGGTGCCTAAGGACGAGCGTAATTGATTACTGAATAGTGGAAAGGTCCACTAATTGTTTCTTTGTACCATGGACATTGTGACAAAAGCTTGGAACCTCATTTTTGGGTGTTATAGGGTCTTGGGATGTATAATACTGGTATAATTGCATTTTATACACGAAAAAAATACAGAAGTGATACTAGTAGAAATTTTCAACTGTACCACAAATGTACACGACTAGGCAAAGTCTCTAAAAACAGACAACGTATTCAAATGAAAACTACACATGATACACGTTGTATGTTACCTTCAGTTGAGGAATACATATAACACACTTTATTTAATTGTTGAATCTTTAAACAAGAAAAATAGATTAACAGGAAATCAAGTAGGAAGCTTCAACTTTATGCATGCACATCTTGGCTCGCCTGAGTTCCACTATTTATTAAGTGAAGCACAAAGTGAAAATCAAAGGAGGACATACTCACATCTGGAACCAGAGGTCCTCGCCGTGAGGAGGGCACCATGGTGCAATTTTTACCAAATACTCTGAACTCTCTGAATGATGAATAACTGAATGTTTAGAACTATATACTTTCTTTTTAACAAAGAACTCGACATCTGCAAGTTTACAGAACGTTTTCTGTTGGGTATATGTGTATATATAGAAAGACAACTCGTTGGAGTAAAGAACCAACCAGGGTAAGATGCATCATAGTCAGTTGCGTTGTTGTGTACAGAAGCCTACACAGTGATGGAGGGAAGAGGTAAAAGGGGAGGGGGGAGTGAGAGAGAGAAGGGGTGGGTGTGGTAAGGGAATGCATCACAAGTATTGGTCATCTGTGTACATAGGTAGCTGTTATGTCCAGCCCTGGACGCCAACCAGAGATAGTCGTCATTCGTAGCTCTGATGTACCATCTGGACAATTTTCTGTTCGTGTATCTGCTGCGTAAAAGGAAGCGCGATACAGGCCTAGAGTTCAAGTCTACTTACTTTTCTGTGGCAGATGCACGAAGTATTTCAGAAATGTCACAGTCTTGTTCTTTGACATCATGCACTTCTGTGTGTCATAAACACAGTAGATCTCCTTAAGGCACACACACACACCGGCCATGCGACTGAGAAGTGTCCTCTATGGCAACGACAGCAAATGACAGGGGACTGCTGACACTGACAGAACGTGTGATGAACGAAAACAATAAAAAGACAAAAAGTAAATGAAACAGACAAATAGAGATGGCCTGGCCCATAGCACCACAAACAATGATCCTGTATATCTCAAACCAGTCCCTAATATCAAATGTCTGAATTTTGAATCATATGATATTGAAGCCTTCACGCACTGGGCACTATTTGAGAGTGGTTCCATATTTTGGTTGAAGTTTGTCAGGGCTGCTTTCTGTCTTCCACGATTTTGACCATATTGTTGAACGCATCATAGCTGACAGACTTGGTTATCATGTCGACAGTCAGGATTGTAAGAAGAACTACCACCAACCTTTACTTTCCAAATGACACAGATGGCCTTGCAACACCGTGAACAAGAATCCACTAAGCTTGCTAAAAGACAAGATAAAACATCGACAAGATACGGAAATCAGCGCCAAGAAGAGCAAACTGATGGCCAGCCACAACACTACCACCATCACTACTGATATAATTGTCCATGAACTGAAACTAGGAACTGTCCAGCAGTTCACTTACCTGAGGTCCGTCATTAGCAGCGAGGAATCGAAACTTGAAATCCTCTCGAGGGCAGCAAGGACAGCATAGGCACAGTCCAGACTAAAGCCTGTATGGTAGGACAAGAGCATCTCCATGACACACAAGGTCAAGCTTTTAGGTGCACTAGTGCATTCCTGTATAAATGCCAGGCATGGGCCCTCACAGCATATTGAAAAGAGAATCCAGGCCATGGAAATGAAGTGTTATTGCAAGATACTAAACATAGACATAGGTCACTAATCATCTCCGATGAACAAATGCACCAATCCATCAAACAGCACACTGTACCAAATGAAGAGCTGTATTCACTTAAGAAAAGAAAACTATGTGGCTTTGCTAAATCAATCTTCCAGAGAACTGCTCAGGCAGAAATACTGTGGGGAAAACTAAAGAAAAAGCGATGGTCTGACAACTTTGTGAAATGACAGAGAAACCATTTACAGAGATGCAGGCTTTGGCACACAACCGACAGAGTTGGAAGAATCGGCTGTAGTTATAAAGCGCAGCGCCTCAATAATTCTTCACAAAATTAAGGGAGAAGTCGAAGAAGAAAAACGAATTGAAATTTATTATTTTCAATTTTATTATTGTTTATTTTGTAACACCCTCCATCTCTCTCTCTCTCTCTCTCTCTCTTCTCTCTCTCTCTCCATCTATCTCTCTCTCTCTCTCTCTCTCTCTCTCTCTCTCTTCTCTCTCTATCTATCTATCTATCTCTCTCTATCTATCTACTCTCTCTCTCTCTCTCGTCTCTCTCTCCCTCTCTCTCCTCTCTCTCTCTCTCTCTCTCTCTCTCTCTCTCTCTGGTCACTTATCGTGACTCTTCTCCTTTCATCAGTTAAGTCCAGTTTTCTGAAAGGAATATTTTTCAAACAGAACAACAGCTGTGATAAGAGCCTTTGAATTCTGAATTCAAATTTGAACGTTCTGGCTTTGAGTTCAAAATTTAGATTGAATAGTCTGCCTTTAAGTTCAAAATTCAAATGGAATGGTCTGAATGAAACTATATCCATAGATCAAGAGCGTACAGTATCAGTTTGAAACAAGACTTGAGCAAACCGACGATGCTATGCATACTTGCATCGAAAACTGCACGTAACAGAGTACCGATTTCGTCCTCTAACATTTATTGATTTTTCTCTTCAGATTTATGAAACAGCCCTGTTCCTTCAGCTATCGGTTTACCGTGCTTTTTCCGTTATGGCCATTGTCAGCCGTCATCTTGTATGTATTTTACTGTTCAGAACTAACGAGACCCATCACAGAACCATGACAAGGCTTAGTTACGATTTGTTGACGTTGACCGAAAAAGGGATACTGCACATGGACATAGGCTTTCGTTGTAGAGACCTTGAGCACCTGTACTGAAAATTTCCATGGTGGAATTTTTTTTATGCCAAAAAAGTGATTTGATGTATAACATGGTTTTAATCCTGCTTATCTGAATTATTGGAAAGCTAATGTCGATTCTATCGAACATTGCCCTTTATGAAAGAGTACACAGGCTTTGAGCTACATATTGTCACAACACTCCAGAAGAATGCAGGCATATTTTTTCAATGCTACTTAAAATTTTAGAGATTGATTCAAATCGAATTATAGCACGTATTTCTCGATCTGTCTTCCCCCTCCCCCTTTCTCTCTCTGTGTTCTGTGTGTGTGTGTATGTGTGTGTGTGTGTGTGTGTGTGTGTGTGTGTGTGTGTGTGTGAAAGAGGGAGAGAGAGAGAATGAGAGAGAGAGAGAATGAGAGAGAGTGAGAGAGAGAGAGAGAGAGAGAGAGAGAGAGAACTTGCATTGTGTCCACTTCATGTTTCGATGGTGTGTTTACTAGTTTGACTATTTCCGAAGCGTGTGCGTCTCTGTTTGTGGGACCTGAGTAACACACAGTTCTTTCTGACATAATGGGATTTCTGCATTCAGGTATCTCCGTTGACAGTGTGCACGTCGAATTTAGTCTGGCCCATACTATACAGGCAACATTTGGAGTTTGTTCAAGAGAAACTCGTCACTTGTGGACAATTTCATATCGGCTTCACCCAGATTTGCCTGTACTTGTCTGCCAGTTTCAGTTTCAGTTTCTTAAGATGACGTCTCCGCGCTCGGAATGAATTCCATTACACTAACGTCACAGGTGCCATATGATGGAAAAGATCCAGAATGATCACGGCACAAGCCTTAAACCCATGAGCTGCATATAAACCCATGAGCTGGCCAGGTCCTGAGGCCCTACCTGGCCTGTGTTTTTGTGGTTTACCTAGTCTGTATGTTATACTGGTATTGTATTGGCCTGTCACTGGAATACTCTTGGTTACGTGTAAATGACATGTGTATTTGTGTATCTTATCTTCAGAAAAAGAAACATATATGTACAGTAAATAAACAAATAGTGAAAGGTCTGAATCACAACACATCTAGCCATTCTGTATAAACTCGTCTCACGTAACAGAAAGACAATTTGACAAGTAAAATGAGGTACTGTTGTGTTGTCAGAAAGCAGAAACACTGCCAAATGGAATAAAGAAATATCATTCAGAATTAGTAGGAAGCAATACGTTTCACTGATTTTGAGTTCCCTACACCCACCCACCCCCTTTTTTCTTTCAGAAAAGGAGCGTGCACCTATGCACATAAAATATCCCACACAAGATTGCATACAACAAAATGGTCCATGGTAAAAATTAAAAAAGAAGAAGAAGAAGAAAAAAAATCCCTCTTTGGTGGATGAATAAAAATACACATATACAGGACAAAAATAGAAGGATGGGTGGCGCCATGCCACAGTGACGTGCTTTCCACGAGAGACTATTTATTGTCACTCAGATGTTAGGCAGACATCTTCCTCCGCGCTAAAAATAGGAAAACACGTCAGACTGGTGGTCGAGTTAGAAACATTGTACCTGTTCGTCAGAACAAAGTCATTGTCGAGGCGTTGAAAGCATCTCCTACTGATACTCATCATGAAAACAAAGATTACTTATTCGTTTGATCTTTTCACAAGACCTGCTTTCCTACTCGCTGCTTATAATCAGCTCTTTCTCCCCACGACATTCATGATAATACGATATGACAGTAACAGACAAATGACAATGTATATGTATAATATATTGTGTGTTGTATTATTTTTGTGTGGTGTGTGGTTGTGTGTGTTGTGTGTGTGTGTTTGTGTGTTTGGTGCGTGTGTGTGTGGTGTGTGTGTGTGTGTGTGTGTGTGGTTGACTGGCTGTCTGGCTGTCTGGCTGTGGCTGTGTATATATATTCCTGTAATCTGTGCATTTATGGAGTAACAGTGCAGAGCTCTTTTGATGCTCTGTGATTGGAATGAGCACTCTTCGAACCTTTGATCCAGAAGATATATTTACCTTGCTCTAACATATCAGCAGGTAATGTGTTGTCCTGGTACGGTCATTCAGGTGAGTCTTTCGTATACAGCGCCTGTTGACTCGCACCACTGAGTGTTACTCGGACATTAAAACTGGATGACGTTCAACAAACTTCAGCTTAATGACGACAAGACAGAAGCTATCCTCATTGGCACCCGTCAGAAACTTTCTCAGCTGCCTCCTCTTTCTCTCCCATTATGTAACACATCAGTCCCAATTTCTGATTCAGCTAAAAACCTTGGTGTCTGCATTGACTCTACCCTCTCCATGAACAACTTTGTTTCTCAAACTGCCAGATCTTGCTACTATCATCTCCATCGTATAAGGCTGATCAGGAAGTATCTCTCTGTGGAAACAACTGAAAAACTCGTTCTCTCCTTCATAATGTCTCGCATTGACTATTGCAATTCACTCCTGTCTGGTCTTCCTGCCTCCACCATTCACATCCTACAGCGCATTCAAAACAATGCTGTACGCCTTGTACTCAAAAAGAAAAAAGCTGACCGCATATCTCCTCTCCTGGCACAACTTCACTGGCTCCCTGTATCAAAGCGCATACAATACAAACTAGACACCATGTGCTACAAAAGCCTCAATAACGCAGCCCCCGATTACCTGTCAAGCCTACTTGAGATCTATGTTTCCCTCACGTACCCTCCGCTCTGCCTCCGATCCTCTGAACTTTTCGCTTTCCACGCACTAAGCTCAATACCTATGGTCCAGGAGCCTTCTCTGTTTCTGGTCCACTCTCCTGGAACAAACTTCCTCTCTCAGTCCGTCAGCAACCTACTTTTGTCTCCTTCAAGTCCGCTCTCAAAACTCACCTTTTCTCCTCTGCATAAAATCCTAACCTCACTCAACCCCCCCCCCCCCCCCCCCCTCTGCAGCCTGTCTCCGCTCGGAGGGGAATCACATGGCTATAATATATAATTGTATATGCTATGCTCTCTATAATTTTCCATTGCTTTTATTCTTGCTTTTATTGCTTTTATTCTTTCTCCCCATTTATAGCCATGCGTGTGTGTGTGTGTGTGTGTGCGTGCGTGCGTGTGCGTGCGTGCGTGCGTGCGTGCGTGTGTGTCTGCTTCAGCGCTTAGATTTGATTTTATCAAGATTTTGCGCTATATAAATATTGTAATTATTATTATTATTATTATAAAATGACAACAGCCTCCCGGCATCCCAGTCTGTGACAGTATGACATACTACTGGGCGTCCGGCTGCTTGGTCAAGTGAATGTGCGACGACAGTGTCACTATAATCTCTTTCATGTACAGGATCCTACAGCTGTATCTTTGGACAGTTGTCAGAAATCTTTCACGTTATCGAGGTCACTCGCCATTTGTGTTTGAAAGGTATTTAAGACCTGCCAGTCACATTTTCAGGGGAAATGATTTTAGTGCAAAAGACTGGGTATGTAATAATTTAGAAAGCTTGTGCTGACATTTAACGAACGAATGATGAACGGTGTGAAAAAAAAAGATAATCAGAAAAGAAACAAAGTGCTGATTTTGGAGTTTATAAGAGAGAAGGATAAGGAGACAGGGACAGAGAAAACAGTTATCGTATCATGAACTTTCAAAAGAAAATGGTGTTAAGAAAAAGAGACTTTCTCACGAGGGCTTTTTTCCAAAGGGCAATATTATTTACTGTGCTATCACGCTATATACGGAGCAATCGTTAAAGGGGCAGTCATCAATTGTCAAAGGTCAACTGTCAAGGACGAGCTGTTGTTGAGCAGGTGAGAAGGTGCATTCGTCGTGGAGCCGTGCCGAGAAGACTGTAGTTATATCGAATCATTAGTTGATTTGACACATTCATGTTAGCTGCAAGAGCGATCTTTACGATACGACCACCAGCTTTTTTTCTGTTTGCGTTCATCGTTTACGGCACTGGGGGAAGCCTTTCCCAGACTACCAGCCTGTAATGACATACATACAGTCACTATGAGGGAATGCAGCTATCCAGGTTGTGTTCTTTGTTAGCAGTCTGCTCTGACTTTGTTCTCTAGTAGGAGTCTGCTCTGACTTTGTTCATTACTAGGAGTCTGCCCTGACTTTGTTCTCTGCAATGCAAGGAGTCTGCCCTGACGTTGTTCTTTACTAGGAGTCTGCTCTGACTTTGTTCTTTACTAGGAGTCTGCCCTGATTTTGTTCTCTGCAATGCAAGGAGTCTGCCCTGACGTTGTTCTCTACAATACTAGGAGTCTGCCCTGATTTTGTTCTTTACTAGGAGTCTGCCCTGACTTTGTTCTCTGCAATGCAAGGAGTCTGCCCTGACTTTGTTCTCTGCAATGCAAGGAGTCTGCCCTGACTTTGTTCTCTACAATACTAGGAGTCTGCCCTGATTTTGTTCTTTACTAGGAGTCTGCCCTGACTTTGTTCTCTGCAATGCAAGGAGTCTGCCCTGACTTTGTTCTCTACAATACTAGCAGTCTGCCCTGATTTTGTTCTTTACTAGGAGTCTGCCCTGACTTTGTTCTCTGCAATGCAAGAGTCTGCCCTGACTTTGTTCTCTACAATACTAGGAGTCTGCCCTGATTTTGTTCTTTACTAGGAGTCTGCCCTGACTTTGTTCTCTGCAATGCAAGGAGTCTGCCCTGACTTTGTTCTCTACAATACTAGCAGACTGCCATGACTTTGTTCTTTACTAGGAGTCTGCCCTGACTTTGTTCTCTACAATACTAGCAGTCTGCCCTGACTTTGTCTTTACTAGGAGTCTGCCCTGACTTTGTTCTTTACTAGGAGTCTGCCTTGGCTTTGTTCTTTACTAGGAGTCTGCCCTGACTTTGTCCTTTACTAGGAGTCTGCCCTGACTTTGTCCTTTACTAGGAGTTTGCCCTGACTTTTATCTCTACAGTACTAGCAGTCTGCCCTGACTTTGTTCTCTACAATACTAGAGTTTGCCCTGACTTTGTTCTCTACAATACTAGGAGTTTGCCCTGACTTTGTTCTCTACAATACTAGAGTTTGCCCTGACTTTGTTCTCTACAATACTAGCAGTCTGCCCTGACTTTGTTCTCTACAGTACTAGCAGTCTGCCCTGACTTTGTTCTCTACAATACTAGCAGTCTGCCCTGACTTTGTTCTCTACAGTACTAGTAGTCTGCCCTGACTTTGTTCTCTACAATACTAGCAGTCTGCCCTGACTTTGTTCTCTACAGTACTAGCAGTCTGCCCTGACTTTGTTCTCTACAGTACTAGCAGTCTGCCCTGACTTTGTTCTCTACAGTACTAGCAGTCTGTCCTGACTTTGTTCTCTACAGTACTAGCAGTCTGCCTGACTTTGTTCTCTACAGTACTAGCATCTGCCCCAACTTTGTTCGCTACGATACTAGGAATCTGCCCTGACTTTGTTCTGTGCAATGCTGGAGTCTGCCCTGACTTTATAAGTTTGTTCTTTACTAGGAGTCTGCCCTGATTGTGTTCTCTATAATAACTAGGAGTGTGCCCTGATTTTGTTTTCTACAATACTATGAATCTGCCCTGACTTTGTTCTTTACTTAGAGTCTGCCCTGACTTTGTTCTTTACTAAGAGTCTGCCCTGACTTTGTTCTTTACTAAGAGTCTGCCCTGACTTTGTTCTTTACTAAGAGTCTGCCCTGACTTTGTTCTGTACAGTACTAGGAGTCTGCCCTGACTTTGTTCTTTACTAAGAGTCTGCCCTGACTGTGTTCTCTACAATACTAGGAGTTTGCCCTGATTTTGTTCTCTACAGTACTAGCACTCTGCCCTGACTTTGTTCTGTACAGTACTAGGGGTCTGCCCTGACTTTGTTCACTACAATACTAGGGGTCTGCCCTGACTTTGTTCTGTACAATACTAACAGTCTGCCCTGACTTTGTTCACTACAATACTAGGGGTCTGCCCTGACTTTGTTCTGTACAATACTAACAGTCTCACATCAGTGCTAAGTGCAAAGATCGTAATGTCTTAGTGCTACGTAATTGGGTAAAAACTGTGAGGTTGGATTGACTGCATATCATGACTTATGAGTTGTACTTTCCGTGTAGCGAGAAGCTGTGGGTATTTACGGCCTGCTAACGACGTGCCTGACAATTTTGGTTTATCGAATGCATACAGAGACATGAGAAAAATAAGTGTTGTTTATTGGTAGCGTGGCATAGTGCTTACTGCAACAAACCGAAGGTTGTGAGTTTGATCCGCCATGTCCCAAAGATTCTCCAAATGTCCTTGTGGGATGCTTTGACAGCGTCTAGCTTCTATTCAAAGATTAATATGCTATAGGCTCAGTCACAAGAAGTATGTCTGTTCGTCTTCACGGGTTTTCCTCCAGACCAGCTTTCAGGTATTTACAAGAGATCAGAAGAGTGTATTTTATATGATCACATATATGGTCCAGATTTTTATGTGCATTTAGAATTGAAATGAAAATTGCGTAGTCGGTTTTTCGTTGTTGTCTTTTAATTAAACTTGGAGTTGTTTTTAAAGTGGTATTAGCCCCGATATGGCTCTAATGGTCGGCCGAACTGTAAGCAATATGAACTTGACCTTAAATCTTTACTACTCAGATTTTCTGAACGAAGTCGCAGGCTCCTGTGTTTCCAAAGATTGTGTGACGCCGATAGGAATGAGAGAGAACAGATCTGTTATACATTGTAATGTCTGATGTAGACATTTGCGTTATATTGCATGATACGATGATTTGTTAGAGGGCGCCTGCAGACTTGGCACCTCAGATTTTAGTTTTCAACACAGAACTATGAACCACAAAAGAATACAGCTTAACAGCAAATAACAAGACAAGACAATCTTTCCTTTTATTTTCGAAGGTCATTAAGTGAGCAACAAATGCTTTTTTTTTTTAAACTTCCAGCCATACCGTAAAAACAAAAAATGAAAAAGCTATTAATAATAACTAACCACTCGAGCACATGAGCAAAAATGAGAGCAAACAACACACACACACACACACACACACACACGCACACGCACACACACTCACACACACACACATACACACACACACACACACCACACACACACACACACACACACACACACACACACACACACACACACACACACACACACACACACAGAACAACTGAAAACCAGAAAGAAAAGCAGATCAAATACAGGCATTGAAAAATTCCCCAAATATCTGTTCATATATAATATATACACAGTTCTATGTCATGGATAAACAGCAGCAGCAATAATGCAACAGAACACAAGCACTTTCCATTTCCACCCTTCCCTCGCTCACCTCCTGCACGATCAGTAGATAGTAGGTGAATAACTTTTTCGTACAAAAACACTTCTTATTTTGATTAGAGAGAACATTTACATCTCGTGTCAGATTCGTTCCATTTTGAGATCAGGTCCCAGTTTTGTTGGTTTTTGTTTGTTTGTTTTGTGCATTTTTTATTCACCGTTTTGTTTTGTTTTGTTGCTGTTGTTGATTTCCATAAAGGTTGACTCACAGGCTTCGTGATGATATTTCTGGCACTCAGGAATTTCAGGATTGATTTGTGTCATTTAGCGTGGTACATGACGGGCAGGTTAGGGTGAAATGTGGAAGGAAGCGTTAAATATACATACATGCCAGTATGCATGGACGCACGGGCGCCCGCGAGCACGCAGGGACGCGCGCACACAGGTGTGCGTGCGCGTGCAAGTATGCGTGTATACTCGCATTCACGCGAGCACGCTCGGACGCACGCACACAGGTCTGCGTGTGCGCAGGTATGCGTGTGTACTCACATTAACGCGCGTGCACATGCACAAACACAATCAGACGAAAACGCGCACCAGCGTGCATGTATAGATACTATTTCTGTCTCTGCCTCCGTCTCTTTGTCTCTGTCTCTGTCTGTCTGTCTGTGTCTCTCTCTCTCTCTCTCTCTCTCTCTCTCTCTCTGTCTGCCTCTCTCTTTATTTCTCCGTCTGTATCTGTCTGTCTGTCTGTCTCTCTCTCTCTCTCTCTCTCTCTCTCTCCTCTCTCTCTCTCTCTCTCTCTCTCTCTCTCTCAATTAGACGAGAGTTAATCTGACCTTTTGACAATCGGATATTGAGCGAAATAGTTTCGCACGCATGTATACACTCATACCGATATGCAGATTACACACGCACAACACACACACACACACACACACACACACACACGCACGCACGCACACACTCACACGACACACACACACTGACACACACACACACACACACACACACACACACACACACACACTGGCACGCACGCACACACACACACACACACACGACCACACACACAACACACACACAACACACACTCACGCGCACACACACACACACACACACACACACACGCACGCACACACTCACTCACACACACACAAACGCACACACTCACACACACAGACACACACACACACACACACACACACACACACACAACACACACACACACACACACACGCTGACACACACTTTCACACACACGCATACGAGAGTTGACCTGACCTTTGACAATCAGGTATTGAGCGAGGTGATAGTGAGAGAGAAAGAGAGAGAGGCACGTAGGGTGAGGGAAGTCCTCATAAAGAGATCAGCCAACAACGCTGCATGCGTACGGGAAAGTTCAAGCCTCTGAGCTCTCACAATAGTTAAGGGCTGCAGTTTGTTCAAGGGTGTCATCGCTTGTGGACCATTACAAATGTGTTAAACGCTGTTTTGGAGGTGCAGTGTGTTTGATTTTTTAAGACCTAGAGAGACGCACTCCTCTGGGAAATCTTAAGACTCTGCCCGGAAAATATTTAAACTTAAGGATGCTGTTTTATGGAAAATGTTAGGACTCGGAAACATCATTTTCTGGAAGCTATTCTAGCTCGGTGAGTCAAGTGCTTTTTTCCAATTATATGCCTCAAAGACACAAATCTTTTGGAAAATCTTGAACGATTCGGTGTGGAATATTTAAGAAATCAGGGTCTGGAGAATCGTCATAGAAGCAGTGCTTTACAATTTCTAAAGACAAGGTGCTGTTTCTGGAAAATCTTGGGGACTTGAACAACTTTGACACAACAGAGCAACTCGTCAGTGGTCGCAAAACGATGGTGGATAACTGTGGAGGCCTTACGTTCCGCAAGGAGTAAGGAAGCTAGGAAGTGGAATTCATCTTATTCGTTTGTCGTAGCATAGACATCTAGAAAATCCTTACGTCTGATGCCTCATGTCTACGTATAAACATTGATGGTGATTAGTGCAAGTGTTGTTCTGCTTGTGGATTCGTTTATGTTCGTGGTAAGAACGTTTTGCTTTGCTCATATTTGTTCGTTCATTTTGTTCCGTTTTCTGTGTTTGTTTCTTTGTTTCTTTCATTCGTTCCTTGCTTTGTTATTCTTGTGGTTGTTCTGTTTTCGTGGTATGAAAATTTTGGTCACGTCACTATTTGTTCATATTTTTCAGGTTGTAAAAGGATTTTGTTTTCCTGTCTTGTTCTGTGCTTATGGGTATTGTCTTTGTGTTTTGGTTGTTTGTTTCTCTGTTTGCTTCTTTGTTTGTGTTTGGTTTTGGTCCGATCTTGTTCTGCCTTGTTTTGCCTTTGTGTTTTTTGTTTGTGTTTGTTTATTTTGTTTTTGTTTGTTTTCTGTTTTGTGTGTGTGTGTTTGAGTTTGTTAACGATAGGACAGTTTTATCATTTATATCGCATTTTTATCTGCTTTATTTTCATTGATTGCCTCCACAATAAGAAAGTTTGGAGATTTTCTTTCAGTGTCTTTAAAAACAATTACAGTTTCCTAGCTATGTTACTACTGAATGCCTCTACCATAAGAGAAGTTTTGATCGCTTGTTTTAAATCTAGATATCTTATTGTGTTGATTACGACCGATTGTTCTAACATAATTAACTTTTGTTTCCAACACTTTTATGCATTTTTCCCATCTATCCAACATGACTGATCGCTTTTGCCCTGAGAAAGCCACGAGAAATGTAGCATAGTAGGTCGGCACCGTTGTAGAAGCTGACAGCGGCAAGTCTTGAACCGCCTGAATTCCACGACCTAACATTTGGAGCGAAGCGACACTGAAATGTCAGATCAGGCGCAGAAATCAGCGCGAGTTGACACTGACCTTTTGGCGAACACGTCTTTCTGGGACAGATCCACTGACTTTTCGGCTTGCCTTCAGCAATAGTAAATAACCTTTTGTCGGGTGGAGGAACTAAACGTGTCTTGGGCCGGAGGGCTGCACACGCCTTGTTTTGTATGTCAGCGTCGTTTCAGATGAGACTGAACCTCACCCCCCCCCTACTCTCTCTCTCCCTCCCTCCCTCTCTGTCTCTCTCTCTCTCTCTCTCTCTCTCTCTCTGTGTGTCTCTCTGACTCTCTCTGTCTGTCTGTCTTTCTTTCTCTCTTTCTCTCTCTCTCTCTCCCCCTCATCCGTCCGTGCGTGCGTATGCCTCCGACTACGTGCAAAAGACGGAGAGAGAGAGAGAGAGAGAGAGAGAGAGAGAGAGAGGTGGTGATACGTGGAATTGTATTGGGTCAGTTGGCCTTCAACTATAAAAACTTAAAAATGTCTCGAGTTCTCTTTGTATCACGTTTATCTCTGTATACTGTCACTCATTTCACTTTCATCTGTATGTTACTTCAGTGTATGCGTTTTTATCTTCTTTGTTGATATGTAGATTTAGCAGTGAACACTATTTTAGGATATTTAGATGGTATCATTCTGATGTTATGTTGATTTCTTACAGCAAAATAAATTATTTGACTGCAAATAAAACCAGCTGTCGTTGTAAATGGAAATACTTCCTCGTTGTAAATGGAAATCTTTCCACATGATTTCCAATTGAAAGCGGTTGTTGACAAGGACACCCCTCGTTTGTTTCTATCGTGTGTAGAATTCTTGGAATCATGATAAGAAAAAATGATAAAATAAAAGATATAACTGTTAACAACTGTACAAAAAAATTCATAATATGCAGATGATACACAAATCATAACCCAAAATGATGCAACTTCTTTTGAAGAAACTATTAACATATTAAACAATTTTGGACGGAAATCAGGTTTAACAATAAACACCAGTAAAACACAGGCTGTATGGCTTGGAAATAAGAAAAGTTCTTCAACCAAATACCTATCACACCTGAAAATGGAATGGAATCTACCAAAGTTTAAGATTTTAGGGGCTTGGTTGACTGCAGGATGTGAAAAACTTATTTACAGTGATAAATTTTCCGAAATGGTAACGTTATTCAAGATATGGATAAAAAGATTAATCAGCCCACCGGGATGAACAGCTGTTCTGAAATCTTTGATTCTGTCTAAAATCGTACGTCTGTGGATGCTCCTCTCTAATCTGCCTGACACTTTAAAAAAAACACGCAAAAATCGTGCTTAACCCTTTGACTCCTGTACCATGTCCACCAGCATCCTGCATTGCCAATCATGGTAGCAAAGCAGGAAGCTGGTGGATAGAGTGAGTGAGTCAAAAGTTAAGTTTTTGCAGTTGGTGGATAGAGTGAGTGAGTCAGATGTTAAGTTTTTGCAGTTGGTGGATAGAGTGAGTGAGTCAAATGTTAAGTTTTTGCAGTTAGTGGATAGGGTGCGGGAGTCAAAGGGTTACACTTCACACGGAAGGAAAACCAGACCGTATCATTAGAAAATCTGCAATAAAAGGTATTCACGAAGGAGGAATGGGTATGGCTGGCATGAAACGATTTATAAACAAGCTAGAACTAACTTAATCTGAATATGGACATTCAGCAACACAAACCATATTTGGAAAAACGTTATAACCGTTACGTTTCCCATGATTAACAGCCTCGATAATATGGATCATGCCTGCCGGTTAGTACCAATGACACGGCAACATGTGTTAGATGCCTCATCATCATCATCATCATGTGCCCTGCCACATGGCGTTGGAGATCATGGCTCTCCATATGTATCTATCCCTTGTTGCCGCAATCACATCTATAATAATAATAATAATTACAATATTTATATAGCGCAAAATCTTGATAAAATCAAATCTAAGCGCTGAAGCAGACACACACGCAAGCACGCACGCACGCACGCAAGCACGCACACACACGCACGCATACACACAACACACACACACACACACACACACACACACACACACACACACACACACACACACACACACACACACACACGCATGGCTATAAATGGGGAGAAAGAATAAAAGCAAGAATAAAAGCAATGGAAAATTATAGAGAGCATAGCATATACAATTATATATTATAATCATGTGATTCCCTCCGAGCGGAGACAGGCTGCAGAGGGGGGGGGGGGGGTTGAGTGAGGTTAGGATTTTATGCGGAGGAGAAAAGGTGAGTTTTGAGAGCGGACTTGAAGGAGACAAAAGTAGGTTGCTGACGGACTGAGAGAGGAAGTTTGTTCCAGGAGAGTGGACCAGAAACAGAGAAGGCTCGTGGACCATAGGTATTGAGCTTAGTGCGTGGAAAGCGAAAAGTCAGAGGATCAGAGGCAGAGCGGAGGGTACGTGAGGGAACATAGATCTCAAGTAGGCTTGACAGGTAATCGGGGCTGCGTTATTGAGGCTTTTGTAGCACATGGTGTCTAGTTTGTACTGTATGCGCTTTGATACAGGGAGCCAGTGAAGTTGTTCCAGGAGAGGAGATATGTGGTCAGCTTTTTTCTTTTTGAGTACAAGGCGTGCAGCATTGTTTTGAATGCGCTGTAGGATGTGAATGGTGGAGGCAGGAAGACCAGACAGGAGTGAATTGCAATAGTCAATGCGAGACATTATGAAGGAGAGAACGAGTTTTGCAGTTGTTTCCACAGAGAGATACTTCCTGATCAGCCTTATACGATGGAGATGATAGTAGCAGGATCTGGCAGTTTGAGAAACAAAGTTGTTCATGGAGAGGGTAGAGTCAATGCAGACACCAAGGTTTTTAGCTGAATCAGAAATTGGGACTGATGTGTTACATAATGGGAGAGAAAGAGGAGACAGCTGAGAAAGTTTCTGACGGGTGCCAATGAGGATAGCTTCTGTTTTGTCGTCATTAAGCTGGTCTATTGTGTGTCATCCAGTTCTTAATGTCCGAGTAACACTCAGTGGTGCGAGTCAACAGGCGCTGTATATTATCAGGTGAGTCACTGTCTTGAAGTTGGGTGTCATCAGCATAGAAGTGGTGTTTTATAGAATGGGAGTTGATGATGGTGGACAGGGGGGAGGTGTAAAGAGTGAAAAGAACAGGGCCAAGGACAGATCCTTGTGGAACACCACAGGTCAGGTATGCAGGTTGAGAGTAAGTGCCATTGATGAGAACGGTTTGTTTTCTGTTTGATAGGTATGAAGTGAACCAAGACAGAGCAATGTCAGAGATGCCAAAAGTATGATGAAGTCTAGAAAGGAGAATACCATGATCAATGGTATCAAAGGCTGCAGACAGATCAAGGAGTGTGAGTAGAGAGACTTTGCCAGTATCAGTTGCAAGGAGGAGATTGTTGAGAATGTGTAGTAGGGCAGTTTCAGTGCTATGGCACTGGCGGTAGGCTGACTGGAAAGGATTGAGGAGATTGTTGGCAGACAGGTGAGAGTTCAGCTGGTTGAGGACGACTTTTTCAAGGAGTTTTGACCTCTCTGTCCTCGGCCACTCTGCAAGTCCGTCCAATATTTTTCCCCTGGGTCTGCCTACAAAGAATTAACAGCAAAAACTTCTCGCCTGCAAAGGGTTCAGAATAATTCAAGCACATGTAATTATCAACAAAAGAGGGCATGATAGTGTAACACCATCACTCAAAACCTCCAATGGTTTCCAGTCAAATCTCGCTGCCACTATAAAACTACAAGCCTTGCATATCGCCATTCTGATTGACCCTTACCACCGTGTCTTTCACATCGCCTCTGCACTTATCAAACATCACACATCCTGCAATCATTAAGACAATCTTCTGGAGATGCTAAAACATGATCTAAAAACCCTTTGACTCCCGTACCTCGTCCACCAACTGCAAAAACATAACCCTTTGACTCCCTCAGCTAATCCACCAGCTTTCTGCAGGAAGCAGGTGGATAGGCTGAGGAAGTCAAAGGGTTATGTTTTTGCTTTGCTAGCTTGGTCGACAATGCAGGATGCTGGTGGACAGGGTACGGGAATCAAAGGGTTAAAACAGCTGCTGGGCGTGCTTTCAGTGTCATCACATTATGTGTTTGGAACTCACTACCAACTGATCAGAGGGATATCCCCACCATTTCTCTCTCCGAGTCACAGTAATGACTTACCTGTTCGCTCAGGCCTTTCATTGTTGATATATTTATTGTACACTTTAACTTCTGGCTGCCGATCGTGTAGCATCGTGTAATCATGTCGTTTTTTAACAGAAATATTTATATGTCTATGTATAATCGGACATTCTTAATATGTATTGATCGGTACATGTTTGAATTTTGATATGTCCGTGCATATGTGATATATTAGCGCTTCTGTATATATTCCATTCAGTCTTTTAAAATATCTAATGCACAGTGAGTTCGAATGAGTTGGGAATAGCGTAATACAAGTATTAGTATCATAACTATATTATCATCATTCGCAATACAAGTATCACTATTATTACTTTATTATCATCATCATCGTTGACATCATCATCATTATCATTAGTAGTAGTAGTAGTAGTAGCAGTAGCAGCAGCAGCTGTAGTAGTAACAGTAGTAGTAGTTTTGTCCCTTCCACTTTGGGAGAGGGCTAGATGTTCGAAAAAAAATCACGCAAGTGCTTGGCTATTACCCTCCTAAACAAAGACTGTTAGGTTAGTTTAGCATAACTTAGTCCCCCCCCCCCCACTGTCTCCCTCCCTCCCTCCCTCTCCCTCTCTCTCTCTCTCTAAACAGACATTAAAGCATCGCCGAGATTCCATTAACAAGCTAAAAGGCAAATGTTCCGCTATTGAACGATCTGGATGTTTGCATTTTTATACACTCAATCGAACGTGTAAACGTTGTCAGAACTACTAGTGTCTGTTGTGTAACATAGATTGATTTTGTTGACGGCTGTATTTATATAAGAATGGTTTGTATTGTGATGCTGTTAATACGCATTTGTGTACTTTAGCGTTTATGATTTTAACTGTTTCCAATTGGCACGTTGTGTGTGTGTGTGTGTGTGTGTGTGTGTGTGTGTGTGTGTGTGTGTGTGTGTGTGTGTGTGTGTGTGTGTGTGTGTGTGTGTGTGTGTGTGTTTTAGTGTTTGTGATTTTAACTGTTTCCGATTGCCACGTGTACCCTTTGATATAGGCCACACAAGGATCTCTCTCACTCTCTCTCTCTCTCTCTCTCTCTCTCTCTCTCTCTCTCTCTCTCTGTCTGTCTGTCTGTCTGTCTGTCTGTCTGTCTGTCTGCACCCCCCCCCCCTTCTCTCTCCTATTGACCCATGATCTTTTTCGACTTTTCCCTGTCTCTGAGGAGACTTTATATTGTAAATCTGTGGAACGAGTCACACGAAAAGGATTGGACCAATCATATACAAACTAACGATAGAATCACCTTTACATGATGATTGACACTACAGACAGTAATTCATCGAACCCTACATTTTAATGTATGTGAACAGATTTATTGAACAAACATTTGAGAAACTTAGATGTGGAGCGTCAGAAATCTTTACACATTCTTGGTGAAATACAGCAGCTGTTAAAAGCGTTATTAGTTTTCAATTATATGGCTGATATTGTGGATGAAGTCAGTTTTGTTTTGCAATGTTCTGCTCTCGATGACTTAAGAAAAGAAATGATGCCACCTGTATAATGGGACTTCCCCACAAGAAGAACGTTTATTTCATTTCTCCCGACAAATAGCCAATGAAGCCTCACTTTGCGTTAGTTTTATACGTGTATCTTACAAGGATTACAGATAGGTCATAAATATTTATGCTTCTGTACATGTTTCTTTTGTTGCTGTCATGGGCGACGTTTGTGGTGTGGTTGCCTGAATCTCCGTGATTTATGAAATACATAAGATTTCGCCAAACCTGTAAGTGAATTTATTTAAATATTTAGTCAATACCCTTTCGTAATAGGCTATGGTCTAAATGAATAATTCATTTGACTCTGTATCTGTCTCCTTGTCTCCCTCCCTCCATCTCTCTCTCTCTCTCTCTCTCTCTCTTCTCTCTCTCTCTCTCTCTCTTCTCTCTCTTCTCTCTCTCTCTCTTTCTCTCTCTCTCTCTCTCTCTCTTCTTCTCTCTCGCTCTTTTTTTTTCATCCACTTTTCTTTTATTTTCTACAAACAATCCTGTGCATTTATTGTCTGTTGAAACCAATCAGGATTATTATAGCTGTCTGCTCCTTGAGTTTACATTATAGTAAGAGTGTATCATATCGGAAGATTTTTTAATTAAGTTTTTCTGCATCTCGTTGAAATACATTTACAGCACGATTTAGTCGTTACTGACTAGGCTACGTATATTGTAGGGTGTTGTTTTATGTGTATTTTTTTTAAAGAAGAGAACATCCATAGCAAAGTGCAACATCAACAACAACAAAGTCATCCAAACTATTTGTTTGTTTTCACGCTCTTTTAGTAAGAAAACAAACAAAAACATCATCCAAATCACGTAGCTACGCAACCAGTCGACCCAAATATATGAACAGTAACAGTTCACGCTATGTGACGACTTCTGTGTCAATAATTCGACATCCTCTGTACTTAAAGGAAAATGTCACCGACTTTTGGGTCTGTGAGTTGTCTGTGTGATTTATCTGTTTGTCTGTCTGTTGGGTCTGTGAGTTGTCTGTGTGATTTATCTGTTTGTCTGTCTGTTGGGTCTGTGAGTTGTCTGTGTGATTTATCTGTTTGTCTGTTGGGTCTGTGAGTTGTCTGTGTGATTTATGTTTGTCTGTCTGTTGGGTCTGTGTTGTCTGTGTGATTTGTATGTTTGTCTGTCTGTTGGATCTGTGAGTTGTCTGTGTGATTTATCTGTTTGTCTGTCTGTTGGGTCTGTGAGTTATCTGTGTGATTTATCTGTTTGTTTGTTGGGTCTGTGAGTTGTCTGCGTGATTTGTATGTTTGTCTGTCTGTTGGGTCTGTGAGTTGTCTGTGTGATTTATCTGTTTGTTTGTTGGGTCTGTGAGTTGTCTGCGTGATTTGTATGTTTGTCTGTCTGTTGGGTCTGTGAATTGTCTGTGTGATTTATCTGTTTGTCTGTCTGTTGGGTCTGTGAGTTGTCTGTGTGATTTATCTGTTTGTCTGTCTGTTAGGTCTGTGCGTTGTCTGTGTGATTTATCTGTTTGTCTGTCTGTTGGGTCTGTGAGTTGTGTGTGTGATTTATCTGTTTGTCTGTTTGTTGGGTCTGTGAGTTGTCTGTGTGATTTATCTGTTTGTCTGTCTGTTGGGTCTGTGAGTTGTCTGTGTGATTTGTATGTTTGTCTGTCTGTTGGGTCTGTGGGTTGTCTGTGTGATTTATCTGTTTGTCTGTCTGTTGGGTCTGTGAGTTGTCTGTGTGATTTATCTGTTTGTCTGTTGGGTCTGTGGGTTGTCTGTGTGATTTGTCTGTTTTGTCTGTCTGTTGGGTCTGTGAGTTGTGTGTGTGATTTATCTGTTTGTCTGTCTGTTGGGTCTGTGAGTTGTCTGTGTGATTTATCTGTTTGTCTGTCTGTTTGGGTCTGTGAGTTGTCTGTGATTTATCTGTTTGTCTGTCTGTTAGGTCTGTGCGTTGTCTGTGTGATTTATCTGTTTGTCTATCTGTTGGGTCTGTGTTGTCTGTGTGATTTATCTGTTTGTCTATCTGTTGGGTCTGTGAGTTGTCTGTGTGATTTAACTTTTGTCTGTCTGTTGGGTCTGTGAGTTGTCTGTGTGATTTATCTGTTTGTCTGTCTGTTGGGTCTGTGTTGTCTGTGTGATTTATCTGTTTGTCTGTCTGTTGGATCTGTGAGTTGTCTGCGTGATTTGTATGTTTGTCTGTCTGTTGGGTTTGTGAGTTGTCTGTGTGATTTATCTGTTTGTCTGTCTGTTAGGTCTGTGTTGTCTGTGTGATTTATCTGTTTGTCTGTCTGTTGGATCTGTGAGTTGTCTGCGTGATTTGTATGTTTGTCTGTCTGTTGGATGTGTGAGTTGTCTGTGTGATTTATCTGTTTGTCTGTCTGTTGGGTCTGTGAGTTGTCTGTGTGATTTATCTGTTTGTTTGTTGGGTCTGTGAGTTGTCTGTGTGATTTATGTTTGTCTGTCTGTTGGGTCTGTGAGTTGTCTGCGTGATTTGTTTGTCTGTTGGGTCTGTGAATTGTCTGTGTGATTTATCTGTTTGTCTGTCTGTTGGGTCTGTGAGTTGTCTGTGTGATTTGTATGTTTGTCTGTCTGTTGGGTCTGTGAGTTGTCTGTGTGATTTATCTGTCTGTCTGTCTGTTGGGTCTGTGAGTTGTCTGTGTGATTTGTATGTTTGTCTGTCTGTTGGATCTGTGAGTTGTCTGTGTGATTTATCTGTTTGTTTGTCTGTCTGTTGGGTCTGAGAGTTGTCTGTGTGATTTGTCTGTTTGTCTGTCTGTTGGGTCTGTGGGTTGTCTGTGTGATTTATCTGTTTGTCTGTCTGTTGGGTCTGTGGGTTGTCTGTGTGATTTATCTGTTTGTCTGTCTGTTGGGTCTGTGAGTTGTCTGTGTGATTTATCTGTTTGTCTGTTGGGTCTGTGGGTTGTCTGTGTGATTTGTCTGTTTGTCTGTCTGTTGGGTCTGTGAGTTGTGTGTGTGATTTATCTGTTTGTCTGTCTGTTGGGTCTGTGAGTTGTCTGTGTGATTTATCTGTTTGTCTGTCTGTTGGGTCTGTGAGTTGTCTGTGTGATTTATCTGTTTGTCTGTCTGTTGGGTCTGTGAGTTGTGTGTGTGATTTATCTGTTTGTCTGTCTGTTGGGTCTGTGAGTTGTCTGTGATTTATCTGTTTGTCTATCTGTTGGGTCTGTGAGTTGTCTGTGTGATTTAACTGTTTGTCTGTCTGTTGGGTCTGTGAGTTGTCTGTGTGATTTATCTGTTTGTCTGTCTGTTGGGTCTGTGAGTTGTCTGTGTGATTTATCTGTTTGTCTGTCTGTTGGGTCTGTGAGTTGTCTGTGTGATTTATCTGTTTGTCTGTCTGTTGGGTCTGTGAGTTGTCTGTGTGATTTGTATGCTTGTCTGTCTGTTAGGCGATTCTTTTATTTTTCTTTCCTTTTTTGGGTGTCTGGTTAGCATTTTGGTTTTTTTGTCCTTTCTCTCTCTCTCTCTCTCTCTCTCTCTCTCTCTCTCTCTCTCTCTCTCTCTCTCTCTCTCTCTCTCTCTCTCTTTGTGTGTGTGTGTGTGTGTGTGTGTGTGTGTGTGTGTGTGTGTGTAAATATGTACAAAATGGAGAAAGATGGAGCCTGCAGTCTCTCTCTCTCTCTGTCTCCCTCCCTCCCCCTTCTCTCTCTCCCCCTCCTCTCTCTCTCTCTCTCTCTCTCTCTCTCTCTCTCTCGCTCCCCGCCCCCTCTGTCTCTCCCATCTTCGTCTTCTAATGTGTTAAACGCTGGCAGAAATGACGTAACATCAACTCCTGTATGCAGTCCTGTTCCAAAAGCACATTAAAGAAACGAACATTGAAAAAAAATCAGTTTGTTTGCTCGAGAAGATATTCATGTATGCAGATGCATCAATATATGCGCTACATTACCATTGCCACATAACGGAGACCCAGAACAGGCGTGGAAGGTTCCATAAGTTTGTACATAAGCCTTCGCACTGGCGAGAGGTTTTAAGAATTTCTTTGGGGTTCTAAGCGAACGTAAACAGTATACTTCACATTGTCCATTTCTGACTTTGGCATACCGGTGAAACCATCCTTTGTTTACATGCACATCTCGATGGTCCTACTTGATCTAAAGCATGTCTTTAGCCTCGAACAGTTTGGAGTGCATCGTCTATAAATTTCACTAATACCGTGACTGTTCCACACTAATACCACGACTTGCCTGTTAATATATTGTTCTGCGAAGCGTCAGTTCACGCAATGACCACATTGCTTAGGGGATAAATGACGAAATGATGAAACGGTTCTAAAAGCTGATACATTTGAATCGATCCGATTTGTTCATTGTCAGAATCGCTCGGCAGTTTTCGTAAATCAACAAAAGGAACCGAAGGGATTACAATACCAGAACCTTTGGGAAGAAATCCGCGAGAGAGTTGACGATCAAGAACAACGTCAAGGTCCTGGACTGAATCACAAAGGACAATAGTGTCGTCACCTGGCTGGATAGAACAAAACTTTTACAGTGGAAAGCTTGTGCTTTGTGCAAATGACCACTGGTTCAGTCTCATCTCCATTAAACTGTAGCTTATTCTGTATCATCCAGAAGTGTTGACGTGTTTTCCCTTGCTTTGCAGCCAGTGAACGAAATTTCTGTAGCGGATCAAGCAACTTGTGGCTTGCACTAAACAACATCCACAATGCTCGTAGGACTGTCAATTACTTTGGAAGCCATGCTGAACGTTCTGCTCCAAGAAATGATGCTGTCGTCCTGCAAAGTGGAACGAAAAGGGAGACAGAGCGGCATCATTCTTCGACTCACACCGGCTGTCTGCTGGTCAGCCATTTCATGCACAGGGTCAGGGTGACAGTATTGTCTAGCATCGCCATAGATGCCCATCGTAGGTAGGTAGGGATGGAGCGCGGGGATACATTGACTGATAGTGATACAAAGGATAGGTCATGAATCTTCTTCACTGTGTAATTTATTTCTCCCTACCCGGCCAAGTCTGTTCGCCAACACACAGTGCTGTGAATTTTAACTTCGACATATTTGACAGTGACAGTGTGAGGCCTAACTGGCATCACTTGCCTGAGTATACACACAAAATACGAAGTGTTGAGTTAGAAGTACACAGAGCAACAGGTAACCACAACAACCAGTGAGAATTAGTGGACTTAACATCACAGAAACTGGGTCAGGTATTTGTGACAATGAAGACCACGAAGACTGCAACGGAGACAGAAACAAGGCGTGTCACGGTGACACAACGGTAACCACGTACACTCTTAAACACGGGATTGACACGTTTATAGGTAGAACAGCTGACCACAAAAATGGTGAAAGACATGAGTACAGTGACCAGCACAGATCTGATCACAATATTGAGACTCCAGAAGAGCAACAAATAGCTAAGCTACATGAGAAAATGAAGAACAATTACCGGTTGTCCGGCTACTCCAGAAATTTCATCAGTTTTAGAAGGAACCGCTGACTACCCATAGCGACTGTGGGTATTCTCGTAAACCACTGTGAAGACCCGTTTGTCAACTAACCATGATGTAACAGATGTCTCTCCAGAGACCGCACTGTACATAATTAACAGGCCTTCACGCCTACTCGTTGATCTATCGTATGGACTGGGAGGATTTCTACCGAGATTCGGTGTCCGTGTCACGGAAGTTGTTGTGTCCATCGACTGCTTTCATTTTTGTTTCAAAGCTATTGTGTCCTACCCTTCCTCCATCTCCCTTCCCACCCACCCTGCCAAAGGTCTAAATGCCTTAAAACAGTAAACCGATCGTATTCGTACTAAAACAAAGGCGTTGACGTTGCTCACATAAAGCTGGCTATCATCATCATCATGTGTCCTGCCGCATGGCGTTGGCGATCAAGGCCCTCCATATGCATCTGTGCCTTGTCGCTGCAAGTACGTCTTCCACTCTCTCTGTCCTCAGCCACCTTGCAAGCCCGTATAGTATTTTCTCCCTGGGTCTACCTGGTGCTCTCTTTCCCTCCACCTTTCCTGTTGTGACCAGGTACACTAATTTCCCTTTCCTCATAAAATGGGCTATAGATATTGCTTTTCTTTTCCTAATCTTCCTTATCAATGATCTTCTTGTGTCTGCCTCCATCAAGACTGTCTCGTTTGGCTATAGATTTCCTGAACAGCTCACGATCACTGTGGAGATGCCAGGTGCTCTTTGGGTATGAATACTATTGCCACCTGACGACAGTTCTGTGCTAGAAATTTCCTCTTTTCTATTACTCACTTTATTTCTGCCTTACTCCTTTACGTTCTGTCATCTCTTTGTCATTTTCTGCCTTTCTGGTCCATTCACTTGTATCTGTTCTATAAAGTTTTATATACTTTCTGTTAGGATTGATAATAGCGTACATGTATTTCTTGTTAACTGCATTCTTGGCTGTAAGGAGTCGTGATGTGCAGAAGCAATTTTTGGTACTTTGAGCGAGTATGTTTCAGAGTCCTTAGTTATAGTTACGTTTGTATTCAGGTTTTACTATCGCTAACTCTTCCCACCCCCCTCCCGTGAAAAAATGGGCAGAATGGTCAACGGTAGCGTCATATCCTTAGATATGTGCGCGAATTCATTGTTGTATGTACGTAGCTTTCATTTTCAATCTTTTTGTCTTTTTTATTCAGGGTCATTGATTTGTTGTGTACATTTTGCAATGGATGTAACCATAATATGGCTCTGCACGGTCGGCTGGGCTTCAAACAACAATAATGATAATGCATGTTACATATCAACACTAAGTTCAATCCAGTTCGGTTCATATTTTGGAACTATAATATGCGTATACGATTCGCATCACATGTACATCATCGTCACATTTATGTAAAATAGAAACACAAATCTGTCATAAACTATATGACAACATAAAAAGAAACCCTGAACGGATCAGATCAACATCAAAGCACAGTAACCTCATGAAAGCCTTCCATATTCACGGTTCAATGAAATGAAATTGATCATGTGATAGAAAATGTCAGCATCAAATGCTGTCACACACACACACACACACACACACACACACACACACACACACACACACACACACACACACACACACACACACACACACACACACACACACACACACACACACACACACACACACACACACACGAAGGATTGAAAGTAATCTTGGCATATGCCATAATTTCACGCATGTGTGTATTACTATTAGTGTGTGTGTGTGTGTGTGTGTGTGCGTGTGTGTGTGTGTGTGTGTGTGTGTGTGTGTGTGTGTGTGTGTGTGTGTGCTGCACGCGCGCACGCGTGTGTGTATATGTTTTTTGTGTGAGTGTGTATGTGTGTCTATGTCTGTGTTTTGATGTTAATGTGTCGCCAATGCATCATAATCGAGGATGGATCTCAGCACAGTTGACTGAATTCATTGACCGGTAGCTTATTGAAAATCCTAGATGCCTATGTTTGATGATATAGCACATTAGAAACAGAGAACATGAAAATATGGATACAGTTTCTCACGTAAGGAAGTTTCCATCAAACGTAAGGTTTGTCAGAGACATACGTAAATGACAACTTACCACACTGTTTGACAGAGGTAACTCAGCTGATAGTATAAAAAATATGTATGCACATATAGGGGGTGAATAAGCAAGAACAGTGATGTTAGTAGAGTGCTCTACTAATATTTAGGTCCTTCATATGTGCACTACACACACACGCACGCACGCACGCACGCACGCACGCACCACGCACGCACGCACCACACACACACACACACATATGTATATACATGTAGATTTTATGTATGTATGTATGTGTATGAATGTATGTATGTATTATGAACGTATGTATGTGTGTATCTATCTATCTAGCTAGCTAGCTAGCTAGCTAGCTATCTCTACATTATTATCTAGCTAGCTATCGTCTATTCTATATATATATATAATAATATACATACATACATACATTACATACATACATATATACATATATATATATATAATATATATATGTGTGTGTGTGTGTGTGTGTGTGTGTGTGTGTGTGTGTGTGTGTGTGTGTGTGTGTGTGTGTGTGTGTGTGGCACACAGGTAACTGTAAACCGCAGGCAGACAGTGAACGAAATATTCAGTAAGCCCTTGAGCATATGCAGAAATACCAGAGAAATCAGACTGTATTGTACGAAGCAGAAAACTCTCCCCACTCCCGCTCCGGATCAATCCATCCAAACGAAATAGTTTTACTTATTCATGTTTCTTGTTCTTCTTCTTTGTGTTAATATCAGCAGAAGTAGTAGTCGTAGTAGTAGTAGTAGTAGCGCACCTATTTTAACATTAATTTTATCAACAACATGGTCGGCGTTTAGGCAAAGTTCCGGCTACCAGTTCGACTGCAATGGATTGCGTGGTGGTGTGAATGTCGTTTGATGAAAGTTTGTGAGTGCAGCCTCGATTCCACCCAGTTGTGAAAAACCTCCTGGTCCTGCTGATGGTTAGGATAGGTAAAGCAGCAAGGGATAGGAGATGGGCACCGTCCTTATAGCTCTAGCCCTGAGAAAAGTTGAAGTACCTACCACCTCACCTACCTGCTATCTAAGGGTTACGGGGAACTTAACCTGTACCGTTTTATTGTTAGTGTATCTTTGTTCCCCTCATTCATTGTCTGTCACGATGATCTGTGCACAGAGAAACAACTGGATGGAGCGGTAGAACGGACCTACATCATGCAAGGCAACCAAAAAGGGGAAACCACCAACGTTGCTTTGGCGCCAGGGGAGAGCAACGTGGCTGAAGGCGAGGAAAATGACGGGCGCGAGACTTGGGCTAAAAAGATCGACTTCTTACTGTCCGTGGTGGGCTTCGCTGTGGATTTGGCCAACGTTTGGCGATTTCCCTACCTGTGCTACAAAAATGGTGGAGGTAGGTGTATCAGCAACATTCTGAATGATATATATATATATATATATATATATATATATATATGTGTGTGTGTGTGTGTGTGTGTGTGTGTGTGTGTGTGTGTGTGTGTGTGTGTGTGTGTGTGTGTGATTTTAAAAAAAATCACCAGGTTCATTGCAATGATTTGGCAAAAACGGAACAGAAATCAGTTTGTATTCCCCCTTTTAATTGTTTTACATGGCACACAGCTTACAACTATTTCATGATCCATTAAATCGACATACATACAAGATCGGGGAAAAAAACGTAATTCTATTTTAACGATTCTTCAGAAATCGAACTTTCCAGTGTTGATATCAGTATCACAGTACAGTTCAACACGTGCGACACAATCTGGCATTATTTTCATGTCTGCAAGACCACACCCAGAAAATACCCTACATGTCCTGTGACGGAGCTATCATGTGGATATCATCATCCTCATCATGTGCCCTGTCGCATGGCGTTGGCGGTCATGGCCCTCCATACGTATCTATCCCTTCTTGCCGCTAGCACATCTTCCACCCCCTCTGTCCTCAGCCACCCTGCAAGTCCGTCCAGTATTTTCTCCATGGGTCTGCCTGGTGTTTTCTTTCCCTCCAGCGGATAAGGGCCACCTAAAGCCCCAGCTGCCAGTGTTCGAGGGCAGGTCTTTTACAGTGTGCAGTTCGTTCAAGAGGGATTCATTGCACTCGGACAATTACATATGCGCTCCACCCAAGTCTGCCAGCGATTATCCGTAGACAACCTGAGCTGGCACAAACCCTGCATGCAGACAAGGTTTTGAAATCAGGAGGGCGGGAGAGAAGGGACATATGAAACAGTAAGCTAACACCACCAGAATGATGGAAACATTAAGGTGGGCAGCGAACAGGCCAGTTTTTAATGTTGCGGGTTGGTACTAAGCGGGCCTCGGTAGCTCAGCTGGTTGAGCGTCGGATTCACATACTAATGGTTTGTGGGTTCGAATCCCGGGGTGCGCTACATTAAAACTGGCCTTCTCACTGTCCCATCTTAACATCATTGTTGTTCTGGTGGTGTCAGTACAGGATTAGATAAATCCCCCTTCCCCAGCTTCCTGGGGATGGTTATCCCGTTGGCCATATCATCTGAGGTGGGTGCTGACGCAAAAATTGAACCAAATCAATCAATCTAAAGCCAATGTTGAGCTGGGATTGAACTTTTGACTGTGAGCAAAGGTTGGGATGGGGTGATCCCAACAAAAACCTAGAAGGCTGAAGTCAAAGGTATCAGCCTGTAAACACCTTGTAACACACCATGGTAACATGCAATGCAAATGTCTAAACGGAATGTCGCTCACCCCATGAAGTACCTTCAGGGTGGAGCAGCGCCAGGTCCTTTGCCTCAACTTCCATGGCAGCCAGCAGGAACTGGGAAAAGAAAAAAAGAAAAAAAAAACGGCCACATTTATCCAGATATGGTCAGACCATGTAGACGGCGAACGACTAAGAAGCTTGTTGCTTCGTTTGTGTAAGAATATGACTCACAAGTGCCTGTGTGTGTGTGTGTGTGTGTGTGTGTGTGTGTGTGTGTGTGTGGTGTGTGTGTGTGTGTGTGTGTGTGTGTGTGTGTGTGCAGGGGCGTTCTTGATTCCTTACACGCTGATGCTGGTGTGTGGCGGTATACCACTGTTCTACATGGAGCTGGCCCTGGGACAGTTCAACCGTAGTGGCGCCATCACCTGCTGGGCCAACATCTGTCCGCTTTTCAAAGGTCAGTTTTTTCCATGCGTCTGTCGTGTGTGTGTGTGTGTGTGTGTGTGTGTGTGTGTGTGTGTGTGTGTGTGGTGTGTGTGTGTGTGTGTGCGTGCGTGTGTCTACTGAGGCATTGTTAATACTCTTATACTGTCAGAAGGTAGTTATTCTTTTAATTCCTTTCTTTGTCTCCTTTTTACTTCCCTTTTCCGTCTCTTTTTTCTGCTTCTCGTTCTATTTCTGTATATGTCTGTCAGTCTGTCTGTCTGTCTGTCTGCCCTCTCTCTCTCTCTCTCTCTTTATCTCTTTGTCTCTGTCTGTCTATCTCTCTCTGTCTCTGTCTCTCTGCTTCTATCTCTCTCTCGCTCTCTTTGTTTCTCTGTTTCTCTCTCTCTCTCTCTGTTTCTTTTTCTGTCTGTCTGTCTCTGTCTCTCTGTTCTCGTCTTGCTCTCTGTCTCTCTCTCTCGCTCTCTCTGTCTCTCTGTTTCTCTCTCTCTCTCTCTGTTCTCTGTCTGTCTGTCTGTCTGTCTTCTCTCTCTCTCCTCCCCCCCCCCCCCTCTCTCTCTCTCTCTCCTTTTTCTCTCTCGATTTTTCCATTTCTTTTCTTTAATAATGTGTTGATAGTGGTTCTTTTCGCTTCATGTCTTAAGGTGTTTTTTTCCTTATCTGATAAACTGCTTTGGGTGTTTGGTTCTGGAGTTGATCATCCATTGGCCGTGTGTAGAGAGAACAGTTGTGGTTTCTGTTAGTTGTTGGCTGTGTTGGCGTTTTTCTTCGACACTCTTCTCGTGTGTTTCTCAATCTGGTCTTCATAGTTCCTTTCTTATACAGTGCAGGTGGCTGGTGAAATTAGACTCCGGGGAATATCTGGTCTTCCTTTCTGTCTTTTCTTTTTGAAATATGCATTGATGGTTCTTGCCTATTTTACATTCATTCATGCATTTTTGCAGGCTGGTCCGTTGTTTTGATAGAGTCGTGGACTCCAGATCCGATATTTCCAGCCGAGTCCCAGCCCTCAACATTGAAGATCAGACCTGTTCGCTGATCATCTTGTGTGTTTCTTGAGTCCGTTCTCTCTCCTCCCCATTCAGAGACCAGGCCAGCACGTAGAATTTTGTGCAGGCTCAGGGAGTCTGACGGATAATTGCCAGCAGATGTGGGTGGAGCGCATACGGAATTATCCACATGCGATGAATCCCTCTTGGACAGACTCCAGATTTATTCGTTTGCTTGTTAATGCATTCATCATTCAAGCCTAGTTATTATTCATTCTCTTTCTGGTGATGGTTATAGTTATGTTCTCGTTGTCATCATGTCTCCCTTGTTTGTTTATTTTTTTCGGTTTGTTTTTATTATTTTTTTGTTATTTTTGTTTTCTATCGGCGTGCTTTATGTAAGTGTCGTACATTAAAAGAAGTCATGAAAATAATAGTAATAGTAACTGCAACAGTCATCATCATCATCAATATCATTACCATCATCATCATGAAAACAATAGTAATATTAACAGTAACAATCATCTCATCATCATCATCATCATCATCACTCATCACGTCATCATCATCATCATCATCATCATCGTCGTCATCAATGTTATCATCATTGTTGTTGACTGTTTCTCGGTGTAAGCACAGTATACAAACACACAACAATCCCCAAGTGCTCAGTGTTATATCTTGTATGTGTCTCGTGACATGTATTGACCCTGTCTTTTCCTGCTAGATATATGTTAAACAAACACTAAATCTGCATGTTGTTATATCACGATTTACACTTGCTGAACTTTCTGTAGCAGGCAATATATTGATCAGGATGCATCGAGAGATGACAGATTGCCTTTTTACGGCCGTTGATTTTCGCAGGTTCGTATGTTGCGAACGTTTAAAAAGTTATATATAATAATAATAACAATCATAATAACAACGATATGAAGAGTGTACAAACACCTCACCTCACGAGAGCGTTAAGCACTTAACAAAAACCTAACTACCAGAGGCAGACAGGCGTAAAGCAAATACCTGTCAACCACTATCGTTTGGTGAAACGGACGAACTAGAAGACATATACCATGTTTAAAAGAAAATGTCAAACGAATTACAATAAAATATCTACTTCCACGTGTCAGTAGGTCATCGTGGTATATGATTAGAGAATAAAAAAGGGTCATGAAATCATGTCTTTTTTATACTGGAGACGAAATTGCTCTGTGCAGTTTTTTAAGCTGAAACGTCAGTTGAAACCTTACTCTTCACGTTTTGAATAAGCATGATTTATTATGTTTCCACCACACACATACATACATACACATACACACACACACACACACACACACACACACACACACCACACACACACACACACACACACACACACACACACACACACACACACACACACACACACACACACACACGCTCAGGCACAACCACACACACTCTGTCTCTCTCTCTTTCTCTCTCTCTCTCTCACTCTCTCTCTTTCTCTCTCTCTCTCTCTCTTTCTCTTCTCGCCTCGCCTCGCACGTATACGCACTCGCACATATACACAAAGTAAGCGTTTCCTCTTACTACTCAACATCAGCAGTCATTCTGTAGATTAGCATGTCTTTTTCTTTTCATTCTTTTTTCTGTAGTTGATTTTCTATTCTTTTTGTAGTAGATTATCTGTTCTTCTTAGAACAAAGTTCAGGCGATTTGCTTATAGCGAATCTTCATATTGCCAAAAAGGACGCCGTGACGTTTATAATACATTAAAAACAAATTGTTGAATATCATAAGATTAATAATATCCTTGCTGTAGGTGATTGGAACATTCCTATGTATCCATTGATGATTTATACTCATAGTTTTGAGAGTCAATGATTTTGGAGGTAATGTGGGTCGTTTGATTTTTAAAAAAATATAAAATCATCTACTATTACAAACGGTAAGACTACAGAAGAGTGGATTATTGTAGAACGCTTATGCAGACAGCAAGATCTAATTTTACCATCTTTTTATTCTTTCTGCAGTGATTTCAGTTATGATGGTAAGGGAAGGGCACTCAATGAACGAAACCAAGTCCATGGCGAAGAACTTAAATTTCCAGGTTGGCTGGTGATACCTATATAAATAAGCATAGAATGTACAGCCTGTTTTGAAAGATCTCTGCGTATCTAGCCAGTCTTGATTTATGGCTGAGAAGCCAGAGCTGGACTCTCAGAAAAGCTGACTGAAAAGAATTGAGGTAGCAGAGATCTGGTTTTATCGAAACTACTACGTGTCAGATGGACAGATAGTGAAAGTGTCCTGGAAGAACTTGATACCGCCAAAAATTTACTAGCAGACATCAACAAGAGAAGACGAGAATACATTGGCCATGTCTCACGTAGCAAGAACACAGACCTCATGGCAACCAATTTTCAAGGAAAAACAGGCAAAAAGGAAGAAAGGCAGACCTCAGGTCTCATCCATCGAGAACATAACAAACATCAGTGCCCTAAACATTCAAGTCAAGGCATATAGAAGTCAAGACAGCCATTTGTAGGCGGGTAGCAGTGTCACAGAGTGCAGTAGCCAACACTAAACGTGGTGATGCCGACGGCTCTGCATATACTTGACACCTGATACACTCAAGACCTAAAGAATTGTAAAACTACTAATTGTAACTTTCATATATATATAATGTATGTATATATGAAAAAAAAAACAGGAGCGATTGCCAGGGAGTGCTTTGCCAAGTGAAATAAATGTGGGTGCATTGTTTCGGCCCAAGAGAGGGAAAGCAGAGCTGTCTCCCTGGCAAAATGGCACAAACGGAGAGAAGTAAACAATAAACCAGACAAATTAGACCTTTCACTCGACAAAATAACTGACTAGTCTGAAATACAAAACAAAAACTTTTTGAGAAAGACAACGCAGAAGATAATGTGTGTATGTATTTCTCTGTCTCTCTCTCTTCTCTCTCCGTTCTCTCCTCTCTTTCTCTCTCTCTCTCTCTCTCTCTCTCTCTCTCTCCTCTCTCTCTCTCTCTCTCTCTCTCTCTCTCTCTCTCTCTCTGTGAGTGTGTGTGCGTGTGAGTTGTGTGTGTGTGTGTGCGTGTGTGTGTGTGTGTGTGGTGTGTGTGTGTGTGTGTGTGTGTACATGAAAATTTCCGTGTAATGTTCCTTCTTTGTCTCTCTCTTTTGGACCTGTCGTATTTATTGTTGCTGCGTCACAGTATAGACAGGACAACCCCTCGCCCTTGCGTGTAGATCTAGATATGTGTATGTGTTTGTGCTTGTATAATATGAATGTATTTATGTGTCTGTGTTCACTTTCATGTGTGTGTGTGTATGAAAGTTTGTATCTATCAGGTCATTTAGCAGTTTTCTTCCTTAATATTTTTGGGACAGATGTCACTAACACCTATTTCTAATTCCATCTTATGATTACGGATTTGCTTTTTTTGGTGAACTCTGTTTATGCTGCACTGGTACATTGGCTTGTGTCTCTGAGATGTTTACTCTGCATAATACATGGACATGATAATTCTCGCACTCACCACCACCCGACACCCAATCTTTTTTGTAGGGGTCGTCAGTGGCCTTCGCAGTTAAAATTCTGTCTTTGTCTCTAGTCTTTGTCTGTCTCTCTGTCTCTGTCTTCTGTCTGTCTCTCTCTCTCTCTCTCTCTCTCTCTCTCGTCTGTTCGTTCTCTTCCTGTCTTCTGTCTCTCTCTCATCTCTCTCTCTCTTTGTCTTTCTCTCTCAGTCTCTCTCTCTCTCTGCTCTCTCTCTTTTCTCTCTCTCTCTCCTCAGTCTCTCTCTCTCTCCGCATGACAGAAACACATGCAAGTACGCAGGCAGATGTAGACCTTTGCGTATGTCGGAGTGTAAGCAGAACGTCAAATTACAGTTTTGTGGCAGCTGCAAATTTTAATTTAAGTGATGAAGAACAAACTGATTCAAAGAAAATAATTAATGTCCACATCTGATAGCATAAACAACACGTGATTCGTAGGCCCGATGTTATTTGCTGAATCATCATTAAATTTTGCCATGTGAATCATCACATCTTAATCTGCAAACTAAGGTAAGATAAACACAAACACAGAGAGAGAGAGAGAGAGAGAGAGAGAGAGAGAGAGAGAGAGAGAGAGAGAGAGAGAACGAAAAAGAACAAGAAGCAGGTGAAAAATACACCGATCCCTGCATAGTGATTTACAAAAATTAATGCAGCTGGTGTGTGTGTGTGTGTGTGTGTGTGTGTGTGTGTGTGTTGTGTACACAAAGCAAATAATAAAGAAGAAGAAATCGATCATAGCGTATTGATTAAAGTTAGTGCCTGTATGTGTGGAATAGGGGTGAGGGTGTGTTGTGAGTGTGTGTCTGTCTGTGTGTGTGCGTGAGAGAGAGAGAGTGTGTGTGCGTGTGTGTGTGTGTGTGTGTGTGTGTGTGTGTGTGTGTTGTGTAACAAATGAAGGGTTAAGCGAGAAAAGGAGCAAAACGATGATCATACTCTTTAAAGCTTAATGCAGTGTGGATGTATGTGTGTGTGTTGTGCGCGCGAGTGTGCGTGCGCATGTGTGCGTATTTGTGTATTTCGTCCTCCATGCCCCAATTTGGCATAAAAGATCTGTTAAATTTGGACATTTGTGTATGCGAGCGTGCCAGTGTGTCCACATACGTTAACACATGCGCGCTGGAGCGTGCTTCGTACATATACAGTCTGAATCCTTGAGCATGCACGCGCGTGCGCGCGTGCCGTACACGCGCTGATGTAGTGAGCCACTGCGACGACGGCTGAAGGTGAGGCAATAGAACGTAATGCTGGCCTCACTTGCCGATGAAAGAGGCGGTTAAAAGCTGGCCCAGTCCCTCCATCGATTGGTCCATTGGCCGCGCTGTAGTGACTTCCGGCCACACAGAAAGGAGCGGAGCGCGACACCCGACTGCCACCCTGCGGGTCTCCCGCCTGCTTGTGCCGCCCGACATCAGAATGGCTCTAATGAATGAGACCCACCATCGTCACAGCCACCACCACCAACACCGCAGCGACCACCACAACCCTCACCACCACGGCAACGTGTAAACCACCACCACCCCTCTTCTCTTTCTCCTCCTTCTTTTCCCCTCCGCCACTGCCGTTCTTCGCCATCAGTTTTTCTCTCTCCCATCCCCTTTTTCAACGTCTGCTTCTTCTCTTTCCTATCTCTGAGTGTTCTTCCATTAACAGGCAAAAGAATGGCGTTTTTTTTGGTTGGCTATGTCAGATCTGTGCCTGGTGATTTTTTTGACTGTCAAAAATAGTTTCCGTGCCTTTGATTATGTTCCGTCCATCACCAAGATAATTTGGAGTTGATCTCAGTTGCAGAATTGACTAGGACTCTGTGGCCTTCAAACGGACAAAATCTGGACAAACAACAATCTCTTGAGATCCAAATCCCACTTTTACAACTCAAGATATTTTAGGAACAAAAAAACAAAAACAAAAAAATACAACACACGAAAAAAGAATCGGAACGCGTATTTAATACAACCAGTCAAGACAGGCGCAATTTTTTGGCCAACTGACTTTTGTCAAAATGCAGACGTAAGATCACAAACGAAAAACACCAAATACAAAAACTTGAGGAAAAGACTATAACTTCTCTGCTGCTTCGCCCATGGGGTGAAAAGGACTGATTTTTGTATTTGGTTTTTGTTCGTTTGTGATCTTACGTCTACGCTTGACAAAGGTCAGTTTGACCGAAAATTTGCGTCTGTCTTGTCTGGTTGTATTAAAATGCGCGTTCTGATTCTTTTTTCGTGTTTTTTTTCTGGTACCTGTTTGCTTGAACGTGGGTGGTCACACATGTTTTGGATTTCAAGATATGTTGTTTTATATCTAGTGAGTAGATCAAAGAGTAGTCCATACGACCTCCAATAACTTGTAGTTTATAGATGAAGCCTCATCTGGCGTAGTCATATTTCAAGACTTCCACCTTCACAACCTACCAACCATAACTCTATCCGGGGGAAGAGAAGAGGAAGACCCAAGACGAGGTGGAGGCAGTATTTTCACAGAGACTTGCTTTTGATGAATCGTTGATAGATGAGGAGCCCAGATTCGCCAGGAATGGAAGCTCCTGTAATTATCTGATGCCCCAAGCATAATTATGTAATTATGTAAACTAAAAACGAGAATTTTAACATAATTTTTTGGAAATGTGTCAGTACATGAAGTATATCCTTCCGAAAACTAAATCTGTAAAAACAAAAGTGCGTCTAGGACATTTTTGATGATATAAATATCGTTAAGGAGTTGTATTGTGTTGTTGAAATGGTCATTTTATTCCACTCACGACAATTTTTATGGGAGCATGTCACTGAGAGATAGTAGGAAGAATAGTCTGTGTTGGTGTGGCTGTTGACGTTGGCTCAGTCTTGATCAAATCTTACTGGCCTTCAGTTTTATGATCACTGTCCACCCCTTTACAAATGGTCACTGAACAGATGCACCCATAACTGTGCAACCATAGAGGCGTCATGACCGTCATAATGCCGAAGATCTTTACATTTTATAGGTTTAAAGGTTTTGGCTAATCCTTGAGCTATTTGGCATACTATCAAAAGTTTTGAAAACCTCTGGTACGTTGAACATGACAAGAATTGCCAGTGCAGACCTGACTTAGGGATAGATGCTGTATGCAACACCCACTCTGAGACCAGGACAAGCAGTTATGGCGAGGGGGAGAGGGGAGGGCAGATGCGACATACCACTACTGCCACTTTGCCAGACAAATGAGAAAATGATTGAAAGAAAAACGGTGACACAGGGCGATAGAGGAGAGTAGGAAAGTGTGTCCCACAGACCGGCCAGAGGACGATAGCAGTGAAGCAATTGGCCGCTAGTTGTTCCCACGGAAGTCGCCATTTCCACCCCGGTTGAGGCTTCAAGGAATGTAAGGGTAAGATCTTTCCCACCTGCCCCTCTTTCTTGTCAAGTCAGGTTAACTTTATTATCTCCAAAAGAGACATGTCATCATGCCAAAAAAGTGCGACACCTATGTGTAACATCCACGTTAAGATATCATAACATGCAACTTAAAAATAAACTCAATCCTGTATGCAAAATAAGCTCCTGTAAAAGGAAGTATGCATATCCCCACCACACGCGCGCGCAGACAAACCACACACACACACACACACACACACACACACACACACACACACACACACACTACACACACACACACACACACACACACACACACACACACACACATCATGACACATTTCTGGGAGAGGAAAGTGCAGTTTGATACCTGACAAACTGGGTTCGCTGTAGCCGAAAATGTAGTATCCCAAGAACAAGCCTGTTATTTTACATTCATCTCTTGCTGTTATTAGATGAAGCTGAATGGTATTGAATGCTGAAGTTGCAGTTTCTCAGGATGACGTCTCCATAGTCACAATGAATTCCACACACACTGACATCACTGATGCCATGTGATGGAGAAGATCCAATATTAAAGGCTGAAAAGAAATCAATACACAAAATTCATACAAAGCTTCCAGGTATTTCTGAATGCGCATATGCATGGTACTAGAATGTGAGTGAGTATCTGTAGATCTGTTTTGCTTGCATGCAAACTGGAATGGGTCTGAAGATTGTGTGGCATGTTTTAAAATTGTTCAAGTCTAGAGAGGATGATTCTCTCTAAACACCAATAAGGAGGATAAGAGCAACAGCTCAGTAATCATTCAACCATATTGGAGCATATCAAGAGCCACAAAGTGAAAATGAATCAGTCAGGTTGGGTTATTTCTTAAGGACAGATGATAGCAGTTTGCCATGGCTGTGGTATACCTTTCCTGACAGACCACATAAAGAGTGGATATAAGAAAGAGAGACGGAGGAAGAAATGTGAGCATGAAAATTTCACCTCGTCGAAAGGGAGAGAGATAAAGATGAAGATTTTGTGCCAAGATCTCTCGCACTTCCTTCGTAAAAGAGCTACAGCTTTTTGACTTCGTATCACACGATCACGAAACTGTCTTTGTATAGTAACCTATTGCCAAAAATGCCTGACAGCAGTGGTGACTAATAATGGAAGTGGAAGAGTTGCAAGATACATTAATGTTAAAAGATCCAAAACAAGTGTGACTGCCCGCGCCCAAGCAAACAGGAACCAGAAGAACAAGAAAACCAATATAAGCGCGTATCCAACAAAACAAAACAAAACAAAACAAGCGCAAATTTTCGGCCAACTAGCCTTTGTCAAGCATTAATGTTAGTTAGGGTTCAGGGGCTGGGGCATTTCATGGTTTTTGTTGTGTTTTGATTTTACTTTACCATCTCTCGTCATTGTTCCCACATCACTCATTTTGATTTTTTAACATACCCTCAGACCCACTGAAACAGAAGTCACCCTGAAAGTCAGGCACAAAAAGGGCTACAGAATTTGGGACAATTTTTCTCGGTGGCAAGGGGGTACATGCAAACAAGGATGATACCGATGCTGATGTGGAGATTCTATTTCTGATTGAGACTGCATGACAGGATTGAACTTGACGCTTGCTTTTATAACAATTCTGGCATCAACCAGACCAGAGAGGTACAGACACTTGCTCTGTTGATCAGGAAACATGAACAACACATTTTGAGCAGTATCGTCATTGACGCATCCATATAGGGGATGAGACTTGATTGTGTGGTCCTAGTTTCCCCAGTGACCCAAAGCAAACTCAGTTCTGGGTAGGGGTTGGTAAAAGCTAAAAATTGATAATAGTAATAACAGTGATTATTTCATTTACGTTGCGCAAACAGTCCATGGCAAAAGTGTCTCGTTGCACTTTGAAGCAATAGAACAAACATGCGCGTGGCACACACACACCACACACACACACACACACACACACACACACACACACACACACACACACACACACCACACACAGGAGACAGAGGATGCTGACTAGGGTAAACTCGACCTGCTGAGCGTGTGACCTTAACCCAAGTGTCATCCTGTATCTCTCATTTATAAGCATACATGCTACATAGACACTTACGACACTAACCACACACGTGCGCGCGCGCGTGCACGCACGCACACGCACACACAGAGAATTCTGAACACACACGCACACACACACACACACACACAAACACACACACACACACACACACACACACACAGAGGAGGGAGAGAGAGGGGGGAGGGGAGAGAGAGAGGGAGAGGATGCTGCTGATCCAGAGTACACCCACAGTGATTCCAACTACTGAACGTTTGAATCTGCACTTTCTTCGTCATCATGCATTGTGTACACTACTTTGCTGTGGTGTCTGGGATCACTGGCATTTTCACTGGGTTTGGGTCGTCAAAAATCATTGACACATCTCTGCAAATCAGCCCTTCGTTTTCTTTTTTCTTTCTTCTTTCTTTTTTTCATATATCAAGACCTTCCCTCACCCCCTTTTTTTTTTGTTTTTGTGGGGGTCCAATTTTCTACGCTATCGTAATGGCCACAGAAGGCGGCATAGTTTTTATAATACACTGATGATGATGTCCATGAAGATCCAAACATGATGCTACGAGTTCTATCTACGTTGATAGCACCGTACTATATCAGTATATGCTTCCAGTCCTACTTTATTCTGGCGTCAACCAAGCCTGAGAATACAGACACCTGCATTGTCGGTCAGACGATCTGACCAATAATGACGCATCTGTAACGTGGATGTGTGGTCCAGTCTTTCCAGTGAGTCAAAGCACGCTCAGCTCTGGGTAGGAGCCGGGTGGAGCTGAGAAATCCCACAGTGATTTCTAAAGAGACTGACGGGGAATCGAATCTACAACCTTCCAGTTGGTAATCTGTTGCGCAAATCACTACGCCATAATGACTGGTTGTTATTTTGATATGATTTGGCATCCACATCCACTCAAAATCAAAATACGTCAGTGAATCCATGATTCTGTGACCTGTTTATTTGTATATAATCTTAAAATACTGCATAAGCGCATCTTTCCAGCAATATCTGGCCTATACATTTAAATATGAAAACAGGTGGTGTACTCACAGAATTGGTAGATCACAAATTAACACAGAATGAAGACGAGTTAGCAAATTCATCCTTTGGTTCTTCAAAGACATAGACAAACACAATGATATAAACAGAAGCTGAAGTTTACAGACGAAAATACATAGAACAGATTTAAACTGTGGATACTCATAGCATAAACAGCTGCCCTACACCCGTGACAAAAGAGCAGTTTTCTTGTGACCCTGGAGCCAAGGGAGAGTAAGAGCTAGAAGGGTAGGGATAGGCAGACGACATAGACATTGCTGCTACTTTGAAAAGCAAATGAGAATATTAATGAAAGAAAAACTGTGACCCAGGACGGTAGAAGAGAGTAGGAAAGTGTGTCCCAGAGTCGGACTAGAGGACGATGGCGGTGAAGCAAATGGCCATACCTCTTCTTCGCGGAAGTCGATATTTCCACGTGGATGGAGGTTTCAAGGATCTTTTACCGTAAAATCTACTTTGTCTGTCTGTCTGTCTGTCTGTCTGTCTCTTCTCTCTCTCTCTCTCTCTCTCTCTCTCTCTCTCTCTCTCTCCTCTCTCTCTCTCTCTCTGTGGTGTGAAAAACATGGGGGAGGAATTCAAAACTCGGAATGTTTGAATACATTAGGCCACGGTAGATGCATTGTGGGGAGCATGGAAGTTGGGGAGAGTGTGATTTGGGCTCCATCGTATTCACATGAAATTCAGAGCTCATGATGCACATGCAGTTTATACAAATATAGAATAAACCTCGTAATATCATACATAGGCTAAAAGTGTGATGGAAGAAAGAGAAAGAGAACAGTGTTAATGCAATGTATCCCCCTGCTCCTAAGTCAGAGTGAAAGTAGAGAGAGTGTTTCCAGCCTGATTTCTTTTCCCCTGATCTTTTCTATTATCAGTGTTCTTTTTTTTACTATATTAACACCTTTATTGCTCAGTCATGTGTGTTCAATGTGGGGAAGCTCCGCACTTTCATATTTGCTGACAAATACTGATAACTGTAGCTTTTGCAGTCTTGAGGAGAAAAAGCACTGCACTGAACACTTTGTTCAAATTGATAAAAGTCCAACAATTTTGGCAGAGTATTGAATGTATGTATAACTCTAAATGGGACCTAGCTTCCAGTATAACGATACCTAAGGATAGGTTGGTCCTTTTAGCCTAAACATTTTGAACTATGATGATACACTAGATTTTATCATATTAATTGCTAGGAACTGCCTTAATCATGAAAACTGAAATCTTGTGAACATGATTATGAATGTTCAGGTTCAAGACAAAACAATTGAAGATTGACCAGATTGACCCTCAGCACCTAGTTTTGCATCTACTATCATTCTGCCTTGACGAGTTTGCATTGGTTTTGTTTTAATAGGTTACTAATATAATTACTGCTTAGTTTATGACAGCACCAACACATGGCACATTGTCCATATCACAGGCAGACACAGACATATAGATGACGTATATTGTCTATTTTGTAGCGCCACGTCATGCTATTTAAAAATAAGTGAATATGGACGTGTCTACAGAAAGTGGTTTGCAGCATACCGAACCCAGAGTTCGGAGTTTGTTTACCACAGGTATATCGCACTCGGACAGTTCCACATGGGACTCCTCCCAGATCTATCTGCATTTGTCTGGCAGACATCCACATGGGGCTCCATCCAAATCTCCTTGACCTTGTGCGAAACTGTGCACTGGCAAGGTCTTGAAATGGGAAGGGTGTGGGAGGAACGGGACCTGTGGAACACTGAGCTAATACACCAGAATGACTATGGCGTTAAGATGGGCAATGGACAGACCACTTTTTAATGTGTAGGCTGGAAGTGAACTCCAGATATCGGAATCTTGAGTCCACGCTTTGTCAAATGAACCAATCAGCCTGCGTCCAGAAAAGAGGACTCCCATTCATAGCAGAGACAATTACCCCTGGGAACCCAGTGGAAAAAATACATCAGCTTGTTGAAGATGTGAAGAGCGAGATAACCGTGGCATGGGTGATACAAGGGCCGTATGCTGCAGTTAGTTAATATTTTTCCGACTGATTAAATGGACAGAAATCAGTTCTATAAAGCTTTGTAACTCGTAAGTAAAACACATATGACCATGTACATATCGACGCTTGAATTCCATCAGTAGATATTATTGAAGTGTAGACAGTGCTAACATGTGGATTATGCTCCTTACAAACAGAAAAATAAGTAAACAAAAAAAACTAATAGATGGTCGACTCACATTAACAATTTTCTTCTTACACAAAAACTATACAAAAAAAATATCCAGATCTAAAACTGTTCAAGGTCACTGTGACCTCAAAGAAGCTCAACCAGTTCATTGGCATACAAGCTGTTTTGTTTTATGCAGAACTCGGCCAGAAATTTTCGTCAGCCCACAAAATATTCACAGATGGATCAAAGTCTGATGACGGTGTTGCTGCTGCTGCCTTCTGTTCTGCTATTCTCAAACGATCATTTTCAAAACACATCCCCTCTGTCAGTTCCGTCTGTACTGAACTGGCTGCTTTGGTTTTGGCAATTAAAATGGTGTGGCAATCCAAGTATAAGAATGTTATTCTCGCAGACTCTCTTTCCACTTTGCAGGCAATTGCTGGCTTCTGAAATTCTTTGAACTCTTTTCCTCTCTTACAACTGAAGGTTACCGTATTGTTTTTGCTTGGGTTCCTGGCCACGTTGGTATTCAAGACAGTGAAAAGGCTGACTGTCTTGCCAAGAATGTCATAAGGGAGAAGGTGTCTAAATCCTTCATCCCTTACACAGATCTAAAACCCTAGTACAGACTTACGTGAAACATCTCCAACAGAAAGAGTGGAACACGCAGATAGATAACAAACGTTTACAAATTCGCCCCAGACCTAAACAATTTTCTAGTCTGTTCCTGGGAACCGCAGGAGAGAGACATTGTTATGTAGGGTGCACATAGGTCACATATTCTACATTCATTCATACCTGTAAAAACGAAGAAGCGCCATGGTGTAGTATGACGAGCCACTCGACATCGAACACCTTACTGCATGCTTGGACTTGCATGATGTGAAAAAATAAGCACTATGCAGCGACTCTTTACAGAACCTCTTCAGAGATGTTCTTCCGGACGCAGTTTTTAAGATTATACAAAAGATCACTAGATTTCATCTCTTGTTATTATGTGTATGGATTTTTTTAATGCATTTTAGACTTGGAAAGGGTAATTGTGAGCTTGGTTTTAAGGATCGACTTTTTTTTAATTAAGTTTGGTCTTGTTATTAATGTGGTAGCCCTGCTATGGCTGTAGTAGCCAGGTGAGATGTAAGCAATATGAAGTTGAACTAGAAGCATAATATTCAAAGTTTGTACTTTTAAAGATCACCGTGACCTTGAAGCATGAGATAAAATAAAACGGCGTGAAGTGATGACACTGGTGGACTGTCACATTGGGGGAACAAAAATGTAAATGTTCTCAAAAGTTCTTGAGAAAGTGCTTTTCATACATCCTTCTACGAAAAAAGGCTGACTTTGGCACTTTTTCGGTCCATGTAACCTTGTCCTTTTCGCCGTGTCAAACTTTTGGGGCTGAAGTTTATAACTCTATTTTTCTTTCGTACACAGCTCTTACCAGCACTTTTTCTTAATTTTCATTGATGTTTCACGACTAGTGCTGTACGTGCTGGTGTCTATATGTCTACAGGCATCGGCTGGGCTGTAGTGCTGATCGCCTTCTACACGGACTTCTTCTACAACGTGGTCATCGCCTGGTGCCTGCATTTCTTCTTCGCCTCCTTCACCACAGACCTGCCCTGGACCTCTTGTGGCAACCACTGGAACACGCCCTACTGTTATGACGGCACCGAAGACAGTGTCAATGCCACCAACGCCTCGCTGTACAACGCGACCACAGCCTCCGTCATCATGGTGGCGGGATCGACGGATAACAGCGTGCCTTACGATCTGACAGCCGTTAACTTGACGTCGCTCAACATGACTGGCAACATAAGCATTCCCAAGCGTTCTCCTGCCTTGGAGTATTTCGAGTAAGTTTGCTGTCGTGTGTGAACCCCAAAACGGCATGACTCATTGCGAAGGGCCGGTGAAATGACATGACTTATTTTCAATGTCAGCAGAATAACATGATCCATTTTAAAGGTAAAAGGCCAGAATGGCATGACTCATTTTCAAGATCAACAGAATGTCACGGCTGATTTTCAGTACTAATAGAATGGAATGGCTGACTTCCTAGATTAATAGAATAGGCGTGGCTGACTTCCTACATTAATAGAATAGGCGTGGCTGCCTTTCAAGATTAGTAGAATAGGCGTGGCTGACTTCCAAGATTAATAGAATAGGCTTGGCTGACTTACAAGATTAGTAGAACGGACGTGGCTGACTTCTGTAATTAGTAGAATAGGCGTGGCTGACTTCCTTCTGTAATTAGTAGAATAGGCTTGGCTGACTTACAAGATTAGTAGAATAGGCGTGGCTGACTTACAAATTTAGTAGAATAGGCGTGGCTGACTTCCATAATTAGTAGAATAGGCGTGGCTGACTTCCATAATTAGTAGAATAGGCGTGGCTGACTTACAAATTTAGTAGAATAGGCGTGGCTGACTTACAAATTTAGTAGAATAGGCGTGGCTGACTTCCATAATTAGTAGAATAGGCGTGGCTGACTTACAAATTTAGTAGAATAGGCGTGGCTGACTTACAAATTTAGTAGAATAGGCGTGGCTGACTTCCATAATTAGTAGAATAGGCGTGGCTGACTTACAAATTTAGTAGAATAGGCGTGGCTGACTTACATAATTAGTAGAATAGGCGTGGCTGACTTCCATAATTAGTAGAATAGGCGTGGCTGACTTACAAATTTATTGGATATACGTGGCTGACTTCCATAATTAGTAGAAAAGGCGTGGTTGACTTCCATAATTAGTAGAAGAGGCGTGGCTGACTTCCATAATTAGTAGAATAGGCGTGGCTGACTTCCAAGATTAGTAGAATATGTGTGGCTGACTTCCGAGATTAGTAGAATGGGCGTGGCTACTTTGAGTATTAAGAGAATGGGCGTAGCTGACTTCCATGATTAGTAGAACAGGCGTGGCTGACTTCCATAATTAGTACGAAAGGCGTGGCTGACTTCCAAGATTAGTAGAATAGGCGTGGCTGCCTTCCAAGATTAGTAGAATAGGCATAGCTGAGTTCCAAGATTAATAGAATGGCATGGCATGGCGTGGGTGACTTTCAGTGTGAATATAACGGGCGTTGTCATTTTTGAGGTCAACAGAATAGACATGGCCTATTTTCAAGGTAAATAGATTAGCACGGTTCACTTTCAAGGCCAGTAGTCAGACTGGGTAGGACTCACTGTAACCTAATACCTGTTATAAAATTGACACGTAGGGCTGCAGCAAGGGCTTATTATACAGCTATCTGTTATCACAATGTTCACATCTCTACTTGCGTTGCTTCCAATATTGCCGATAACCTATGAACATTTTAAGATCGTAAAACCTTTAAGAACTCATTAAATGTAGTGTATGTCTTGACACAACTAAATCATGTTGAATCCGTGAGATCTCCTCCTGGTGCCTGTGATTTGACGGGCGTGGTAGTCAAGTTGCCCTGGGATAAAGGTTGGAAGAAAAATGATAACATTCGTTACGCAGATGAACGTGCCAATTGCAGAAAATGAAAGGGACCTAAGAAACCTTGTGAATACAATAGAAATAGAATGCCGAGATAAAGGGCTGGAGCAAAACAGCAAGAAGACTGAAGTCACGGTAATCAGTAAAAAACAAGAAATACCCACATGCAAAATAACAACAAACGGCACAACCTTGAGACAGGTTAAGTTTATATATCTGGAACGGTCATCTCACCAGACGGCAGACGCACATCAAAAATAGCCAGTAGAATCGGCCAAGCCAAAACAGCATTCAAGAAGATGAAAAGCATTCATACCAACATGTGCCTATCAATTAACATCAGGAAGAGAGCTCTTGAATGTTGTATGGAACTGATACTGTTATACGGTTGTGAGGCGTGGACAGTCAACACGCAAAGCCAGAACAAGATTGAGGCAGCCGAGATGTGGTTTCTAAGAAGAATGTTGAGAGTTCCATGGACAGCAAAGAAAACAAATGAGACAGTCTAGATGGAGGCAGACACAAGAAGATCATTAATAAAGAAGAGTAGGAAAATACAGGCAACATTTATAGGCCATTTTATGAAGAAAGGGGAATTGGAGTACCTTGTCACGATAGGAAAGCTGGAGGGAAAGAGAACACCGGGTAGACACAGGGAGAAAATATTGGACGGACTTGCTGGGTGGCTGAGGACAGAGAGGGTGAAAGATGTACTTGCAGCGACAAGGGATAGATTCGTGTGGAGGGCCATGATCGCCAACGCCATGTGGCAGGGCACATGATGATGATGATGACGATGATGATGATGATGATAATGATGATGATAGTCAAGGGGAAAGACGTCAGACTTCCAGTTGGCAGGTCAGGGTTGATGCCATCCTGCCGGCATGTCTCCCGCCTGGTGAGTAAAGGGTGGAGATTTTTCCCACCTCGTTTGTCAACATGTGTGCAGACGAGTCAGTATGTCCCACCCACTGCCTATCCCCTTCGTGTGTATACACACCACAGAACGTCAGATAAGATTCTGTAGGTCATGTTAGTGTCTGGAGGCTCGTGGAAGCATGAAAACACCCAGCAGGCACGCCCACCGAAGACAGACTATGCAGGCTGTGCAGCAAGGTGCTGTCTTTACAGTGTGGGCTAGACAGCGTGTATGCGTGTATTCAGTACAAATTGGAATGCATAAATAAAATTACTCAAAAACCACAAATTGGTGTACAAAAAAAAAATACTAGGCCGTACTGTCTGTGTAGAACCGTATGCGACACGTGTGTTAAGCTTTTGACTCCTGCACCCTGTCCACCGGCATCATGCATTTCCAACCATGCAAGCAAAGCAAAAACTTGAACTTATGACTCCTTCGCCCTATCCACCAGTTTCCACTATCACTACTACTACTTCTACTACTACTGTTACAACTATTATCATTATTATTATCATTATCGTCATGGTCATGGTCATCATTAGTATTATTGCTATGATCATTATTGTCTCTGCCTTCAGGAGGGGGATGCTGTCTTTGCACGAAAGTGACGGGATCTTTGACGTGGGCAAAATCAAATGGCAGATGGTGTTGTGTCTGCTAGGAGTCTACATCATCTGTTACTTCAGCTTGTGGAAAGGCATCCACACATCGGGCAAGGTGACTTTTTTTTCCTAAGACTCTCTCTTTTTGTCTGTCTGTCTGTGTCTCTGTCTTTTGTCTGTCTCTGTCTGTGTCTATGTCTTTTGTCTATCTCTGTCTGTCTGTCTCTCTCCATTTTTCTCTCTCCCTCTCTCAAATTTTCTCTGTCTGTGCATCTCTCTCTCTCTCTCTCTCTCTCTCTCTCTCTCTCTCTCTCTCTCTCTCTCTCTCTCTCTCTCTCTCTTGTTTGTCTGTGCGTCTCTCTCTCTTCCTGGCTCCCTTCCTCTCTCTTTCTCACTCACACACACTCTTATTTTTTTCTCAGATTTTCTGTCCATCTCTCTCTCTCTCTCTCTCTCTCTCTCTCTCTCTCTCTCTCTTTCTCTCTCTCTCTCTCCCCCACAATCTCTCCCCCCCCACCCATCCCCCGCCTGTGCATGCACCCTTTGCTATCAGTAAATACACTACAGGCTTGTTTAATGATAACAATAAAATATTCAGCCATTTTTTAAGAGGGCGAACCGGTTAAAGACATTTTTATTTCATGTGTCAGATTAATATTTCGTGTGCGTGTTTATATATTCTTTTCATGTTTTTATGCTTATAATATGTACATATGTATAGAATAGCAAAGGCTAGTTGTAAGATAGGTTATGTGAGACATAAAGATGTCATCCTTGAGTAAAATGTTTTCAGATTTCTCCCTCTCCCACCCCCACCCCCCCCCCTCTCTCTCTCTCTCTCTCTGTCTCTTGCCTTCCCCCTCTGATTCATCTGCTCACTAACACGCACACATACACACATGCACTCACTTACGTACGCAAGCATATGCTTTTCCCTTTGTCTGTTTTCCTCCGTCCCTACCACTCTCCCTTCTGCTTTCTTCTGTCTTCCATTTTCCACCCCACCCCACCCCACCCTAACCGATCTGTCTGTGTGTCAGGTGAGATCTCCCATCCACCCCATCTACCCTACCCCATTTCTCTGTGTGTCAGTGAGATCTCCCATCCACCCCATCTACCCTGCCCCATGTCTGTGTGTGTCAGGTGAGATCTCCCATACACCCCATCTACCCTGCCCCATGTCTGTGTGTGTCAGGTGAGATCTCCATACACCCCATCTACCCTGCCTCATTTCTCTGTGTGTCAGTGAAATCTCCCATCCACCCCATCTACCCTGCCCCATGTCTGTGTGTGTGTGTCAGTGAGATATCCCATCCACCCCATTTACCCTACCCCATGTCTGTGTGTGTGTGTCAGTGAGATATCCCATCCACCCCATCTACCCTGCCCCATGTCTGTGTGTGTGTGTCAGTGAGATATCCCATCCACCCCATTTACCCTACCCCATGTCTGTGTGTGTGTGTCAGTGAGATATCCCATCCACCCCATCTACCCTACACCATTTCTGTGTGTGTGTGTCAGTGAGATATCCCATCCATCCCATCTACCCTGCCCCATTTCTCTGTGTGTGTGTGTCAGTGAGATCTCCCATCCACCCCATCTACCCTGCCCCGTGTCTGTGTGTGTGTGTCAGTGAGATATCCCATCCATCCCATCTACCCTACACCATTTCTGTGTGTGTGTGTCAGTGAGATATCCCATCCATCCCATCCACCCTACCCCATGTCTGTGTGTGTCAGTGAGATATCCCATCTACCCCATCTACCCTACACCATTTCTGTGTGTGTGTGTGAGTGAGATATCCCATCCATCCCATCCACCCTACCCCATTTCTGTATGTGTGTCAGTGAGATATCCCATCCATCCCATCCACCCTACCCCATTTCTGTATGTGTGTGTCAGTGAGATATCCCATCCATCCCATCTACCCTACCCCATTTCTCTGTGTGTGTCATGTCAGTGAGATCTCCCATCCATCCCATCTACCCTACCCCATGTCTGTGTGTGTGTGTCAGTGAGATATCCCATCTACCCTACCCCATTTCTCTGTGTGTGTCAGTGAGATATCCCATCCATCCCATCTACCCTACCCCATCTCTCTGTGTGTGTCATGTCAGTGAGATCTCCGATCCACCCCATTTACCCTACCCCATGTCTGTGTGTGTGTGTCAGTGAGATATCCCATCCACCCCATCTACCCTACCCCATGTCTTGTGTGTGTGTTAGTGAGAAATCCCATCCACCCCATCTACCCTACCCCATGTCTGTGTGTGTGTGTTAGTGAGAAATCCCATCCACCCCATCTACCCTACCCCATGTCTGTGTGTGTGTGTCAGTGAGATCTCCCATCCACCCCATCTACCCTACCCCATTTCTGTGTGTGTGTGTCAGTGAGATTCCCATCCACCCATTTACCCTGCCCCATGTCTGTGTGTGTGTCAGTGAGATCTCCATCCACCCCATCTACCCTACCCCATTTCTCTGTGTGTGTCATGTCAGTGAGGTATCCCATCCACCCCATCTACCCTACCCCATTTCTGTGTGTGTGTGTGTGTCAGTGAGATCTCCCATCCACCTCACCCCAGTCTACCCCATGTCTCTGTGTGTGTCAGTGAGATCTCCCATCCACCTCACCCCAGTCTACCCCATTTCTCTGTGTGTGTCAGTGAGATCTCCCATCCACCTCACCCCAGTCTACCCCATGTCTATGTGTGTCAGTGAGATCTCCCATCCACCTCACCCCAGTCTACCCCATGTCTCTGTGTGTGTCAGTGAGATCTCCCATCCACCTCACCCCAGTCTACCCCATGTCTATGTGTGTCAGTGAGATCTCCCATCCACCTCACCCCAGTCTACCCATGTCTTGTGTGTGTCAGTGAGATCTCCCATCCACCTCACCCCAGTCTACCCCATGTCTGTGTGTGTGTCAGTGAGATCTCCATCCACCTCACCCCAGTCTACCCCATGTCTCTGTGTGTGTCAGTGAGATCTCCCATCCACCTCACCCCAGTCTACCCCATGTCTATGTGTGTGTGTCAGTGAGATCTCCCATCCACCTCACCCCAGTCTACCCCATGTCTGTGTGTGTGTCAGTGAGATCTCCCATCCACCTCACCCCAGTCTACCCCATGTCTATGTGTGTCAGTGAGTAACGATCGTGATGTGAACACGTTGTGCCAGAATATTAGCTCTGACCTTTCGTCTGGTGACAACACGGGTTGGAAGCCACTGATACAGATATTGAATCGAACAAACCATATCTTCTGGCAGTCTTTTTGTTCCTTTGTTTCTGTTTGACACCACAAACAATCTATATGTGGCTTTTACTCTCTATCTATATTACATTACTTCGACTCTATTTTATCTGACTTTTTGATGACATCCTATCCAAACTTAAACCAAGTCCTGTTTAAGTGCAGCTCAACTTGTTCTACAGGAAAGTAAACGATGTAGTGCAAACCCATTCTTACAGAAGCTACACTGGCTTCCAGTTCAAGTACGATTTGAGTATAAAGTTGCCACACTAAACCCTACCAGAGCACCCAGGTTTCAAGGAGCTCTCCTTTTTTTTTTTTTAGAAAATTGTATAAGAATAATGCTGTGTTTCTGACGACTTGATCATTTGGAATTGCGTGAAGTACAGTAAGCTTTATTCTTGTGGGAAGTTCTCAGAAAGTTTAAGTTCATTTGCTTACATCATCGATATCAGGGCGTCTCAGTAAACAGAATACACTTCATCTTCAATGTCACAGTTACGCAGTGTTCCATGTCATATTATTCATAACAGTAACACATTGTTTGCGATATTATATAGTGATTTTTTTTAAGGAAAGAATGGAAAGAGGAAGAAAGGAACAAAGAAATAAACAATAAACAAAACAAAGAGATGAAAGAAGGAAACAAGAGAAAGAGGAGGAGCAGAATAAAAACAAAGGATAAGAGGGATCATGCTTCAGGACGGCGCTTTGCGGAATTAGGGGGTGGGGGGGGGGGGGGCTAGAAGAAAAGAACGGATGAAAAGAAGAAAAATATGACGGACAAAGTCAGGTAAACAGTACCTGCTGGCAGTCTGCAGTACATAACGCATACATTGAAGGTCTATCAGGAAAGCGGGCTGGAGAAGTGAAAACTAAGGAAGAAAAGGAGCAGGGAAGAAAAAAAGGAAATATACATATACATAATAAAAGAAAGAAGGAAATATACATATACATAATAAAGAAGAAGGGAATATACATATATATAATAAAAGAAAGGACATACATATACATAATAAAGAAAGCATATACATATACATAATAAAAGAAAGGACATACATATATAATAAAAGAAAGAAGGAATATACAATACATAATAAAGAAAGAAGGAAATATACATATATAATAAAAGAAAGAAGGAAATATACATATATATAATAAAAGAAAGAAGGAAATATACATATATATAATAAAAGAAAGAAGGAAATATACATATATATAATAAAAGAAAGGACATAATATACATAATAAAAGAAAGGACATACATATACATAATAAAAGAAAGGACATACATATACATAATAAAGAAAGGACATACATATACTAATAAAAGAAAGGACATAATATACATAATAAAAGAAAGGACATACATATACATAATAAAAGAAAGGACATACATATACATAATAAAAGAAAGGACATACATATACATAATAAAGAAAGGACATACATATACATAATAAAAGAAGGACATACATATACATAATAAAAGAAAGAAGGAAATATACATAATAAAAGAAAGAAGGAATATACATAATAAAGAAAGGACATACATATACATAATAAAAGAAAGAAGGAAATATACATATAAAAGAAAGAAGGAATATACATAATAAAAGAAAGGACATACATATACATAATAAAGAAAGGACATACATATATATAATAAAAGAAAGAAGGAAATATACATAATAAAAGAAGAAGGAAATATACATAATAAAAGAAAGAAGGAAATATACATATACATAATAAAAAGAAAATTACAAGCAGATCAAGCTATTCCAACAATCTACCTTCATATACGAACATTATTACAGAAAATCGTATTTAGTACTTTTTAGGGTCGTTGTGACCTTGAATAATCATCAGATGAAATGAAACCTGATGTGAAGCAAAGACAATAGTAGATAGACTGACACGGCAATGACATGACATGTAGACTGTAAATGTTACCGTAAGTTCCTGACAAACGGCTGTTACAATATTTATTTAATTACAATATTTATATAGCGCAAAATCTTGATAGAAATCAAATCTAAGCGCTGAACATACACATACGCACGCGCGCACACACACGCACGCACACACTCACACATGCCTATAAATGGGGAAAAAGAATAAAAGCAATGGAAAATTATAGAGAGCATATTATATACAAATATATATTACAATGTGATTCCACTCCGAGCGGAGACAGGCTACAGAGGGGATGAGTGAGGTCAGGATTTCATGCAGAGGAGAAAAGGTGAGTTTTGAGAGCGGACTTGAAGGAGACAAAAGTAGGTTGCTGACGGACTGAGAGAGGAAGTTTGTTCCAGGAGAGTGGACCAGAAACAGAGAAGGCTCGTGGACCGTAGGTATTGAGCTTAGTGCGTGGAAAGCGAAAAGTCAGAGGATCGGAGGCAGAGCGGAGGGTACGTGAGGGAACATAGATCTCAAGTAGGCTTGACAAGTAATCGGGGGCTGCGTTATTGAGGCTTTTGTAGCACATGGTGTCTAGTTTGTACTGTATGCGCTTTGACACACCCTCATGATAAAATGCTGATTTTAGGCACTTTTTATGTCCTTGTGTCTTTGATGTCGGCTCTTATGACGTCCAAACTTAAGCATTGGCGTCTTAACAGTCCGCACCTTTGACTTAAATTTAGGAAAGATCCATCTAAAAACAGATGCCGAAACCTAGCTGACATATTTTTGTGACAGACATCTGAGTCACACCTTTCTCCGACTATATGAAACAGTCTTCCTGATCTTTTTATTTTTTTTGAAAGGAGACTAAAAGAAAGGAAAGAAAGGGAAATGAAAGGAGAAAGAGAACGGATACGATTATAAGCAGAAGAATCATTCTGAAAACGAACAGCATTTCGCTATTTATTATTCATCTAGTCATTGATTCATTCATTGATTGGTTTGATGTGATTATTTCATTTATTTTATTTCATTATATTTTGTTTTATTTCAGTTTTGATCATATTAAATCAACATGTGACATTCAGGCTGATTTTCCCAGGAAGAATTCTTCTCCGCAGTACTCCTCCACCCCTCTACCCCCCCCCCCCCCTTTCTTTTCTTTTTCTTTCTCGTTTTTTTTTTATAGGTGTGGATATGTATTCACCCTGTAAAAGTAGGTTTCTCTACAGAATTTTGCAGGGACAGCTGTTTTGTTGCCATGGGATCTGTAACGTGTGCAAAGTGCTTGCGGCACACAGGACTTCAGTTTATCATCTCATTCGAAAGACTAGCACAAGACCAGCATTTTTAGATCTTGTGGAAGGGGGAGGGAAATGCCATGTCCGAGCTTACGCTCTTCAAGAAAAACGACAGGAATTAGGGGAGGAGGAAGAGGCAGAGGGGGAACAGCCAGCAGCAATATAACAACGACACAACAACAGTACAACTAGAACATCATCAACAGGAGCAACACCATCAGCAGGAACAGCAATAACAACATTTACAATAATAACAGCAGCAATAGTAGCAACACAATCAGCAGCAACAACAAGAACAACAGCAGGAGCAGCAAGCAGCAACCACAACAGCAACAGGAGTAACAACAGCAGCGGCAGTAACAACAACAACAATAACAGTAACAACAGTGACAACAGCAATAACATCAACAGCAATAACAACAGCAACAAGAATGATGATCGTTGCATCTGCAGGTGGCTACATCACAACCACGACACATAAAAATACAACAACTATAGAGTTACATTAACAGGAAAAACAGAACAAGAAGAAACTGCGTATTAGCCGAACCAGAAAAAAACCCAGCTGTAGTCTAATATGGACAGAAATAATTGAACCCCGCTTACGTCTGGCATTTTCATTTGGATTGATTAATTGTATGGGATATAAGATGTCTCAGGTTCTAATTGACGAAGAAACTAATATAGAATTACACTTCCGAGCAAAAAAGAATAATACAAAAAATTAGAAAATGGATGCTGGTATTCTGTCGTGATAGGTCCACGAGGAGAGCAGGTCAAATTTCACACAAAAAATCTGTTGTGGGAAAGTAATATAGGCTGCAGTAGAAAACGATATTGCATGTATATGCACAGAATTCGTACAGTTTCCCTAGAAAAAATAAGGAGTGTCTTTTGATTGACTGAAGAGAAATGGATATCTTGTATAAAACTGTGTTAGCATGATTTTCTCAGCTTTTAAAAAAAAATTCGATAGACCTTCACTAAACATGAATCAAAGGTGTGGATCGTTGAGAAGTTGCGAGTGCATAAGTTTAGAGGTCATGGCGACAAATTCAAGGTCTCACTGAGCAAAAAAAAATTTCTTTTAAAAAAAGAAGAAGAAGAAAAGAAAAAGAAGAAAAGGGCTAAATAAAATCGGATCTTTTCAGGCAGGCATATGAACAGTACTTTCTCATAAACTGCTGACAATATTTGTATTGTTGTCACTGCACTGACAGTCTACTATTGTCCTCACTTCACGTCAGATTTTTGTTTTATCTGTTGCATCTTCGGTGTCACTACCAAATCTGGATTTTCTTTAATAAATTTTATACAAAAAGAGAGATTGTTAGAATGGCTGGACCATTTTATTCTCTTTTCGTGCGTGTCTTGTTTCTATTTTTGGTCGATTTATTGATAATAATGAAGATGTATGTAATGTAATATCCGAGAAGCAAGCTCATAGGCACATTGCACTTCACAGAAGATGTTTTCCATAAAAATACATGACAACTATGATCAGTATGTGTGCATTATATGAACTAGAACAAGAAAAGAAACAACAGTAAGATTTAGATTAATTCGAATTTAAAATGAATGTTGCTTTGAACACATGTGTGCCTGCGGCTTTAAATGTAAATATCTAGAACTGTATGTAGTGCGTGCTGGCTGAACTATAAACAGAGTTGTTCGTAGTGTGTGCAGATTAAAATGCCAATGATTATGTAGAGTTTTTGTAGTGTACTCAGATTTAAATGTTAATATATATAGTGTTGTACGCATTGTATGAGATTTCTATCTAGACTTTTATATAGTGTGTGCAGATTTGAATGTAGATATCTAAAGTTGTACGAAGTAGATGCAGATTTGAATGTCCATGTAAATATCGAGAGTTGTACGTTGTGTACATAGATTTAAATGTAAAAATCGAGAGTTGACTTGGTGTGTGCAGATTTAATGTATATATCTGTACGCAGTGTGGGCAGATTTGAATGTAAATAGAGTGGTAATAGTGTATGCAGGCTTCAGTGTAAATATCTGAAGTTGTACATAGTGTAAGCGGATTTGGATGTAGACATCTACAGTCATACGGAGTGTGTGCAGGTTTAAATGTAAATATCTACAGTCATACGCAGTGTGTGCAGGTTTAAATGTAAATATCTGGAGTTGTACGCAGTGCGTGAAGTTTTAAATGTAAATATTTAGAGCTGTGTGCAGGTTTCAGTGTTTTGATGTGTAGAAATGTACAGTGTGTGTGTGTGTGTGTGTGTGTGTGTGTGTGTGTGTGTGTGTCTGTGTGTGTGTGTGTGTGTGTGTGTGTGTGTGTGTGTGTGTGTGTGTGTGTGTGGTTGTGTGTGTGTGCAGGTGGTGTGGTTCACAGCCCTGTTCCCCTACGTGGTGTTGTTCATCTTACTGTGCCGTGGTGCCACGCTGCCCGGGGCCGGCAAGGGAGTCATGTACTATCTCACCCCGACCTTCTCCAGGTTGGCTAGTTCTGAGGTTAGTCACTGTCTTCTCCACTGGGTGGCTTGCTTGCCTGCTTCATAGGCCTAGAAAGTCCCCCGTGGGGATTCCGAGGGCTCTTTCAGTATAAACAGTATCCCCACCTTCTGGAGATCCTGTGCTATACATTTCCTCTTTTCTGTCACTCTCTTTGTTTCCGCCCTGTTCCTTTGCTTTCTGTCGTATCTTCTCATTTTACGCCTTGCTGGTCCGGTTACCTATATGTTGTCTTACCTTTTCTTAAGATTAATAATTGGGTACATGTATTAAATGCTTTTTTTTTTCTTTTTGGCTCTAGGGAGGTGAAATATGCAGATGCCATTTTAGGTAATTTAGGCCTGTTTTTATATATGTTTTGGTGTCCTTAGGTATGCTTAAATTTGTATTCAGGTGTGTTTTTTAAATCCCCTGGGCGATAAATTGGAGTGGTCAACGCCGGGGGCATGTCCTTAGATTATGTGCGCGAATTGTATTGGTATGCGTACTTAATTTTCTTTTCTTTTTTTATTTTTTTTTCCCTGTTGAAGTTTTGTATGTTTTGAAGCGGATATAGCCCTGATATGGCTCTACGCAGTCGGTTGGGCTTTAAACAACAATAACAATAACAATCTGGCAGACTCATTGAGCCTGCACGAAACTTATACGTTGGCGAGGTCTTGAACCCGCGACTTCTGCCGTAACCGGTATGGCGCTTTTACCAGCTGAGCTATCGCGACTTCTGCTGTAACCGGTATGGAGCTTTTACCAGCTGAGCTATCGCGACTTCTGCCGTAACCGGTATGGAGCTTTTACCAGCTGAGCTGTTGCGACTTCTGCCGTAACCGGTATGGAGCTTTTACCAGCTGAGCTATCGCGACTTCTGCCGTAACCGGTATGGAGCTTTTACCAGCTGAGCTGTTGCGACTTCTGCCGTAACCGGTATGGAGCTTTTACCAGCTGAGCTGTTGCGACTTCTGCCATAACCGGTATGGAGCTTTTACCAGCTGAGCTGTTGCGACTTCTGCCATAACCGGTATGGAGCTTTTACCAGCTGAGCTGTTGCGACTTCTGCCATAACCGGTATGGAGCTTTTACCAGCTGAGCTGTTGCGACTTCTGCCGTAACCGGTATGGAGTTTTTACCAGCTGAGTTGTTGCGACTTCTGCCGTAACCGGTATGGAGCTTTTACCAGCTGAGCTGTTGCGACTTCTGCCGTAACCGGTATGGAGCTTGTACCAGCTGAGCTGTTGCGACTTCTGCCATAACCGGTATGGAGCTTTTACCAGCTGAGTTGTTGCGACTTCTGCCGTAACCGGTATGGAGCTTTTACCAGCTGAGCTGTTGCGACTTCTGCCATAACGGTATGGAGCTTTTACCAGTTGAGCTATCAGGGCCACGGTTAGTTTGGTTGGTGGATTGATTGCTTGTTGGTTGGTAATGTGCTGTGTCGTACCTACCTCCTAGAGACCTGCCAGCTCTGCCGTGCACTCTCTGCATTTAATGTCTGGTTACTGCTAACCTGCTTGTTTGCTATCTGTCTGTCTGTATATCGAGCTGTCTATCTACGTATCTATGTATCTGTCTGTCTGTCTGTATGTCCGTCTATCTATCTATCAATCTATCTATCTGTCTATCTATCTACCTATTTACCTACCTATCTATCTATCTGTCTGTCTGTCTGTCTGTCTGTCTGTCTGTCTGTCTGTCTATATATTGATCTACCTGTCCGGGAATCTATGTATGTGTCTGTCTGTCTGTTTGTCTATCTATCTGTCTGTATGTCTATGTGTCTACATATCTACCTACCTATCTACGTATCTATGTATCTGTCTGTCTGTTTGTCTGTATGCCTATCTATCTATCTGTCTATCTATCTGTCTATCTATCTATCCATCTGTCTATCTATGAATCTATGTATCTGTATGTCTATCTCTCTGTCTATCCATCTGTCTATATCTATGTCTGTCTATTATCTATCTGTCTGTCTATTTATCTATTTATCTGTCTATCTTTCTATCTATCCATCTATCTATCTATCTGTCTATCTATCTATCTGTCTGTCTGTCTATCTGTCTGCCTATCTATCTATCTGTCTGTCTATCTGTCTGTCTGTCTATCTGTCTGCCTATCTATCTATCTATCTGTCTATCTATCTATCTGTCTGTCTGTCTATCTGTCTGCCTATCTATCTATCTATCTATCTGTCTGTCTATCTGTCTGCCTATCTATCTATCTATCTATCTATCTGTCTGTCTATCTGTCTGCCTATCTATCTATCTATCTATCTGTCTGTCTGTCTGTATCTGTCTGCCTATCTATCTATCTATCTATCTATCTATCTGTCTGTCTATCTGTCTGCCTATCTATCTATCTATCTATCTATCTATCTGTCTGTCTATCTGTCTGCCTATCTATCTATCTATCTATACACATAAAAATTCACGTCCATTAATTAAAAATATGCATACACACTGGACCACTCACTCATTTGAACACAGGCATTCACACACCCTCTCTCTATTTCTATCACATACACACACACACACACACACACACACACACACACACACACACACACACACACACACACACACACACACACACACCACACACACACTCACACACACACACACACACACACACAGACGCATGCACAGACGTGTACACGCTCGCGTGCACGCACAAGTCAGCTCTAAATAATGGTGTGGATAAATCAGAGGTGGCTGTTTCTAGAGTTATTGAATGCTTGGGTGTTTGGTTGTTTTGTTAGTTCTTTAATAGGTCAGTCGATTGAAAGATTGATGAATGAATTGACTTGTGACTTTTGCTTGTATACCTAATCTATGGTTGTGTTCTGCGTGTATCAGAAAATGGAAGACTGTTGTTATGGCGTGATATATTTTTTTCTCTCTCGTGTCTTCTGTGTTTGTTTTGTCTTTTAGAGCAAAAAGGGGAGAGGGTGGGAAAGGTTTGTATGTATCCCGTGACTCTCTTGTTAGTATTAGAGAAAAAGAAACTTTGATCCGGAAGAGATGGGTCATGGTGTGTCTTCAGTGCATGCCTGTCGATATACCACCGCACAGCATGGCCATCAGTACGTGTTCAGTACGTGTACACAATGGCAAACCCCATCATTTTCAATGACCTTTTTTTTATCGACACCTGTGTAATACACACAGAGCAAACCTCAAAGCGACCTTTCGAAATGTATACACAACAAACCACACGATCACCCAATTCTGTGTCAATTCTCTCACGTGCCGCATTGATGTGTACCGACCTTGACCTTTCTAAGCGGACGTATTTTGACAGAGTTCAGTCAACATTGTGCAAGCAGGTAGACCTAGTTAGGGAGAACCTGGAGACGTCCACAGCTCATAGGAATTATGCACAGGCTTGTGGGTTTTCCTAAGGGCGCGATAGTCAAGTGGATAAGCGCAGGATTTCCTGTCGGAAGGTACCGGGTTCGATCCACCTGTACACCTCTGCCTGATCTCCCAGATCAGCGTATGTCCAGACCTGCCAGTACCTAAGACCACATCGTGTGTGTAGTATGCAGAATATCAAATATGCATAGTATTCAACTTGGGAGGGTTTTGTTTGTTTGTTTGTTTGTTTGTTTGTAGGATCATCGCACTCAGGGAGGTTGCCTTTGTGCTCACTTGTTTTTTCGTCTCATTTTCTGTGCCACCTTAATGACCACAGAAGCTGGCACCTTTTTCTTGTTTGTTTTGTTTTGTTTTTTGTTTGTATTTACAGTGCGATGATGATGATGTCGATGAGGATGATAATCATGATGCTATGGAGTTTCATCTAGGATTGAGACATTAAACTTTGGAGTTTGTTCTTAGGCCTGCTATGGCCATAGCGGTCTGCTTTAAGCAACGTGAATTGAACAAAACCGATTCTTTAGTCATGTCAGTGGCTGGCTTATGGGAACATGAACACACACGGCATGCATGGCTTCCACAGATGCCGACTGTGCAACAACCTCGTGCTATGTGGTCAGCTCACCCGACAGCTTGAGTCCTCAGTGCTCCACCGAGGAGTATGATTGTGTATAATACGCAGTGATTGTGTATAATACGCAGTGATTGTGTATAACACGCAGTGATTGTGTATAACACGCAGTGATTGTGTATAATACGCAGTGATTGTGTATAACACGCAGTGATTGTGTATAATACTCAGTGATTGTGTATAACACGCAGTGATTGTGTATAACACGCAGTGATTGTGTATAATACGCAGTGATTGTGTATAACACGCAGTGATTGTGTATAATACTCAGTGATTGTGTATAACACGCAGTGATTGTGTATAACACGCAGTGATTGTGTATAATACTCAGTGATTGTGTATAACACGCAGTGATTGTGTGTAATACGCAGTGATTGTGTATAATACTCAGTGATTGTGTATAATACGTAGTGATTGTGAGAATTCGCGGTGATTGTGTATAATACGCAGTGATTGTGTATAATACGCAGTGATTGTGATAATACGCAGTGAGTCCTACAGAATGTGGGGAATAGCGCTATACAAGAATGACTTTCCATGATTACTTTGGCTGCTTGCTTTTTCCATAAGACTGTATCTGTAGTGTTAGTTCCTGTGGGATTTTCTGAGAACAGTGACACTGTATTGAGAAAGGTGACACTGAAATTGTCAGGATTTGTATGTGGATTCAGTCTCATCCACTCTGCAGATTTAATTTAATAGGCATGAGATTTTTCCGCCATTCAGCGGATTCCCGTCTTGCGTATATCAGATTCCGCTGAACTTTGGTATTGCCACTGTTCCACTGCCTTGTTCTGTCCTGGTTTTCTCCTACTCCATGAAACGACAGGGAAGTTTGGCTTTTTTCACCCAGTTTGTGTATTGTTTTTTGTTTTTGTTTTTCTTTGTTGTCTTACGTTTACACATGACAAAGACCAGTTGACTGAACATTTGTGCCTGTCTTATCTCGTATTGAACACGTGTTTTGATTCTGTTTTCGTGTTTTTTTCTGATTCCTGTTTGCTTGAAAGTTGGTGGTCACAATTGTGTTGGATTGCTTCCTGTTCGCTTACTAGTCTAAGGACGAAAGTGGTGACACTCATCTGTGCAAGTGTTAACATCAGCAATGAAAATACTGTAGTCATGGCGTCCATTGACTTTTTTTTTTTTTTTTTTTTTTGTTATCATTTATTTAGCTGTATGCTGGCCGCGTGTCGGTTTTACTCTTTCTTTGCTCATTTATTTGAACTTTTTTTTTTTTTAGTAAAATCCCATGCGTTTAAATTTGGGGATATTCAAGTTCATGATTATCGGCATTATCAGCATTTGTTTTTATTTTTATTATGTAAGTAAAAAGGTAAAGGTTATCCCATATCCCTCAGATCGTAGGGGAATGAGGTGGTAGAGACCACACCTTTTCTCGGGGCCAGCACTGTAACGATGTTCATGTTGCTTATCTCCTGTCGCTCGCTGCCTTACTTTCCCTGTCTGAAGGAAATCAGACACTCACTCACAGCTGTGTAGACAGGAGGCCACACACACCTCAAAGTTCCCTGGGCGTGGTTCTCACTTGTACAGGCAGAAAAAAGGCAAGTGCTCTGCATTGGCACCAGCAGACCTTATTTTTTATTGATATTTTTTATCATTATCGTTGTTGTTGCTTGTAGTCGTTTTAGCTATGGCGGTAGTTACCAAGATCCAGTGTACAAAGGCCAACATCTATATTTCACAATGTCTCCCACGAAAAAAAAACAACACATGTGCATCGGACTGCTCTACCATCATCGTGCACGAAATAGCATCCATCCAGTCATCTCGTGAGATCATGGAATTGTACGCTGGGATGTTGAGGTGCAAGTGATTTTGCATTCCGGCGTGCAAGCCTGGGCAGGGGTATATGGAAGACCAGCTCTTGCCCACGGAACAGGCCTGCCTTGTCTGATGAAGCCCAAGGGAAAAGCAAGATCCAGTACAGCATGGCACTGGCGTTTTTTACAGAAGTTGCCGGCACAGCAGCGAGCCGCCTGAAGGATTCCAGCTTCAGATTTTTGTCGAATTTGTTCCTTGGCCTTCTCATCTCCACCCTGCAAGGCTGTAAAGTTTTATGGCTGCTTGTTGAATCTTGGCTGACTCCATCCGCTCTTTCACTAGTCTTTTTTTTTTTTAACTTGTAATGGTCTCGCTGTTACCCATGTCGGGCAGGTCACGGGGAATCGAGAGGATGAGACTAAGCGCAGTCTCATCTTCATCCCCATTTTCATCTTCACATTCACGAGGGGTTGCCGTAATTCCACGCTCAATTTACTTGGCCAGGGGATGGATGACTACGCGAGTTTGGACATGTTTTTAGCGTGTTGTTAGCCCTGATATGGCTCTAGTAGTCGGCTGGGCGACAAGCAGTATGAATTCTACGAACAAGGTCCCACTACTCTCGTCAGCTATCGAACCAAGTGAAAAGTGATTCGCTCTGTCACGATCTATCGATCTGATGAGATAAATCGTTATAAATCGTTCTTCTATAGCGCTGTTCTCTGCATTGATTTGTTCTGCACATTAGACAGAATCCGACTTTTTACTGGGACATGGAGATCTTTAAAGCGAGCTGACCACATTCCACTATATTGTTGCACAGTCTACATTTTTGGAGGGTGCGCGTGCTGGGTGTTCTCGTGTTTCCATAGTAAACTCTTCCCACTCTCTACCCACCCCTCCATTCATTCCCCACTCATTGCAATAAACCGTTGAAGCCCAGATGGCAAAGTAACTGCCTGTCCAAGTGTTTTCACGATCCACTAGTCCCACATAATAAACAATCACGATCATTGATGAAATAAAAACAGTGTTTCTCTGGGCCTTGGCAGTAATAAATCATTCAAGCCCAGCTGAGGCGTTATGAGTTTCGTGTCTTCTTGATCGCCGGCTGCGCATGTCCTCTTCGTTATCAAATAGGGAAGAAAGAACGAAGAAAAGAAAGAAAGATCTAGAAGGAAAGACAGTGTGTGTGTGTGTGTGTGTGTGTGTGTGTGTGTGTGTGTTGTGTGTGTGTGTGTGTGTGTGTGTGTGTGGTGTGTGTGTGTGTGTGGGGTGTGTGTGTAGTGTGTAGTGTGGTGTGTGTGTGTGTGTGTGTTGTTGTGTGAGTGTGTGTGTGTGTGTGTGAGTGTGTGTGTGTGTGTGTGTGTGTGTGTGTGTGAGAGAGAGAGAGAGAGAGAGAGAGAAAGAAGAAGGAGGAGGAGACAGAGAGACAGACAGAGACACAGAGAGAAGAAGAAGGGGAGAGATAGAGAGAGAGAGGAAGAAGAAGGAGGAGGAGGAGGAAGGAAGGAAAAAGAAAAATGGCGGCGAGAGGGCACAGAAACAGGAAACAGGATGGTTAAGACATTCTCTCATTATACAAAACTTTATCACAGAAAATCCACATTTTGTACTTGTCAAGATCACTGTGACCTTAAAGAAGTTTCTGTTAAAAAAAAAAATGACGTGCTTCCAGGAAACTGGTAGACTGTGAAAACAGACTTTAGATATCGGCAGAAGTTCCAGAAGAAGTTGTTTACACACCTTCCTGTCGGAAGACTCATTTTAGGCACTCTTCTTTTTTTTTTTTTTTTTTTTTTTTTACTAAATATCAATTTAGAGACAGCTGAAAAAATCATTGTAACAGTAACACATTTTGATCACCACACACACACACACACACACACACACACACACACACACACACACACACACCACACACACACACACTCACACACACACACACACACAACACACACACAACACAACACACACACACACCACACAACAACACACACACCTTCTGGGCAGTATGAAAAAATCCAATTTTTATGAAGAGAGATTAGAAAATAATGGCGAAAGAAGTTTGGAATTTCTTCAATAGGGATTTAGCGTACTCTCGGACAATCCATATCCGCTCCATCTAAATGTGCCATTAATTGTTTAGCAGACTCCTTGAACGAACGCAGAATATTGTGCAATGGTGGAACGGTGATGGGGTAAGGGATATACGAAATATTAAGCTGACTCCACCAGAATGATGATAGCATTCAGAGGGGCAGCCCACAGGCCAGTTTTATGGTGCAGGCTGCGATTGAACTCGAGACAGCATATCTCGAATTCAGAGCTCTCTCAACAGGGCCCGGCAGCCTGCTGGACGAGAAAACACAAAGAAAGAATAGAGAGAGAGGGAGAAAAAGAGAAAGAGAGGTAGAGAGACGAAACTGGGTCGAAGGAGAAGACGAAGGGGGAGGAGGAGGAGGAGGAGAGAAGTGAATAAAAGAAGAGAGAGAGAGAGAGAAGACGAAACAGGAGTCGAAGGAGAAGACGAAAAGGGAGGAGAGGAGAGTGAAGAAAGGAAAGAAAAAAGATGGATAAGAAGAAGATGATGAAAATTTTTTTAAAAAACGTAAGGAACGTAGAAAGAGAAGAAAAGAAAAAGACAGAAAAAAAAATGGATGAGAAGATGATGAAGAAAAAAACCCGTAAGGAGTAGAGAAAAAGATGAGGACGAGAATGAAGATAAAGGAATTTGTTCAAGACAAATCCATCGTATAATGGACAACTCCATGCGCTCCGACAAGATCTGCCAGCAGTGATCTGGCAGACTGCTCCTGGGCAGACTCCTTGGGCCTGCACAAACGCCTGTCAGCTTGTGTGGTCATAAAATGGAAAGAGGAAAGTGACGACCTATCAGACACTAAGCTTGTTCCACCAGAGTGATAGAAACACTAAGACGGGCAGCGAGCAGGCCAGTTTGTAGGTTGCCGGGCAAGGATTGAACTCGAAACATGAGATGTTGAGCCCACGACTCTATTAAAAGAACAACATCCCGCTATAGAGGAGAACAAGCAAGGAAAGAAACGTGAGAAAGAATGAGAGGAAAGAACAGAGAGAGAGAAAAAAGAAGGAGGGAAGGTGTCACAAAATGGAGAAAAAAAAACAGAAAAAAAAAACCACACGAACAAACGAAAGAACGAAAGGAAAATATAGGGTATGAGAATGGGGGAGGCGAATAATGATGAAGCTTGTGTGTCGGTGTAGTGGAAATTAAAACATCAACATTTTCGACAGAATTTACGACCACAATTTGCGAGTCTGCTGCACGAAAATAACATCTTCCAGCTACTCTCTCTCTCTCTCTCTCTCTCTCTCTCTCTCTCTCTCTCTCTCTTCTCTCTCTCTCTCTCTCTCTCTCTCTCTCTCTCTCTCCTCTCTCTCTCTCTCTCCTCTCTCTCTTTCTCTCTCCCTCTTCTCTTCTCTCTCTCTCTCTCTCCTCCCTGCTTCTCTTTATCTGTCTATCTTCTTACTCTTCCTCCTGCTCTTAGTTGTTTTTTTCAACTATGTTGCTTTATTTTTTATTCAAAGTGTCATTATTTCAGTGAAGGTAGACGGGCATAATTCCTCTGCATCTGTTTTACATCGGAAAGGTTGCTCTCTTTTTGTATGTTTGTTTTTGTTTGTTTGTTTTTGTTGTTTTTTGGTTGTTGTTTTTTTTTTGGGGGGGGGGGGGGGGCGGGGGTTATTCTTCTATTTTAATACTTTTTGGTAAATAGCCTATTGCCGCGCCCGTGTTGTTACGTTGGTGATGGTAGTGGTCGTGGCGTGTGTACGTTTTATGTGTGCGTGTGTCTGGGCATAAACAATGGCTCCGTGTGTGTGTGGTGGTGTGTGTGCGCGCGCGCGCATGTGTGTGTGTGTGTGTGCGCGTGGGCGTGTGCGCTTGCTCTCCTCTCTCTCTCTCTCTCTCCTCTCTCTCTCTCTCTCTCTCTCTCTCTCTCTCTCTCTCTCTCTCTCTCTCTCTTCTCGTATACGCGGGCGTGCGTGTTTGCATTGAAGACGAGCCGTGTTTTCAGCATTTGTTTTTTTAACTGGACCTGGTGTCAACTGAGAATTGCTACCCGTCTGTGTGCTTTATTATAAGTTTGATGGCCAGAAAATTGCCTCCGTCCATCTCACTCGGGCAACATTAATTTGCAGTTTGATTTGTTTTGTTGCGCCACAGAGTGTAGTTTAAAAAGATGTTAATTGGAGCTTAGTGGTACGTGTGTGCCTGTGCGTGCGTGTGTGTGTGTGCGTGTGTGTGTGTGTGTGTGTGTGTGTGTGTATGTGTGTGTGTGTGTGTGTGTGTGACAGACAGACAGACAGACAGAGTCTTCGACACATGCATCTTTCCTGAATATGTAATAATAATAGCTGTGAGAATAATGATAATGATGATGATCTAATAATAATAATGATAATAGTGATGGTAATAGTGACTACCTGTGCGAAGGCTTCATCTTATGATAACCCTAAGTGCTCTACAGAAGCAACAGTGCCAAAGACGAAAACATGTTAAGTAAAGATATCAATCACTACCGTTATGACGAATGGGTCGAATCACAAGATATACAAAGTTAAAGAAGATTTACCAGTAAACTATAATAAAACAACTAAATCATAGCTGTGTAACAAGGATGGCTGAAAATCTTTTTGATAACAGTCATACTAAGCACCGACTGTACGTCAGACAAATATGTCTGATATACGTAGTGTTCAGCGCCATTTGTTTACCGGTTACCACCAGCCAAGAAAACCTTGTTTACACTTTTTTCTGTCCCATCTTTTGCACTGTGCGTATGTCATAACCGCCACACCACGCACCTGTTTCCAGATCTCCGACACCTCACTAAACCCACTGTAACTGAAATCAGTAAGAGAGGGCATGGAATGTGGACACTGAAACTGAAGTCGTAGAGAGCAGGGCATGGAATGTGGGACACTGAAACTGAAGTCAGTCAGAGCATAGGGCATGGAATGTGGGACACTTGAAACTGAAGTCAGTCAGAGCAGGGCATGAAGGGGCATGGAATGTGGGACACTGTAAACTGAAGTCAGTAAGAGCAGGGCATGGAATGTGGGACACTGTAACTGAAGTCAGTAAGAACAGGGCATGAAGGGGCATGTAAATGTGGACACTTAACTGAAGTCATGTCAGAGCAGGGCATGAAGGGGCATGGAATGTGGGACACTGAAACTGAAGTCAGTCAGAGCAGGGCATGAAGGGGCATGGAATGTGGGACACCGAAACTGAAGTCATTGAGCAGGGCAATGGAAATGTGGGACACTGTAACTGAAGTCAGTGAGCAGGCTAGCAGGGCATGGAATGTGGGACACACTGATGTCAGTCAGAGCAGGGCATAGGGAAATGTGGGACACAAACTGAAGTCAGTCAGAGCAGGCAGGGCATGGAATGTGGGACACTGTAACTGAAGTCAGTCAGAGCAGGGCATGGAATGTGGGACACTGTAAACTGAAGTCAGTCTGAGCAGGGCATGGAATGTGGGACACAACTGAAGTCAGTCAGAGCAGGGCATGGAATGTGGGACACGTAACTGAAGTCAGTCAGAGCAGGGCATGGAATGTGGGACACTGTAACTGAAGTCAGTCAGTCAGAGCAGGGCATGGAATGTGGGACACAACTGAAGTCAGTCAGAGCAGGGCATGAGGGCAGGAATGTGGGAACTGAAACTGATGTCAGTCAGAGCAGGGCATGAGAGACATGGAATGTGGGACACTAAACTGAAGTCAGTCAGAGCAGGGCATGGAATGTGGGACACAAACTGAAGTCAGTGAGAGCAGGGCATGAAGGGGCATGGAATGTGGGAACGAAACGAGTAGTAGAGCAGCTGAAGAATATGTGGACACAACTGAAGTCAGTCAGGCATGGCATGGAATTGGGACACGAAACTGAAGTCAGTGCAGCAGGGCATGAAGGGGCATGGAATGTGGGACACGAAACTAGAAGTCAGTGAGCAGGGCATGGAATTTGGGACACTGAAACTGAAGTCAGTGAGAGCACGGCAAATGGAATGTGGGACACAAACTGAAGTCAGTGAGCAGGGCATGGAATATGGGACACTGTAACTGAAGTCAGTGAGAGCAGGGCATGGAATGTGGGACACGAAACTGAAGTCAGTAGAGCAGGCATGGAATGTGGGACATGAAACTGAAGTCAGTCAGAGCAGGGCATGGAATGTGGGACACTGAAACTGAAGTCAGTCAGAGCAGGGCATGGAGGGGCATGGAATGTGGGACACTGAAACTGAAGTCAGTGACAGCAGGGCATGGAATGTGGGACACTGTAACTGAAGTCAGTCAGAGCAGGGCATGTGAATGTGGGACACTGAAACTGAAGTCAGTCAGAGCAGGCATGAAGGGGCATGGAATGTGGGACACTGAAACTGAAGTCGTCAGAGCCAGGGCATGGAATGTGGGAACTGTAAACTGAAGTCAGTCAGAGCAGGGCATGAATGTGGACACTGTAACTGAAGTCAGTCAGAGCAGGGATGGAATGTGAGACACTGTAACTGAAGTCAGTCAGAGCAGGGCATGAAGGGGCATGGAATGTGGGAACAAACTGAAGTCAGTAAGAGCAGGGCATGGAGGGGCGTGGAATGTGGGACACAAACTGAGTCAGTCAGAGCAGGGCATGAATGGGGCATGGAATGTGGGACACAAACTGAAGTCAGTAAGAGCAGGACATGAAGGGGCATGGAATGTGGGACACTGAAACTGATGTCAGTCAGAGCAGGGCATGGAATGTGGGACACTGAAACTGATGTCAGTCAGAGCAGGGCATGAAGGGGCATGGAATGTGGGACACTGAAACTGATGTCAGTCAGAGCAGGGCATGGAATGTGGGACACTGAAACTGATGTCAGTCAGAGCAGGGCATGGAATGTGGGACAATGAAACTGAAGTCAGTCAGAGCAGGGCATGGAATGTGGGACACTGAAACTGAGTCAGTCAGAGCAGGGCATGGAATGTGGGACAATGAAACTGAAGTCAGTCAAGCAGGGCATGGAATGTGGGACACAATGAAACGAGAGTCAGAGCAGGGCCATGGAATGTGGGACACTGAAACTGAAGTCAGAGCAAGAGAGGGGCATGGAATGTGGGACACAAAGTAAAGTCAGAGCAAGGTAAGAGGGGCCATGGAATGTGGGACACAAAGTCAGTCAGAGCAAGGTAAGAGGGGCCATGGAATGTGGGACACAAAGTAAAGTCAAGCAAGGTAAGAGGGGCCATGGAATGTGGGACACAAAGTAAAGTCAGAGCAAGGTAAGAGGGGCCATGGAATGTGGGACACAAATAAGTCAGAGCAAGGTAATGAGGGGCCATGGAATGTGGGACACAAAGTAAGTCAGAGCAAGGTAAGAGGGGCCATGGAATGTGGGACACAAAGTAAAGTCAGAGCAAGGTAAGAGGGGCCATGGAATGTGGGACACAAAGTAAAGTCAGAGTAAGGTAGAGGGGCCATGGAATGTGGGACACAAAGTAAGTCAGAGCAAGGTAAGAGGGGCCATGGAATGTGGGACACAAAGTGAAGTCAGAGCAAGGTAAGAGGGGCCATGGAATGTGGGACACAAACTGAAGTCAGAGCAAGGTAAGAGGGGCCATGGAATGTGGGACACAAAGTGAAGTCAGAGCAAGGTAAGAGGGGCCATGGAATGTGGGACACAAAGTGAAGCCAGAGCAAGGTAAGAGGGGCCATGGAATGTGGGACACAAAGTGAAGTCAGAGCAAGGTAAGAGGGGCCAATGGAATGTGGGACACTTTTTCACGATACTGATGGTAATGGTAATGCTATGGAGTTCCGTTTCGGATTGAGACAGCATGGTCTATACGCTTACTTGGGTGAATATCCTGGCGTCAACCAGGCCTGAGAGATGACAAGAAACTTGAGCAACACCCTCAATAACGCGTCGGTAAAGTGAACAACACTCCACTGTATGGTCCCAATCTTTCTCAACAAGCCGTAACACGCTCCACTTGGGGAGCAGTCGGTTAAGGTTCAAGTATGCGATCAGGTTTTTTGTTTGTTTGTTTTTTGACTGAAAGAGATGTGAACGCACGACCCGCCAGTCAGTAGTCCTTTGTACTAACCACTTCCCCTTTGACTGGTTGTTTACATATGTTGTTCACAGAAATACACATCCTCTCACGTGATTACTTCGCGCCAATGCAAGTAGAAGTTTCTCTCTCCCTTTGATCCTTAGATTTTATCACTTTTCAAACTGGAAGTTTATGCACCAAACTCTTGAAAATAGACATTAAAATTCCAAATTACAATTCCAACTTTATTTTTACTGGTTGATCGATTGATTGATCAATTGATTGATTGATTGATTGATTGTGTGTTGTCTGTGTGCAGGTATGGGTTGATGCAGCCCACCAAGTGTTCTTCTCCTTGGGCCCGGGCTTTGGCGTTTTGCTGGCGTTTGCCAGTTATAATCCTTTCCATAACAATGTCTACAGGTAGGTCTGCCTTTAAGTACTCTCTCCTTCATTTTAGCGGTATCTGTGGTTTGGTGGTACAATACTCGCCTGCTACGCGGGTGCCCCAGGTTTGATTTCTGGTCAGCGGACGTAATCATCGTGTGGCCTCGTTGACTCAGTTGGTTAGAGCAGTGTGCTGATAACACAGGCATCGCGGGTTCGATCCTCAAATAAAACAGTTTTAGTGGGCTGGTTCGTTCTTTTGATAGAACTGTGAATTCAAACTCTTTTGATAGAACTGTGAATTCAAACTCTTTTGAGTCCCTCCCTATTTCAAAGCCTTATATAGAACTGTGAATTCAAACTCTTTTGATAGAACTGTGAATTCAAACTCTTTTGAGCTCCTCCCTATTTCAAAACTTTAATAGAACTGTGAATTCAAACTCTTTGATAGAACTGTGAATTCAAACTTTTTGAGCCCTCCCTATTTCAAAGCCTTATATAGAACTGTGAATTCAAACTCTTTTGATAGAACTGTGAATTCAAACTCTTTTGAGCACTTGAATTCAAAGTCTTTGATAGATGTGTATTTCAGAAACTGCTTTTGATAGACTGATGAGAGAAAATCTTTGTGATTTTCTTTCACGCATCAATGTATCTTCTTGGGTCTGCTCATTTGAATACAGATATTTCAGACTGCTTTTGAAGACTGTGGAATGTCTAAATTTTTTAGATCACTCAATCTGTGGTGATGAATGCAAAGTGACGTTGTGTTGTATTTCAAAGCTGTGTTGTTGCCTGTGTACAATAAACTCTTTTGATAGAACTGTGAATTCAAACTCTTTGAGCCCCTCCCTATTTCAAAGCCTTATATAGAACTGTGAATTCAAACTCTTTTGATAGAACTGTGAATTCAAACCTTTTGATAGAACTGTGAATTCAAACTCTTTTGAGCCCCTCCCTATTTCAAAGCCTTATATAGAACTGTGAATTCAAACTCTTTTGATAGAACTGTGAATTCAAACTCTTTTGAGCCCTCCCTATTTCAAAGCCTTATATAGAACTGTGAATTCAAACTGTTTTGATAGAACTGTGAATTCAAACTCTTTTGATAGAACTGTGAATTCAAACTCTTTGATAGAACTGTGAATTCAAACTCTTTTGATAGAACTGTGAATTCAAACTCTTTTGAGCCCCTCCCTATTTCAAAGCCTTATATAGAACTGTGAATTCAAACTGTTTTGATAGAACTGTGAATTCAAATTTTTTGATAGAACTGTGAATTCAAACTCTTTTGAGCCCCTCCCTATTTCAAAGTCTTATATGTGTGTAGGGGGTTTTGGTAGGCTACAGAGGCCTGCTAGATAATTGCTTACGGAGGTCTGATGGAGAGAAAAATGCTGTGTGATTTTCTTTCACGCCATCAATGTAGTCTTCTTTGGTCTGCCTCATTTGACATACAGATATTTTAGGTACATGCTTGTTGAGCCAGCTGGTGGGTACACTGTCTGAATTTTTTCACCAGATCACTCAAATCTGTGGTGATGAATGCAAAGGTGACGGGTGTTGTTCCATCTTTCATCAGGCGTGTGTGTGCTTTGCCTGTGTACAATACATGTTTGTGAATTAAACCCACGCGATGCTTATTTGCGTATAAGACATAATATGTGTACGTGGATGTAAAGGATATGACAAAAGTGGTGTTGTTTTTTTTAAATAGAAACACGTGTGTTGGGGAAGGGGAGTGAGATATGTGTGTGTGTGCGTGCGTGCGTGCGTTGTGTGTGTGTGTGTGTGTGTGTGTGTGTGTGTGATGTATGCCTACGTGAGTGCGTGCGTGCACACATGTGCTTACGTTAAAACACATGTAAAATCGCTCCATGTCTCAACATGCCACTGTCACCCACCCTACAGGGACGCCCTGATCACCAGCGCCATCAACTGCTGCACCAGCTTCTTCTCAGGCTTCATCATCTTCATGATCCTGGGACACATGGCTGAACGCTCCAAGGTGGACATTGAGAACGTGGCCACTGAAGGTGAGGACTCCTTGTTGAAGTCATGCCATCACTGTTTGTAGACTGTCTTGACTGTCAGGGTATCTCTCGAATTCTCTTTGTTTCTGAGAAAATGTGTGAAATCCCTCAAACTTATAAAAAGAACCCAATGATCATAACGGATGTTAGAGTTAAACAAACTGCACAATGTGCGTGTAAGAATATGTGCATTGAGACATACACACAAACACAAACGCACGCACGCACGCACGCACAAAGTGATGAGAGAAAGAGAGAAATACCTGCTTTTCAATTTAGCTTAACAACCATATTAACTGATGTTTACTAACACATACACACCACATGCTCGCACGCACGCGCGCACGCACCCGCAACGCACACACACAAACACACAACACACACACACACACCACACCCACACACACACACACACACACACACACACACACACACACACACACACGCACGTGTACACTCGCGTGCATGCACATACAGACCATTATTACATTTTGGGAGTGAAATCCAGAGACTTGTGGCTGTGAAAGTGTTACGTTGTTGCTTTACTGTCGTGGTTGGCATGGTCGATAATGTAGGAAACTGGAGGATAGGGCAAGGGAGTGAAAGGGTTTAATTTTTGTTTAGCTGGCATTGCTGATAACGCAGGTAGCTTATAATAATAGTAGTCATAATAATGATAATAATAGTAGTAATTTCATGTGTATATGCATGTCCATGTTTAGCTGGTATTGCTGATAACGCAGGTAGCTTATAATATAGTAGTCATAATAATGATAATAATAGTAGTAATTTCATGTGTATAGCATGTCCATGTATAGCTGGCATTGCTGATAACGCAGGTAGGTTATAATAATAGTAGTCATAATAATGATATAATAATAGTAGTAATTTCATGTGTATAGGCATGTCCATGTATAGCTGGCATTGCTGATAACGCAGGTAGGTTATAATAATAGTAGTCATAATAATGATAATAATGATAACAATTTCATTTGTATAGGCATGTCCATGTTTAGCTGGCATTGCTGATAACGCAGGAAACTTATAATAATAGTTGTCATAGTAATGATAATAATAGTAGTAACTTTCATGTGTATAGGTATGTCCATGTTTAGCTGGCATTGCTGATAACGCAGGAAACTTATAATAATAGTAGTCATAGTAATGATAATAATAGTATAACTTCATGTGTATAGGTATGTCCATGTATACTGGCATTGCTGATAACGCAGGAAACTTATAATAATAGTTGTCATAGTAATGATAATAATAGTATAACTTCATGTGTATAGGTATGTCCATGTTTAGCTGGCATTGCTGATAACGCAGGAAACTTATAATAATAGTAGTCATAGTAATGATAATAATAGTAGTAACTTCATGTGTATAGGTATGTCCATGTTTAGCTGGCATTGCTGATAACGCAGGTAGCTTATAATAATAGTAGTCATAATAATGAGTATAATGATAACAATTTCATGTGTATAGGTATGTCCATGTTTAGCTGGCATTGCTGATAACGCAGGTAGCTTATAATAATAGTAGTCATAATAATGAGTATAATGATAACAATTTCATTTGTATAGGCATGTCCATGTTAATAATGTAGGCTACATGTTCGTTGCGCTTTATATAGTACCAGATCATAATCGAGAAATGAATGATAAAGCCATTCCAACCATTCCCTTGAGAAACTAAACCAGCACGTCTATCAAAAACCACCAATGTTACAGTAATATTATTTAGATATCGAGAAAAAATAGCAGATGGAAAAATATAAAAGGGAAAACCATTGGATATATGTGATAATCATCGTTGTTGATAATTATTTAGGCCCTGATCCAGCCATTTTTGTCTTAATGTAGAGGTAGTTGCGTTCAAAATCATTGAAGCCCGTGTCATTTAGTACATGACAGGAAATGTTGCTGATATTGAATAATGGAAAATGTTTCATGAAAATTCAAGGGTGCCAATTTTGACAGTAAGAGCAAAAGTTGGTTGTGAGCATTTTATCTAACCTTTCATTCTGTATGATTATGCACATACATTCTCAGTTTTAATCCAGTGATGTATATCACTGTATTAGAACTTTATTGAAGGCATCTGAAATTGTGGAATGAATTCTTTTCTGGATCAAAGTGGTTTGTGAAATGGTTAAATTGAACACTTACGTCTTCCAGACCGTATTATTATGTACGTCGAGCCATTAAAGTATGTACATGTTTGCTTTTATTCTGTTAGATGTTTCTTACCATCACCACCATCATCATCATCATCTTCATCATTATCATCATCTTCCATCAATGATCACCAGTACCATCATCATCATTATTGTAACCATCGTTTGTGTCGTCGTAGTCATCATCATCATCATCATTGTCATCATCCTTTGTGTGTATTTCAGGACCAGGGTTGGTGTTTGTGGTGTACCCAGAAGCCATTTCCACATTGCCAGGAGCCACCTTCTGGGCCCTCATCTTCTTCCTCATGCTCCTCACCCTCGGTCTGGACAGCTCCGTGAGTTCTACTCCCTCATCTCCTCATCACGTTGTTCACGTTTCTCTGACTGTCTGTCTGCCTGTTTCTGTCTGTCTGCCTTTCTCCGTCTTCTTATTTGGTTCAAGAGCTTCTCACTTCTCGGTTAGTTCTGTGTACTGATATCTGTAAAGGCTTCGTGGGTAGTAGTTTATTGTGGTCAAAGGATATGTACTCCCACCCCTAACATACACATTATTGATAAAAAGACTGTGTTTGTGACAGTAAACCGCAAAGCCTCTCTCTCTCTCCTCTCTCTCTCTCTCTCTCTCTCTCTCTCTCTCTCTCTCTCTCTCTCTCTCTCTCTCTCTCTCTGTCTCTTTCTCTTTCTCTCTCTCTCTTTTTTTTTTTTTCTTTCTTGCTCTTTTTCTCTCTGTCTCCATCCGTCTGTCTGTCTTTCTCTCTCTTTCTCTCGCTCTTTCTCTCTCTCTCTCGGTTCCTCTTCCTCCCCCCCTCTCTCTCTTTCTCTTCCCTCTCCCTCCCTCTGTTTCTTCTCGTTGATCTTTCTATTCCATGTCCATTCTTTCCTCATTTTTTTTCCTTCAGGCGACTTTCGTCTTCATTTGCTTTCAGTTGTTGCTCAAGCACATCAGTCACTCCCTGCCTTCATTGCTTGCTCCTTCTTTCTCAGACCATCTTCCTTGTGACTCCCATCTGTCTTCCTCCCTCCCTGTCTCGGTCTGTCTGTCTGTTTTTCTGTCTGTCTGTCTGTCTTTCCCACCTCTTTTGTCTGTCTTTTACCCTAGTCTTTTTTTTTTTTTTTGCCAGACGTAATGGAGTTTAAATCCCATGTGATGAAAGAATTTCTGTTTGTCTAGTTTCTCGTCTTGTAGCGTCTTGTCTTTCTTGATTAAAAACGATTTACAAATTTAACATATTGGTTCTCCTTTAGGTTTTCTTGTATATCCAGATAACAGCTTTTTTTTTTTGCTTTTTTTTTTTTTGTCCCTTGACCGGTTTTCCCTCTTATGCTGACTTCGCATCATCCTGTCTGTCTGTCTGTCTGTCTGTCCTGCCTGCCTGCCTGCCTGCCTGTCTGTCTCTGTCTGCTGACTGCTGGGTGCTGTTGTATGTCTGGTCTGGCTGTCTGTATTGTTGTTGTCTGCTGCCTGCCTGCCTCCTGTCTGTCTGCCTGTGCTTTGTCTGTCTGTCTGCCTGTCTGTCTGTCTGCTGTGCTCATGTCTTTGTGCTGCTGTCTGCCGTGCCTGCCTGCCTGCCTGCCTTGTGTCTGTCTGTCTCCTGTGTCTGTCTGTTTGGCTGTCTGTCTGTGTCTGTTTGCTCTGCCTGCCTCCTGCTGTCGTCTGTCTGTTTGTGTCTGTCTGTGCTGTCTGTCCTGTCTGTGTCTGTTCTATGGTGCTGTCGTGTCTGTCTCCTGCTCTGTCTGTCTGTCCTGCTGTCTGTTTTGTCTGTCTCTGGCCTGCGCTGCTGCTGCCTGTGTCTGTCTGTCTGCGCTGCCTGTCTGTCTGTCTGTGTCGTGTCGTGTGTCTGTTGTTGGATGTCTGCTTGCCTGCCTGCCTGTCTCGTCTGTCTGTCTGTGTCTGTTTGCTGCTGTCTGTCTGTTGTGTCTGTTTGGCTGCTGGCTGCTGTCTGTGTCTGTCTCTCTGCTGTCTGTCTGTCTGTGTCTGTCTTCTGGCTGTCTGGTCTGTCTCTGCTGGCTGTCTGGCTGTCTTTCTGTCTGTGTCTGTCTCTCTGCTGCTGGCTGTTCTGTGTCTGTCTCGGTGGCTGCGTCTGTGGCTCTTGGCTATCTCTGTGTTGTTGCCACATGTCTGTCTGTTTATGTCTGTACGTTTGTCCCTCAGTCTGTATGTATGTCTTCCTGTCTATATGTATGTGTTTGTCTGTCCGTATGACTGTCGGCATACCTGTCTAGCTGGCTATCCGCCTGTCTGTATGTCTACCCATCTGCATGTCTGCCGGTGTGTCTGTTTACTCGTATGTGTGTCTGCTCGTCCGTCTGTGTGTCTGTCTGTCTATCTGTATGTCTACCTGTTTGTATGTCTATATGTCTACCTGTCTATGTCTACCTGTCTTGTCTTGTCTGGTTGTATTAAATACACGTTCTGATTCTTTTTTCGTGTTTCTTCTGGTTCCTGTCTGTCTGTCTGTCTGTCTGTCTGTCTGTCGGCTTCCTTGTCTGTTAACATTTGTAATAAGATCGTATGTCTGCTTGTGTGTCAACTAACTCCGAAATCACAGCAGTTGTGAAAAATTGCATTGATTTTCCCAATTTCTGCCTGACCTGTTCTATGTGGATTTACAACAACAACAACAACAACAACAACAAAAAAGAAAGAAAAGAAGAAAAAAAAAACGAAAAAAAAAACGAAAAAAAAAAAAAAACCGTCACGTGTGGTAAGTTGAGAAGAAACTCACAACTATGTTATCATACAGTTGTCACTACACACACAGTGTTGATGGAACTAATCACTTATTTTTATTTTCTTAATTAACGGCACCGGGAAAAGTGCAAATGGTTTATGGCTTGGCCTTGAAGCAATGGACCATTCTGACTTTACCGTAAGCATTACCATGTGCTCGCCTAGCCACGACTGTTAAATGGACCACTCTGACTTTACATAAACATCACGACATCTTTGCCAAGCCGCGACTGCCAGTTGGACCACTCTGACTTAACATAAACATCACGATATCTTTGTCTACCCACAACTGCCAACTGGACCACTTTGACCTACCATAAACATCACCACATGTTTACCTAGCCACGACTGCTAATTGGACCATTTTGACCTGCCATAAGCATCACATATTTGCCTAGCCACGACTGCCAACTGGACCACTTTGACGTACCATAAACATCACCACATCTTTACCAAGCCACGACTGCTAATTGGACCATTTTGACCTGCCATAAGCATCACATATTTGCCTAGCCACGACTGCTAATTGGACCATTTTGACCTGCCATAAGCATCACATCTTTACCAAGCCACGACTGCTAATTGGACCATTTTGACCTGCCATAAGCATCACATATTTGCCTAGCCACGACTGCCAACTGGACCACTTTGACCTACCATAAACATCACCACATCTTTACCAAGCCACGACTGCTAATTGGACCATTTTGACCTGCCATAAGCATCACATATTTGCCTAGCCACGACTGCTAATTGGACCATTTTGACCTGCCATAAGCATCACATCTTTACCAAGCCACGACTGCTAATTGAACCACTCTGACTTAACATAAACATCACATCTTTACCAAGCCACGACTGCTAATTGAACCACTCTGACTTAACATAAACATCACATCTTTACCAAGCCACGACTGCTAATTGAACCACTCTGACTTAACATAAACATCACGACATCTTTACCAAGCCACGACTGCTAATTGAACCACTCTGACTTAACATAAACATCACGACATCTTTACCAAGCCACGACTACTAATTGAACCACTTTGACTTAACATAAACATCACATCTTTACCAAGCCACGATTGCTAATTGAACCACTCTGACTTAACATAAACATCACATCTTTACCAAGCCACGACTGCTAATTGAACCACTCTGACAACATAAACAACACGACATCTTTACCAAGCCACGACTGCTAATTGAACCACTCTGACTTAACATAAACATCACATCTTTACCAAGCCACGTCTGCTAATTGAACCACTTTGACTTACCATAAACATCACGACATCTTTGCCTAACCACGTCTGCTAATTGAACCACTTTCACTTAACAAAAACATCACGACATCTTTACCAAGCCACGTCTGCTCATTGAACCACTTTGACTTACCATAAAATCACCACATCTTTGCCTAGCCACGTCTGCTAATTGAACCACTTTCACTTAACAAAAACATCACGACATCTTTGCCTAGCCACGACTGCTAATTGAACCACTTTCACTTAACAAAAACATCACGACATCTTTACCAAGCCACGTCTGCTAATTGAACCACTTTCACTTAACAAAAACATCACGACATCTTTGCCTAGCCACGTCTGCTAATTGAACCACTTTCACTTAACAAACACATCACGACATCTTTGCCTAGCCACGTCTGCTAATTGAACCACTTTGACTTACCATAAACATCACATCTTTACCAAGCCACGACTACTAATTGAACCACTTTGACTTACCATAAACATCACATCTTTACCAAGCCACGACTGCTAATTGGACCATTTTGACTTACCATAAACATCACATCTTTACCAAGCCACGACTGCTAATTGGACCATTTTGACTTACCATAAACATCACCACATCTTTACCAAGCCACGACTGCTAATTGGACCATTTTGACCTGCCATAAGCATCACATATTTGCCTAGCCACGATGCTAATTGAACCACTCTGACTTAACATAAACATCACATCTTTACCAAGCCACGACTGCTAATTGAACCACTTTCACTTAACATAAACATCACATCTTTACCAAGCCACGACTACTAATTGAACCACTTTGACTTACCATAAACATCACCACATCTTTACCAAGCCACGACTACTAATTGGACCACTTTGACTTACCATAAACATCACGACATCTTTGCCTAGCCACGACTACTAATTGAACCACTTGACTTAACGTAAACATCACATCTTTACCAAGCCACGACTGCTAATTGAACCACTTTGACTTACCATAAACATCACATCTTTACCAAGCCAGACTACTAATTGAACCACTTTGACTTACATAAACATCACATCTTTACCAAGCCACGACTGCTAATTGAACCACTTTGACTTACATAAACATACACATCTTTACCTAAGCCACGCTACTAATTGAACCACTTTGACTTAACATAAAACATCACCACATCTTTACCAAGCCACGACTGCTAATTGACCACTTTGACTTACATAAACATCACATCTTTCCAAGCCACGACTACTAATTGAACCACTTTGACTTAACATAACATCACCACATCTTTACCAAGCCACGACTGCTAATTGAACCACTTGACTTAGCATAAACATCACGACATCTTTACCAAGCCACGACTGCTAATTGAACCATTCTGACTTAACATAAACATCACATCTTTACCAAGCCACGACTGCTAATTGAACCACTCTGACTTACCATAAACATCGACATCTTTACCAAGCCACGACTACTAATTGAACCACTTTGACTTACCATAAACATCACGATATCTTTACCAATCCACGACTACTAATTGAACCACTTTGACTTACCATAAACATCACCACATCTTTACCAAGCCACGACTGCTAATTGAACCACTTTGACTTAACATAAACATCACCACATCTTTACCAAGCCACGATCTGCTAATTGGACCACTTTGACTTACCATAAACATCACATCTTTACCAAGCCACGACTACTAATTGAACCACTTTGACTTACCATAGACATCACCACATCTTTACCAAGCCACGACTGCTAATTGGACCATTTTGACTTACCATAAACATTACGACATCTTTGCCTAGCCACGACTACTAATTGAACCATTCTGACTTAACGTAAACATCACGACATCTTTGCCTAGCCACGTCTGCTAATTGATCCATCTTTGACTTAACAAAAACATCACGACATCTTTGCCTAGCCACGTCTGCTAATTGAACCACTTTCACTTAACAAAAACATCATGACATCTTTGCCTAGCCACGTCTGCTAATTGAACCACTTTGACTTACCATAAACATCACATCTTTACCAAGCCACGACTACTAATTGAACCACTTTGACTTACCATAAACATCACCACATCTTTACCAAGCCACGACTGCTAATTGGACCACTTGGACGTACCATAAACATTACGACATCTTTGCCAAGCCACGACTGCTAATTGGACCACTTTGACGTACCATAAACATTACGACATCTTTGCCTAGCCACGACTACTAATTGAACCACTTTCACTTAACAAAAACATCACGACATCTTTGCCTAGCCACGACTGCTGATTGAACCACTTTGACTTAACGTAAACATCACGACATCTTTGCCTAGCCACGTCTGCTGATTGAACCACTTTCACTTAACAAAAACATCACATCTTTGCCTAGCCATGACTGTTATCAGGTATTTTGGTGGCGGAAATGGGATACAACAGTGAAAGGGGCCGGTGTTGTTGGATGAGTTACCATCCGTCAGTGGTATTTTCTTGCATTTTGATAAAGTTTCTATTACTGAAATGTGATGCTACTACGTTTTCTTGACAGTGTCAGAGCTTCGTTTTCTATTTAGGCAATCACAAATCACGCCCCAAAACGTTGGAGTTGGTCACCTGATGCCGTGAACTGCCTATTTGCATATTACTTGGAATCCCAACGGTATAACTCGGAATGCCCCATGGGATTGGCAGGATATTTTGTTCGCTGTCGTTAGCCAACGTCAAATTAGACCAGACTGATTAGCTTGTACCTGTCAGCATGATTGTAGTTCTGACAGATTGCCATTGATGTTTGCAACTTGAATGGTTTATGGAGGTATTTGTCGTTGTGGTGTTTTTCTCCCGACCTTGCTTTGTCTGTTTCCATGCCGTGCTATGCCCCACCAAGCCACTAAAACACACCATTACGTGAAACTCCTGAGGACATACTTGTAAAGCGGTCCTTACCTACATATGGGGCAGTAAAAACGAGTCAGCATAATCATACAATTTGTCAAAAAGGAACGTACGTAGAAATATGACATTTTAAAAAAATGGGAGAAAAGTACGACCATCATTTTCAGAGTGGTGGATTAGACGCCGTAATCACCGCCGGTTTCAGGAAAAAGAGGTATTGAAAATATGGATCGGAAAGGGGGATGTGGATTTTGGATCTTTGGCCTGTGGTCCGGCGGGTCAGGGTAGTCCATTAGAGTCGCTTCCGTTGCTTTCATCTGCTGCATCGACCGTTGCGACGGTGCTGCGTGGGGTGTCAAGCAGTACAGAGGGCGAGAGGACCGAGCACTGACGTGTGTGCTTGCTGCTGGCCTTACTTCACTCGTCTGTTAAGGAACTAACTGGTTGTAGCACCACTAACTGTTTCACATACATGCAACTCAATCAGACAACATGAAAATGCATGCAGTCAAATCGGTCAAATCAAATAATAAGTTACATGTGATCAGAGCACTCATATTATATAACATCCATCTGTCTTGAGAGGTCATGGATTTACACGCTGATATGGATCTGACGGGTGGGACTCCATATCCAAATTTCTGCAAGGTTTTAATTCTTTGCCTTTGCTTCTCCCCAAGCTTACTGCAAGGCAGCAGAGTTTTGTGTTGGCTCGAGCTGAGTTCATCCACCCTTTGAAGAACAGTTGATTTTTTTTTTAATCTTTCACGTTTAGCAAGTCAGGCTGAGGTGCGGTTTAGTCACTGACAGCCCGACCTTGAACAGGTAATGTTAGATTTCATAGTTACCAATAGCAGACCATTGGCCTGACCTGATTACGACTGAATATACATGAGTACACGAGTTCATTTTTTACATGATAAAACGTTTTTACATTTGATCTGCGTCAGTATCTCTTCCACTGATATGTGAGCATGTCTAGTGCCACGTCATCATCATCATCAGGTGCCCTGCCGCATGGCGTTGGCGACCATGGACTTCCAACCATCTCTATCTCTCGTTGCCCCCAGCATCTCCCCCACCCTCTTCATCCCCAGCCACTCTGCAAGTCCGTCCAGCATTATCTCTCTGGGTCTACCTGTTGCTCTCTTTCCCTCCAGCTTTCCCGTTGTGACCAGGTGCTCCAAATCCCCTTCCTCATAAAATGGCCTATAAATGTTGCTTGTCTTTTCCTAATTTCCCTTATGAGTGATCTACTTGTGTCTGCCTCCATCAAGACTGTCTCGTTTGTTTTCTTTGCTGTCCATGGAACTCTCAACATTCTTCTGAGAAACCACATCTCGGCTGCCTCAATCTTGCTCTGGCTTTGCTTGCTGACTGTCCACGCCTCGCATCCGTACAACAGTATTGGTTCTATATAACATTCAAGGACTCTCTTTCTGATGTTAATTGATAGGCATTTGTTGGTAAGAATGCTTGTCATCTTCTTGAATGCTGTTTTGGCTTGGCCGATTCTGCTGGCTATTTCCGATGTGCATCTGCCGTCTGATGAAATGACCGTTCCCAGGTATTTGAACTTATTAACCTGTGTCAAGGTTGTGCCATTTGCTGTTATTTTGCATGAGGGGATTTCATGTTTTTTTACTGAAGTGCCGGTTTAGTCACTGACAACCCGACCACGTTGTGAAATATGGAATTTCCTCTCGAGGTGGACTGAACGGTTGTAACTGTGGTCAAGTGAACTGAGATCTTGCATTAGAATTGCTTTATGTTACATTCAGATTCTGTACTTGTACATTTTGCTTTTTTTGTTTTGTTTTGTTTTATTTTTTGTTTTTGTTTTTGTTGTTATTTTTTGTTTGTTTTGTTTTTGGGTGTGTTTTTTTCCTTAGAAGACGTGCGGTCAATCAATAGAAATTGCGGCAAAACATATGAAATTGTTCCAGTGTAGTTTTGTTGATGTAAAAGGCCTTCGTCGACTGCAGAAAGTTTTCGGGAAATAGTTTTAATGGTATTAACGGAATTATAAACGCTTACGAATTTTTTTTTTTTAAAAACGATATATAATGTCGACGAATGGCATTTTCAGCTGACGAATCGCAATACAGTGGTCATTACCTACTACGGACACATCCAGGTTTTCCTGATCTCAAGATATATTTGAATCTCAAGAAGGAGAGACAGGGTGGTTACTGAAAGCTTAAGAATAAACAAAAATAAAGAGAGGGAGATGCCAAATCAGAACCAGGGAGTGGTTATGATGAGCCAAAACTCACTCTAAACTTTACAGTGGCTATTGATCGTTGTCACAGAGGCACTGGATACGCATAATTAATGACGTCAGGCGTGATACTGGGAAATTAGCGTCACTGCAGCCCAGTTGGGGGAGAGTGGAGGTGGAGTGGAATCCGTTAATTCCAGCATCAGTGTCCGTATCCAATCTGGGGCTAAACCATTTAAGTCGCTAATCATTTTACCTTCAGCCTTTCGATTTTCCCTGGATGCTTGTGTGCATGTTATTTTGCCCACACTGTGCAGGCAGCACGTTGCTGTATAGTCTGCATACTCCGTCTTCTATGGGCATGCTGATTTCTTTTTTTATGTTTCCATAAGCCATCACATACTGACTGACAAGGCTTACAGGATCTTTGATGTGCGTATGTGATGTCCTGTGTACGTTTGTACACGAAAAGGGTTTAGGCACTAACTGGTGTGTACACACTTGACGTGGGAGGTTGGAAAAATCTCCTTGGTGGGTGGTACACACTTGACGGGGAGTTGGAAAAATCTTCTCTTTGGTGTGTACTCACTTGACGTAGGGAGATTGAAAAATCTCCTTATGGTGGGTGTACACACTTGACGTTGGGAGACTTGGAAAAATCTCCTTTGGATGGGTGTACACACTTGACGTGGGAGATTGGAAAAATCTCCTTTGGTGGGTGTACACACTTGACATGGGAGGTTGGAAAAATCTCCTTTGGTGGGTGTACACACTTGACGTGGGAGGTTGGAAAAATCTCCTTTGGTGGGTGTACACACATGACGTGGGAGATTGTAAAAATCTCCTTTGGTGGGTGTACACACTTGACGTGGGAGTTGGAAAAATCTCCTTTCCTCACCCACCAAGCAGCAAAGGTCAGGCAGGATTGAACCCAGAATTTCTGATTAGAAGTCTGACGTCTTGTCCACTTGACCATCGTGTCTGTTATCTGAACATTTGTCTTACTGAAGCCAACTAATCGTAGTGGAATAGTGACCAAGTGATTGAAGCACCTTTCTGGGAAGCGGGTTCGATTCCCAGTTGGACAGGAGTTGTTCATACCTCCCTTTCCCACCTCCTCCCACTAGACTTTGAATTATGTTACGGATGTCAGATGAGAGTTGCCGTGTGCAGCATGCGTTAAGTGCACGTTAAAGAACCCACGACATTGATCGTGCAGTTCTTGGCAAAGTTAAATTTAAAAATTCACTTCTTGACATACTGAGGAAGATATAGAAAAATACGTCTAATGGGAAGCTGTGGCGTTGCTCTGTCTCGGAGAAAAGCAACTCGAGCAACCCATTGTGGCAGCAGTGTAAATAAGTACAACTCTGTCTTGCTGCCCAACCTCCAGTACCTTTCTTTTTTACCTAACAGAGTAGTCACCTACAAATGTTTCTGTTTCGTTTGTGTTGTTTCAGACCCGCTTATTTAGTTTTGTCGATAAAGGGGTTGTTGTTGTCGTTGCTATTGATGATGATGATTGTTGGCTTGTTCTTCTCGTTGCAAGGGAGACAATTCCGCTTTCGCTCTGTATGGCTGACGATACATACTACAGCTACTCTCCACAAAACATAATAAATAAGTAGTACAAAGTTTCAGAGTCGCAGTGTACTGCTGGTGGTACTTACCGCCAATGAACTTATGTTTCAGTCATAGCCACTGGTAGTGGCACTGACGGCCGATAAATCATACAACGTTTCAGAGTTGGAGCTACTGTTAGTGGCACTTATCACCAATAAATTTACATTTCAAAAGTACCGTGGGGGATGCCGGGGACTATTTCAGTATGAATGGTATCCCCACCTTCTGGAAATTCTGTGCTAGAAATTTTCTCTTTCCTGTCACTGTCTTTGTTTCTTCCTTGTTCCTTTGCTTTCTGTCATTTCTTCCTGTCATTTTCTGCCTTTCTGGTACATTCACCTGTATGTGTTCGATGAAGTCTTACGTGCTTTTTCTTAGAATTGAACTGGGTACACGTATTAAGTGCATTTTTGGCTCTAGGGAGGTGAGGTGTGCCGAAGCAATTTTAGGTACTTTATGCCCGTTTTTATATGTTTTGGTGTCCTTAGGTATGCTTAAATTTGTATTCATTTGTGTGTTTTAAATCCCCTGTGTGATAAATTGGACGGAGTGGTCAACGCCGGGGGCATATCCTTAGACTATGTGCGCGAGTGCACTGATATGTGTACTTAATTTTCTTTTTCTTTTTTTTCTTTCTGTTGAAGTTTCGTATGTTTTGAGCGGTTATAGCTTTGATATGGTTCTACGCAGTCGGCTGGGCTTTAAACAACAATAACATTTCAAAAGTCACAGCTACTACCGGTGGCAGTTACCACCGATAAATGGTACAACGTTTCAGAGTCATAGTTACTGTCCGTAGTACTTATCACTGATAAATGGTACAACGTTTCAGAGTCATATTTACTGCCTGTAGTACTTATCACTGATAAATGGTACAACGTTTCGGAGTCATAACTGCTACAGTGCACTTATCACTGGTAAATAGTACAACGTTTCAGTCATACCTACTGCTGGTAGCACTTATCACTGGTAAATAGTACAACGTTTCAGTCATACCTACTGCTGGTAGCACTTATCACTGATAAATAGTACAAACGTTTCAAGTCATACCTACTGCTGGTAGTACTTATCACTGATAAATAGTACAACGTTTCAGTCATACCTACTGCTGGTAGCACTTATCACTGATAAATGGTACAACGTTTCAAGTCATACCTACTGCTGGTAGCACTTACACTGATAAATGGTACAACGTTTCAGAGTCATACCTACTGCTGGTAGCACTTACCACTGATAAATAATACAACGTTTCAGAGTTATACCTACTGCTGGTAGCACTTATCACTGATAAATAGTACAACGTTTCAGTCATACCTACTGCTGGTAGCACTTTCAGACTCAAAGCCACTGCTAGTGGCATTTACCACTGATAAATGGTACAACGTTTCAGACTCATAGCCACTGTTCTCATTAATGGCACTTACTCTCAACCTGCATACCTGACCTGTGGTGTTCCACAAGGATCTGTCCTTGGCCCTGTTCTTTTCACTCTTTACACCTCCCCCTGTCCACCATCATCAACTCCTACTCTATAAAACACCACTTCTATGCTGATGACACCCAACTTCAAGACAGTGACTCACCTGACAATATACAGCGCCTCCTGACTCGCACCACTGAGTGTTACTCGGACATTAAAAATTGGATGACATACAACAAACTTCAGCTAAATGATGACAAGACAGAAGCTATCCTCATTGGCACCCGTCAGAAACTTTCTCAGCTGCCTCCTCTTTCTCTCCCATTATGTAACACATCAGTCCCAATTTCTGATTCAGCTAAAAACCTTGGTGTCTGCATTGACTCTACCCTCTCCATGAACAACTTTGTTTCTCAAACTGCCAGATCTTGCTACTATCATCTCCATCGTATAAGGCTGATCAGGAAGTATCTCTCTGTCGAAACAACTGCAAAACTCGTTCTCTCCTTCATAATGTCTCGCACTGACTATTGCAATTCACTCCTGTCCGGTCTTCCTGCCTCCACCACTCACATCCTACAGAGCTTTCAAAACAATGCTGCACGCCTTGTACTCAAAAAGAAAAAAGCTGACCACATATCTCCTCTCCTGGCACAACTTCACTGGCTCCCTGTATCAAAGCGCATACAGTACAAACTAGACACCATGTGCTACAAAAGCCTCAATAACGCAGCCCCCGATTACCTGTCAAGCCTACTTGAGATCTATGTTCCCTCACGTACCCTCCGCTCTGCCTCCGATCCTCTGACTTTTCGCTTTCCACGCACTAAGCTCAATACCTATGGTCCACGAGCCTTCTCTGTTTCTGGTCCGCTCTCCTGGAACAGACTTCCTCTCTCAGTCCGTCAGCAACCTACTTTTGTCTCCTTCAAGTCCGCTCTCAAAACTCACCTTTTCTCCTCCGCATAAAATCCTGACCTCACTCAATCCCCTCTGCAGCCTGTCTCCACTCGGAGGGGAATCACATTGCAATAAATAATTGTATATAATATGCTCTCTATAATTTTCCATTGCTTTTATTCTTTCTCCCCATTTATAGCCGTGTGCGTGTGTGTGCGTGAGTGCGTGTGTGTGCGTGAGTGCGTGTGTGTGCGTGCGTAGTGGTGTGTGTGTGTGCGTGCGTGTGTGTGTGTCTGTTTCAGCGCTTAGATTTGATTTTATCAAGATTTTGCGCTATATAAATATTGTAATTATTATTATTATTATTACTTACCACTGATAAATGGTACAACGTTTCAGACTCAAAGCCACTGCTAGTGGCACTTATCACTGATAAATTGTACAACGTTTCAGACTCAAAGCTACTGCTAGTGGCACTTATCACTGATAAATGGTACAACGTTTCAGACTCAAAGCCACTGCTAGTGGCACTTATCACTGATAAATGGTACAACGTTTCAGACTCAAAGCCACTGCTAATGGCACTTATTACTGATAAATGGTACAACGTTTAGACTCAAAGCCACTGCTAGTGGCACTTATCACTGATAAATGGTACAACGTTTCAGACTCACAGCCACTGCTAGTGGCACTTATCACTGATAAATGGTACAACGTTTCAGACTCAAAGCCACTGCTAATGGCACTTATCACTGATAAATGGTACAACGTTTCAGACTCAAAGCCACTGCTAGTGGCACTTATCACTGATAAATGGTACAACGTTTCAGACTCAAAGCCACTGCTAATGGCACTCATCGCCGATTACTGGTACAAGGTTTCAGAGTAAACCTACTGCTGGTAGCACTTACTACTAATAAACATACAGCGTTTCTGAGTCATATCTACTACTGGTAGCACTTATCACTGATAAATGGAACAGGATTCAGAGCCATGACTACTGCTGGTGGCACTTACCACCGTAAATAGTACTTTCCACAGTCATATCTACCGCTAGTGGCACTTATCACCGAGAAATGGTACGACTTTTCTGTCGTAGCTTCTGCTTATAGCACTTAATATCGATGACTAATGCAACGTTTCATAGCGGTAACTACTGCTAGTGGCACTTACCAGGGCGGGCATGCCAATGTCGACCTGCGTCTTCACTTTTTGTCTATAGCTGTCTGTGTCTCTTCAGTTGCCCTCACAGATTCTGGTCCAAGGTGTCCTTCATTTTGAAGGCGACGGAAGACATGTCATCAAACAAAAGATTTGTCACGAAACATTAGGTTGGGAAGTAGGCGTGTGGAGAAATCTATGTCTGTCTGTCTGTCTGTCTGTCTGTCTGTCTGGTCTGTCTCGTCTTTTGTCTATCCTTATGTCTGTATCGTTTTGTTTTCCCGTCTGCCTTCCGCGCTGTCTGCTCTCTCTGCCTCTGTCGCTCTCTCTCTCTCTCTCTCTCTCTTTGTCTCTCTCTCTCTCTCTCTGTCTCTCTCTCTCGCTCTCTCTCTCTCTCTCTCTCTCTCTCTCTCTCTCTCTCTCTCTCTCGTGCGCACGCAGCACACATATAAGCCTGTACCGTATACGCGTGCGCTCGCGTACACACACACACACACACACACACACACACACACACACACACACACACACACACACACACACACACACACACACACACACATCTCCCGCATCATTACCACTCGTCCATAAACATAGAAATACACACATGCTACCCAATGAAAAATCGATTTCCAAATGTTAGAAAAAAAATTTACATTCGACATGTATCTGACTTGCTTCCCGTGATTTTCATCCAAAACCTTTTAATCAGATTTCCTTATTGATCAGCTTAATCTTTGTTTCTGACCGGCTAAACATTAGTCTGGTTTTGTAAATTACGAGCATTTCTAAGTTCAGGGACACCCAGATTAAGCTAATTTCTTGCCAGACTGGTGTATGTCCTTTAATTCTTTTGTGATCTACCATTCTGGCAGCTGGGAAAACCTCGACATTCAGCCCGTAGACTTGATAGGAAATGATAAACCCAGCTTGAGATGTCTGTATTCTCGTGTAGACTAAGCTGAGGCTGGGATTGGAATGATGGTATTAGATTACCTGTAGTTGTGCTGCAGTATCATCATCATCACGTGCTCCTGCCACATGGCGTTGGCGATCATGGCTCTCCATTTGCATCTATTCCTTGTCGCCGCAAGCACATCTTCCACCCTCTCTGTCCTCAGCCACCCTGCAAACCGTCTAATATTTTCTCCCTGGGTCTACCTGGTGTTCTCTTTCCTTCCAGCTTTCCTCTTGTGACCAGGTGTTCTAATGCCCCTTTTCTCAAAAAAAATGGCCTGTAAATGTTTTCCTAATCTTCCTTATCAATGATCATCTTGTGTCTGCCTCCATCAAGACTGCCATGTTTGTTTTCTTTACTGTCCGTGGAACTCACAACATTCTTTTTAGAAACTGCATTTCGGCTGCCTCAATCTTGTTCTGGCTTTTCGTGTTGACTGTCCACGCCTCACAACCGTATAACATTATCGGTTCTATCTAACATTCAAGAGCTCTCTTCCTGATGTTAATTGATAGGCACATGTTGGTATGAATGCTTTTCATCTTCTTGAATGCTGTTTTGGCTTGGCCGATTCTGCTGGCTATTTCTGATGTGCATTTGCGCGGGGATGCGTCCCAGATACTCAAACTTATCAACCTGTCACCAAGTTGTGCCATTTGTTGTTATCTTGCAAGAGGGGATTTTATGTGTTTTTCTATTTTTCTTACTGATCTTCATGATTTCAGTCTTCAGTGCTGCAGTATTGATAGGAATAATGCTAACAATGTAAAGCAACGATTAAGTTAATTATTATTTTTAATGAATACTTGTTAACACCCGAAAGCAGGTAAGTCAGATGTGTTGGTCTGATCTTTAGTACATGAACTGTATTTGACATTTGATGTGTCAGTGTCAGTAGTCTCTATCACAGACTCATTCCGCTATTTTGATACCAGGAACAAGGGTGTTTTCTTTGTTTGTTCCCTCGTTTGTTTGTTTATTTGTTTGTTGCATGTTTGTCTGTAATGACAATAGTAAATGACGATGAAGATAGCAATAGTGATAATAGTAACAGTAGTAATGGTAATCGTGATAGTAACGGTAATAATAATAGCAATAAGAAGAAGAAGAAAAGAAAAATGATGATGATGATGGTGATGATAAATGATGGTGATGATGGTCATAAGAATAAATGATGATGATGATAATGGTCATGAGAATAATGATAATGATATTCATAGAACTCGTAAGTCTTGATGTATTAATTGAATCAAAGTGCATTCTATCATCGTTCACTTAAACATTTACTCACAATGACCAAAACAACACAGGGGTATGTACTACATGCATACCAGAAGGGTGAGGACAGGGATGGAGTGCGATGAAGGGAATTGAGATGAAGGGGGAAATCATTGCTGTACAAAAAGATATGTCTTCAAGATGGATTTAAAGAAAGAAAGAGTTCTTAATTGTCGAGCAGTCTGAAATTAGATACACACTGAAATAAAACGAGAACACGTATTTGATTAACGAAAAAAGACAAGCACAAATTTTTGGGCAACTGGCATCTGTCAAGCGTATACAAAGATAATGAAGAAACAAAGTCACAAGATTACCCTTTGATCCTGCTCCCATCACACTGCAAAAACTGAACCTTTGACTCCTCATCTATCACAGCTTCCTGCAGGAAGCTGGTGGATAGGTGAGGCAGTCAAAGGGTTCAGTTTTTGCTTTGCTAGCATGGCTGACAATGCAGGATGCTGGTGATAGGTGCGGGAGTCAAAGGTTAAAGACAAAAATAAGAGATCGGGGAGTCAAAAGGTTAAAGACAAAAATAAGAGATCAGACAACTTCTCTGGTACTTTGCTGAGCTGGAAAGATTGGGGGTGGAGGAACAGATCAGATAACTTCCTTGATTTCGGGTTGAGCTAGGGAAAATAACTTTTCTGCTCAACGCAATGTCTGGTGGATTTGTTTATTTGTCCTTTGTGCACGCTTGACAGAGTTTGCATCCGTCTTGTTTTCTTGCTTAAATGCACATTCTAATTCTATTTTGTGCGTTTCTGGTTTCTTCTTGTAAAGTGCATTGAGCGTGACACGTATTGCATTGTTGTACAACAGTGCCCAGTGGTGGATAAGCGCCTTTAGCATCCAGATCTCTCTCTCTCTCTCTCTCTCTCTCTCTCTCTCTCTCTCTCTCTCTCTCTCTCTCTCTCCTCTCTCTCTCTCTCTGTCTGTCTGTTTATCAGTTCGCTGCAGTAGATTACTGAGTGACGTTGACAGTAGTGGTGACGTAGACAGGCGCTCTGTACTCCTGGCCTGCTGATCGGAGTTTTTCATTAGCACTTTACACAAGAAGGGCTCTTTTGCGCGTTAGCTGAATCGATCTTACGCTGGCTCACTTCCGGCCCAAAACAATGAGGCCAATCACGGGCAGAAAAATATTTAAAGATGGCCGAGAGAGGGAATCGCGATAGCGGATCACGTGACAGTGAAAATCAATCAGCTGAACGGCGTTGATTCAGCTGATCGATGATCCGAGTCTATTTGAAACGAGAAACGCCATTGGGTGTTAATTCAACAAGCAGACATTGGTGCTGATTGATTGGTCTCCTTGAATTTAAGTGTCGCTTTTTTTGTCAGCGTAAAATCGTTGGATCTTGTAAGGGGTTGTAATAATCCTTCTGTTCCCTTCCACTAACTGTACTGTTATTCTGCGAATGTAAGTAATGATGCACGGTTATCACATCAGCGCCGTCTTAATGCTGAGCCTGAAGGGCCGAGTTGTCAAACATATTTCCCAATACTGCTCACCTTATGGGAAAACCTTGGGTGACCTTATCACGGGAAGCAGACTGCTTGTGATCATTACATTTGCCTCATGTGCATAGCTAAGGGAATGAAGTGGAAGAGACACAGAGATCAAGAAACTAAAGGGATAAAAAGCAAGTCGAGATGTGTAAATGAAGTTAATGAAGACCTATACAGCAGCGAATTCTATATACAATGAAATGCTGGCGTATATAATTTCAGTATGTGATGTAGTGACATTGCTTCTCATTTACTTGTGTGGGTGAGACATGGAGGAAGAAAAAAAGTTATTGACTAAGTAACTGAGCAAGTGGACAGTAGAATGAAGGGAATGGCGTGAACGTGGAAGAGGACAAGGAAATGTGCCTGAAAAGGTAGACAAAGGTTAGAGAGAGAGAGAGAGAGAGAGAGAGAATAAAAATATTCATTTAAGAAAACCCATGTCCCCAGTTGAAGCGATGTAAACAGAATACAAACATAAATGTACGGATCACAATACATTGTAATGGGAACAGCCTAGATGCGAGGTAGAACCGTTTTTGAGTGATGCACAAATGGGGTTCAGGACAGGGAAGGGGTGAGTAGACACTGTCTGTCCTCTAAGAGAAACTTTGTGAAAAGACATTAGCGCAATATAAAGAATTGGAACGTCTTCGTAGACCGTATTAAAGCGTTTGAAAGGATAAACAGAAACAAGCTGTGTAGGGTTCTGCAACTGTACATCGTCATGGGCCAGATCTTAGACAACATCAGATGTATCTGTATAAACAACATGAATGCAGTCTAAACGCCAAGACTCACTGATGGTTTGAGGTCACATCTGGAGTAAGACAGGGTTGTGTCCTATATCCTCTATTTTTTATAGTTTGCATAGATTAGATTACAAGAGAAACAAACCCAGACCCACAATCTTTAAATGAGATGTTATTTGCAGATGATCAGTGCCAAGCACATGAACAAAGATGATTACTGGAATACACGACCAACGAGAAAACAACTTATGAAAACTACACGAAAATTGACATTAGCAAAACAGATGATGAAAGTCACCAAATCATCAGGCAAACTTAGCACAAAAAATTAGCGTCAGTCAAACAAAAACTTGAATTCAAACATCTTGTTGGGTAACATTTTTACAGGAAATGGAAGACAAAACAGATATCGACACTAGAACCTAGAAAGCAAACAATGTCACTGAACAACTCGCCAGACTCTTGAAACACCAAACATTCCTACTGAAACAAAATTCACGCTCGTCGATTTAATTTTCATCCCCGTTTCATACTAGTGCCAGACCTGGACCCTTGATAAGCCCCTAGAGAATAAGCTTTTGCGGAATGTGTTGCATAAGAAGGGCTGTCAACAAGATCAGATGCGACATCATCACAAACACCGAGATCAGATTAATGTTGAAAGCAACGGCAGTTCACCATCATATTCGTCAGCAGAGAGTAAAAAGGTTCGGTCATCTTAACAGAACGCAGTTCTTGCAGCTGGCTGAACAAGCATACAACAGAAGGATATGTGAAATTTAAGCGAGATGAAGACCAGGGAAGCCCTAGATCGTCGTGTCTCAGCGTAAACCCAAAGCGCTGGCAGGGCTTTTAGTTTCAGGTTCTACCTAACTTATGGGTTCTGTGTGGTATATACTGTACATTTAGTCATTATCATTGTTATCATTATATCGTCATCATCATCATCATCTTGTCGGTGTTTGTATCGACTTTTTTATGAAAAGACATTTTAGACTGTCTGTATCGCACTATGACGCTGCCAAAACAAAATGGCAGATCTCAAACCAGTCCATAAATGCGTGCATGCACATATGCATGCATGTACACCAGATGCATGCGCGCGCGCGCGCGCACACACACACACACACACACACACATGTATGCACGCACGCACACACACACACTCACGCACGCCTACACACACACACACACACACGCACACACATGCCTAGGTTTCTGGTCATATTAACAAAATACTCTGTGCGTCATGTGATTAGAATCTTTTTGTAGTGCACAGTCTGGGAAAGACCATGAACCCTTTGGAGTTGTTTTCAGTCCAACACATGCAAAATGAAACCACTCCAATGGGCAATATTATCAAAAGCAAGTATGGGCCCATATTCTTCAAGCTTGCAAAAGCAAAACAGACTTACGTTACGCTCTGAATTTTCGTCTTCCTTGTAAGCGCTTGTTTGGTAAACAAAATGATTGATGATACTGATATACGTTAGCCCGTATCCTGTGCACAGACCCCGATTGTTCAAGAATTTCGTATTGATCAACTCCATCATATCCACAATTTTCCAGTGGTGTCTTTCTTTCTCCTTTCGACTGAACTTTTCCGCGTATTTTAATGCCGACGACCGCGTATTTTTAATGCCGACGATCGTCACGATGCTTGAGTTTGCATTGTGGCGTCTTTACCTACGGCCGTCGCGTACCGTAGCCAAGGACAGTAACTCGTGATTACTTGTCGATCTGCACACAGCCCACACCAACCTATAATTACGGAATGACGCAGTATTAAACTTGTGACGTATAGTCTTTCGTATAAACTGTATGACGAACATTTCTCAACATTGGATGGCGCAATGATTCGCTGCCTGTGTTAGCCTATGCGTGTCTGAAAGATTTGAAAATTGGAAGTTGCTCTACATGATATAGGCTGCTGCAGTTCACATGTATGTGTGTGTAGACTTTGGCGTCGTGTGTCATTTGTTTTAAGAAAAAGAAACGGATGCAAAGAAGTGTGCAACAATGTTCCGATATGTCTTCCCCGCACGCAGACGTGCCAGAGGACGGTGGAAAAACCAGGTGTCTTTTGTAGTATCTTTACTGGCAGCCACAGTTGGACTGGGAGATCTACTTCGTTTTCCTTTTCTCGCTATCACTCATACTTCTCGGACATTTCTTCTACCGTTTTTTATTACAGTATTTGCCGTCGGCATTCCCCTTATCACCATGGAACTGTTTCTTGGGCAGTTTAATAACAGTGGGCCTGCAACATGTTGGAGTTTTTCCCCGATCTTCAGAGGTGTTGGAATCGCTATGCTGTTTTTGACGGCAACTTCTAATATTTCCTATAACATCGACATCGCTTTGTCAGTTTTATACATCATCAGATCCTTTTCTTTCGTCCTGCCTTGGAAAAACTGTGATAGACGTTGGGCCTCTGACTACTGCCTTGACTATCTAAACTCATCTTCTGCCGAATTTTGCAGATTGAATGGATGGATGGTGAATAACGATGGAGCCTGTTACAACACTAGCGTAACTCCCAAACGAATCACATCCATCTGGAATTCGACCATTGCTGCAAATAATGGCATCAAACGACAGCTGCCGTCCTTGGAATATTTGAAATACAGCTTTCTGGGTTCCGATGCAGATGACATTAAATTTGAATTTTTCCGCTGGGATCTAGCTACATGCATGGTTGTTGTATGGGTAGCCGTTGCTCTTACCTTAATTTGGGGAATTAAGGGCTATGGCAAACTGTTGATCCTGAATTTCAGTTTTTCCTTTGTCGCTTTAATTGGTTTGCTGATATATACTCTTGTATATCACGGATCTTTCAGTGGCATCAGAGCTCTCTTTCATGTAGGCCTACAAAGTTTGACTGATTCATATCCATGGCTGGATGCAGCGAATCAAGTATTACATACACATGCATTAAATCATGGAGTGCTCATCCATCTGGCCAGTTTCAATACTTTCAAAGGAGACTGTGGTTTGTATGCCCTTGTAGTATCAGTAGTCAACACTGTGATCAGTTTACTGTCTGCATGTCTGATCTTTTCCTTGCTTCCTAAGCTGTCGGACATTTTGAATCTTCCCATACCTGACATTGCGTTGGGAGGACGTCATGTGGCTTTCGTGGCATTCCCATACGCGTTAGCCGAAGTGCGTTATCCTCCTTTGTGGTCAGTGCCTTTCTTCATGATGATATTCAGCTTAGGGGTAGCTAGTCTTTCAGTTTCTGTCCAAACTGTAATACAATCGATCTTTGAGGTGATTCCCACACTGAGGCTGCATAAGAATGTTATTTTGGTGGTAGTGTGTTGTGGCTACTCTCTGCTAGGTCTTCCTTTGATCACGAATGGTGGAAATAACATCATAGTCATCTTAGAGAATACCCTCTTGTCCTTCAGTCTCTTTGTGGTTGCCTTTTTGGAGTGTGTGGCTGTGGGTTGGGTTTATGGAGCAAAACGTTTTGTGCAGGACATTAGCTTCATGATCGGCTCCAGAACGTGTGGTTGTTTTCCTTCGTCCGCATTGAATTACTACTGGATGGTCACTTGGTATGTGTTTTGCCCGTCGTTCACTTTTTTAAACATCTGCGTTATATTACAAAAAGAAATAATAGAGTTTCATCAGCGCTCTATTGTCGAAAATGTAATGAGATGGTCTTTAACAGCGGCTATAATATTGCCCATACCTCTGTTTGCTGTATATTCTTTGTTCACAGCGGAAGGTTCATTTCTGCAAAGATTGCGTTCAGCATCAAGTCCTACTGAAGACTGGGGACCTGTTCTTCCCAAAGACAGGAACACGTGGCTCACGAGTATTAGACGGCCCGATCAGATACAGGGAGAAACTGCTTTCAAAGTAAGTTCGGATGATACTGCGTCTGAAGAAGAATACACTGGGCAAGTTCCTTTGCGTGAAGTACCTGGTGAAGGGACGAACACAGCACCCCTCAGTCTTCAGGCTATCGACGCGTGCACTTTTCAGACTGTGGCCCAGCCTGTTAGTAGTGCCGTAATCACGGATGATACAGCAGTTAGGTATGATGACGATGCTTCAGTGAAGGAATCTTCAGCTGATGCAGCAACACATGTGGTAAAGCAGGTTTATGTGTAAGCAGTACTCCAGTCACACAACCACCCACTGATGGAGCCAATGCCAACACAGACAAGCCTGGATATAGCCGTGCTTCTCTTAGAGAATCGTTCTGGTGTCCTTCTGCCTCGGTCTTTGGCGAGCAAGTGACAATCACTGCCAGCGACTTTTGCACTTTTTGACCATAACCAGACGGATAGTGAAGATCTTCTGCCCGCCACTACCACTCCTCTTGGTTGAACCGTTCCCTTTGACATTCACGTCACTGATCGTACCATCACCGTCAGGGATATTTTCGGGTCAGACAACCAAAGCAGTTGCTCTCAGAAGTCCTCTCACAGGTCGGTGCATTCAAAAATTTCCGTCAGCCCACAAAATAGTCACAGATAAATCAAAGTCTGAAGAAAATTTTGCTTCCACCGTCTTCTGTTCTGCTATTCCCAATCGATCATTTTCAAAACACATTCTGTCTGACGGTTCCTTCTATAACGCCGAGTCGACTGCCCTTGTTTTAGCACTAAAAATTATTGTCCCAATAAGCATAGAGACTTTCTCAGTGTGGGTTCCTGGCCACGTTGATATTGGAGGCAATGAAAAGGTTTACTGCCTTGCCAAGAACGTCACAAGGGTGAAGATGTCTACATCCTTAATCCCTTACACATATCAGAATGCAGAAGTACACATTTATGTGAAAAATCTCTGGCAGGAGGGTTGGAACAACAGACGGACAACAAACGTTTCCAAGACGGCTCCGACCTTAAACAGATTCTCCCATATGTTCCTTGGACAGTGTTGTGTAGGTTAAACGCGGGCGACATATTCTCTATTCACTCAAACCTTAAAAAAAATGAAGAAGCATTGTGGTACCCCCGTGGGGATACCGGGAGCTCTTTCAGTATAAATAGTGTCCCCACCTTCTAAAAATTCTGTGCCAGAAATTTCCTCTTTTCTGCCACTCTCTTTGTCTCTGCCTTGTTCCTTTGCTGTCTGTCATTTCTTCCTATCATTTTCTGCCTTGCGGGTCCATTCACCTGTATGTGTTCTATAGTGTCTTACGTAATTTCTCTTAAGATTGATAATTGGGTATATGTGTTAAGTGCATTTTTGGCTCCAGGGAGGAGAGTTATGCGGAAGCAGTTTTAGGTAATCTATGCCTGTTTTTATATGTGTTTTGGTGTCCTTGATATGCTTAAGTTTGTATTCAGATGTGTTTTTTGAATCCCCTGTGCGATGAATTGGACGGAATGGTCAACGCCAGGGGCATGTCCTTAGATTGTGTGCGCAAATGGATTGATATGTTTACTTCTTTTTTTTTCCTGCTGAAGTTTTGTATGTTTTGAAGCGATTATAGCTTTGAGATGGCGCTACGCAGTCGGCTGGGCTTTAAACAACAATAACAATGAAAAGCACTATGGTATATCCTGTGTACTCTCCTCATCTATCTAATATTGTGTCTTTTTCCATGATAAGCAAGCGTACCATTATTCGATATTAAGCAACCAGTTGATGTGCATGTCTTTTTCCTGTGGACAATTTCTTCAATTCTTCTGTACATACCCTGAGGATCTGTTTTGTGTCAGTCTTCTGTTTCTTTGCGTTTTCATTTCAGCCAAGCTTCCTTGGCTTCATTGCACCTATTCCTGATTTCATTGTTTATCTTCCTGTATATTTTCTCCTTTGCTTTCCTCCGTTCTTCCATCAAGCTTAGAATTTCTTTTTCGTCCAACTAGTAAGGGTTCCCCCGTTTGGTTGCCGGGGGCTCTTTCAGTATAAATAGTATCCCCACCTTCTGGAAATTCTGTGCTAGAAATTTCTTCTTTTCTGTCACTTTCCTTGTTTCTGCCTCGTTGCCTTGCTTTCTGTCATTTCTACTTATTTTCTGCCTTAATGGTCCATTCACCTGTATTTTTTCGATAAAGTCTTATGTACTTTTTCTTCGGATTGATAATTGGGTACATGTATTAAGTGCATTTTTGGCTCTGAGGAGGTGAGATATGCGGAAGCAATTTTAGGTAATTTATGCCTGTTTTTATGTTTTTGTGTCCTTATGTATCCTTATATTTGTATTCAGGTGTGTTTTTTATATCTCCCCTGTGCGATAAATCGGACGGAATGGTCCTACGCCGGGGGCATGGCCTTAAATTATGTGCGCGAATGCACTGATATGTGGACTTAATTTTCTTCTTTTTTTTTTCTTTCTTTTTCCTGTTGAAGTTTTGTGTGTTTTGAAGCGGTTATAGCCCTGATATGGCTCTGCGCAGTCGGCTGGATTTTAAACAACAATAAAAGAAAAAAAGAGCTAGTAAGGGGATCAGTTAGACAGCGTTGTTGATGTATGAAGTGTTGTTGGAGTGGGGGTGGGGGCAAATAGAAGTAAACAGAATGTAAGAGCCAGTTTGTAGGAAGGGCACTGGGCAGTCCATGGACGCGAGGCGAGGTGGGGGGCGATGGTTGATGAAAGAGAGTGAGAGAAATAAGGGAGGTAGCGGCTTGGTGAGACAGAAAGCTCGTGAGTTTCATTAAGGTTAGTCTAGGGAAGTTTGTTGTACTGTCTGGACAATTTCACAGCAAAATTTATAATTATTGTGTTTATTCCTGAAATAAATACAGTCCCTTGAAAAAGGCCACGCAGGCCGAAGCTCAGGGAGCAAAGATATCTAGTTCGTTGTCTTTTGTTCACATATATGTGTATATATATATATGTATATATATAAACATATATATACATATATGTATGTATGTATGTAATATATACATATAATGTATATATACATATATGTATGTGATGTAATGTGTATGTGTGTGTGTGTGTGTGTGTGTGTGTGTGTGTGTGTGTGTGTGTGTGTGTGATAGAAGCAGACAATAGTGATTTGCCTGATGAAAAAAATTCTAGATACATGATGTTCATGTGTGAACATGTAGTGCACATGTTCATAGCCCTTCATCAGCAAGTCCTACGTAGAGCCTTCTCGTAGCGACACACGGTAACTGAGCACCTCACAGACTCCAGAACCACGCGGATTCGGAGGAGTTTTGGCCCCCAGATGTGCGGCACGCAGGCCCACCGTCGTGGTGGAAGAGAGAACGACTAACGGTGTTAAGCGTCAACAGAAAATCCAGAGCGGAGACCACAAACATCCTATACAGATGTCTGTGATGGAGATCTAGTGGCAGTTGGATGGCATACTTCTTACTCCTGCAGCCAGGCCGGTGCCAAACGTCATGCTCTGCATTCCTGTGGATCCCACCAGCGAGACTGAGAGGGGGATTCTGTCATTTCTGAGGACTGGGTAACCCAGGATCTCCTAGTTCAAGCCCAAGTCTGCACCCTGGAGAGGTCTCTCCAGCCTCGTCCGGTGAGGACTCAACATGGAAGCTGGCAGTCTGTGGTTATAAGTCACCTGATTGACATAAGGAAGGGGCGTCATGGGTCAGTTTCAACAGTTGGAGGGACCGTCGAAGTCCTACTGGTCGTCTACCACCTGCTTCAAGCCTTGCAGCCCCTGGTCAGTCAGGTGTCGGCCCGCCAACATCTGCCTGCTCCACTGGGTGATTGGGCTTAGTCTATTGCAAGATGCATAATAAACAGATGGAAACCTCGCACCAGGCAAACAAAACAAGACTTTCAAGAAGATTCCAGCTCCTTTTACAGCTAGCTGGAATGTACGCACCATGTGCACAGGATCTCCGGTGATATCCGTGAGGTGGATGACACCAGAAAGACGGCCATCATCGACAGACTGAGCATCAGCATGGCCGCTCTTCGAGAGACCAGGCTCGCCGCCAGCAGCTCTTTAAAAGAGAACTGCACCTTCTTCTGGAAGGGCAGAGAAACTGAGAGCAGAGAAACTGAGTTGTTCAGCCAGCGTGAAATTGGCTTTGCCATAGACATGATAGAGAACACTGTGTTCAGGCAGCAGTGAGCGTCTCCTGTCTATTCGTCTGGGCACTGCAGCAGGTCCTGTCAACATCCTCAGCATCTCTCCATCCCCACCCTCGCTACATCTAAAGAAGCAAAGGATCAGTCCTATGGACAGCTCGACGGAATGATCAGACGATGCCTCTTTGATGGTCTCATCCATATTTTTTATTTATTCATTCATTCATTGACCCGTATATACTTTAAATGTAAGTCAACTTCAATACCTTAAACAAGAAGAGCTCACCACTTAACCCACACATACCTAAATTTGAACATAAACACATACGTAAGCGCACACACAGACACACACACACACACACACACACACACACACACACACCACACACGCACGCACGCACGCGCGCGCGTGCACACATTCTTTCTTCTCTCTCTCTCTCTCTCTCTCTCTCTCTCTCTCTCTCTCTCTGCCACACACATATGCGCGCGCGCACACACACACTCTCTCTCTCTCAATCTCTCTCTCTCACACACACACATATGCGCGCGCGCACACACACACACCTCTCTCTCTCTCTCTCTCTCTCTCTCTCTCTCTCTCTCTCTCTCTCCTCTTCTCTCCGTCACACACATACACACACATATCGATTTTAATCCCAGCCAGCAGTGTAAACACTGGTCTGTTTGCTGCCTACCTTGATGCTCCAGTCATTTGGTGATGTCAATTTAATGTTTCATAGGCCTGCCCCCCTTCCATTTCAACACCTTGCAAGCTTGTGAGCCCATAGGGTTTACACAGTTTCACTTTCAATTTCTCAAGATGACGTCTCCGCTCTCTCTCTCTCTCTCTCTCTCTCTCTCTCTATATATATATATATATATATATATATATATATATATATATATATATATATATATATATATATATATATATACAATATGCACTGTCGTCGCAGTTGCCATATGACGGAGAAGATCCAGAATAATCACGACACAAGCCCTAAGCCTGCACTTAAAGCCAGTAGCTGGCCAGGTCCTGAGGTCCTACCTAGATAGTTCCATAACACCGGGGTCGTAGGGGAGTGAGGTGGTAGAGACCTCAACCTTTCCCGGGGTGGCGCCCATCCTCTCTTCCTCGCTTCAAATTCACATTCATATTCACATTTTTTAACCAAGACTTCTGAAAGGCAAGAAGGCTAATTCGTCTTCAAGGGGTGGGACCTGGGAAATCAACCTATCTCACCAATGTTTTTTACCAAGGCAGCCGCGCAATGCCCTGCTCTTCACGATTTTCAACCGCCGTGGGATCTTTAGCGTGCATAGCCAGAAGGGACACGGGTCCGACTCGTTTTTCGTCCCCTTCCGAAGGACTGGACGTTCAGTTCGATTTTCCGGTCAAACTGAGAAAAGTCGAGGTCTGTACGAGGAGCGAACCCTGGAACCTCGAATTTAGTTATTGGCAGGCGAATGTCTGAACTAATCTGCCACTCTTCTCCCTTAAGGAATCTGGAATCTGCCAGTGAACAGATGACAGGTACCTTTAGATGCAGTGTATATGGAATTGTCCGAATGTGCTATATTATCCCTCTTGAACAAACTTCAAGCTTCAAACATACATGTACACACACATCAGAATACACATTAATAAATATGTACAAATAAATACAAATTAACAATATCCAATCATACACATACATACATCTATGGTAATAAACGTACAGGCATACGAATGACTGACTACACAACGCCACTCGTTGGATAGAAAGTGGAATCGGGTTTTGGTGGATTAGCTACCCATGATACCAAAGCATTCTCACCCACAAATGCCTATCAATTAACATCAGGAAGAGAGTTCTTGAATGTTATGTAGAACGGATAATGTTATACGGTCGTGAGGCGTAGACAGCCATTCATAAGGAAGATTAGGAAAAGACAGGCACCATTTATAGGTCATTTTATGAAGAAAGGGGAATAGGAGCACCTGGTCACCACTGGAAAGCTGGAGGGAAAGAGAAGACCAGGTAGACACAGGGAAAAATATTGGACGGACTTGCACAGTGGCTGAAGACAGACAGGGTGGAAGATGTGCTTGCGGCAACAAGGGATAGGTGCGCGTGCATATGGAGGGCTATGATTGCCAACGCCATATGGCAGGGCACTTGATGATGATGATAATACCAAAGACAGAAGGCACGAATAAATGGTCTTTGACTGTGATTTTAAGTGCGAAATATGGGCAGTTCACTTACAGCAGCGGGCGTGACTTCCAAATATATGGAGCGATGAAACTGATAGCACGCTGACCTGTTGGCTTAAGATTACGTATTGGCATCATCAGAAATTTTGGTTTGAGGATCACAGGGTGCGTGATGCTTGATATGTGCACAAGCCATTTGACAGGTATGGTGGTAAAGATTCACCAAAATGGTGATATGCAGAGCTAGAAATTTTAAACTGGTAGCCAGATGTGATTGGTAAGCGGTGGAGTTCTTTGAGTAACGTTGTTACATGATCATGCTGTTCTTCATATTTAGACGTGCTGGTCCTCTTCTCTCTCTCTCTCTCTCTCTCTCTCTCTCTCTCTCTCTCTCTCTCTCTCTCTCTCTCTCTCTCTCTCTCTCTCTCTCTCTCTCTCTCCCCTGTATGAAATTACTAAAACTAGTAAAAGGATTAAGGTTGTTTCGTAGACATGTATTGTTTAGTGTATGTCTTATCATTTGTTCGTGTGTTTGTTTTAAATTATTTGGCTCGCCTTGATAGTGAGGCTTGTGGGGTTATAACATTTTTATCTGACAACTTCGTATATTTTGTGATTTACGTCCATACATAAGGGACTATGGCCTAAATGAATTCAAGAAAATTATCTGCTCTCTCTTTCTCTCTCTCTCTCTCTCTCTCTCTCTCTCTCTCTCTCTCTCTCTCTCTCTCTCTCTCTCTCTTGTGTCTCTCTGTCTCTCTCTCTCTCTCTCTCTCTCTCTCTCTATATATATATATATATATATATATATATATTAAAAATTTTATATATATATATATAAAATTATATATACATTATCTCTTCCTCTCCACCCACTTCTGTGTCTATCTGTCTGTGTCTGTCTGTGTATATCTCTTTCCCTGTAGCTCGCACTGTACCTCTCACTTACTCAGTCTTGCGTGTGTGTTAATACGTGTGTGCTGCGTATGTATTATATGTTGATTATTTGTTCACATGTGCGCATGAAATGCAAATATTCCTAATGGTATTTATTTCATATTTATCGAAACAGGACATTTGCTTAGAGCAGCATATGTGGCCTACTTTTGTGTATATGGAAACTGCGTATTTACATGAAATAGTGCAACACACAAAAGAATATGTCGGCTAGATAATTTCAGCATAACTCTTCGCAAATTTTATAAATATTTGAAAAAGGTTAAAAACCAAAGTGACTGAAAATATCATCATCATGTGCCTTGCCGCATGGCATTGGCGATCATGGCTCTCCACATGCATCCATCCCTTGTCGCCGCAAGCACATCTTCCACCCTCTCTGTCCTCAGCCACCCTGCGAGTCCGTCCAATATTTTCTCCCTGGGTCTACCTGGTGCTCTCTTTCCCTCCAGCTTTCCTGTTGTGACAAGGTGTTCTAATTCCCCTTTCCTCATATAATGGCTTATAAATGTTGCCTGTTTTTTCCTAATCTTCCCTATGAATGATCTTCTTGTGTCTGCCTCCATCAAGATTGCCTCGTTTGTTTCCTTTGCTGTCCATGGAACATTCTTCTTATAATCCACATCTCGGCTGCCTCAATCTTGTTCTGGCTTTTCGTGTTGACTGTCCACGCCTCACAACCATATAACATTATCGGTTCTATATATCATTCAAGGACTCTTTTCCTGGTGTTAATTGATAGGCATTTGTTGGTAAGAACGCTTTCCATCTTCTTGAATACTGTTTTGGCTTAACCGATTCTGCTGGCTATATCTGATGTGCATCTGCCGTCTGGTGAAAATATACTAGAACATGATAGAATGTAGTCAGCTCGCTTGCAGTTTGCATTCTCTTGCTCCACTACAATGTCTCATCATGTGTAATGCAGTGAGTCCAGACTAGCGCTACATGTGAACGATTTGTACTTATGACGATGTACATGTATATGGTGATGTTTCAGTTCGGGGGTTCCGAGGCCATCATCACAGCTCTGTCGGACGAGTTCCCAGTCCTGAGACGACACCGGGAACTGTTTGTTCTGGCACTCTTCGTCCTGTACTTCTTTGTGGGTCTGGCCAGCTGTGCTGAGGTCAGTACAAGATAACATGGTAATGACAAAAAATTGTTTTAAAGGCGAGCGCTGATGGAAGTGCCTGATTGAGAATATCTTTTTAAAAATCCAAGATACAAGATTCTTGTCCAAAGTGAAAAGAAAGGATAAAATTGGGCATGGTCTCGCCAGCCCCGCCTTCTCCCAGCACACACACGCGCGCACTCTCTCTCTCTCTCACACTCACACACACACACACACACACACACACACACACACACACACACACACACACACACACACACAAGCAGCATAAGCACGCACACGCGCACGCACACACACACTTATGCGAATGAAAACTCATACACACTGGTACCCATTGTCATCGTTGTCACTAGCAATATCCTACACTGCCTCATTAAATGTAGTTGTAGTTTGGGCGTCAATGGTTATGACCCTAAAGTTTCCTATAGTTTCAGTTTCAGTTTCACAAGATGACGGCTCCGCACTCGGAACGGATTCCATATGCACTAACATCACAGGTGCCACGTATATGGTAATCATGGCACAAGCCTTAAGCCTGCACATAAACCCATGAGCTGGCCAGGTCCTGAGGCCCTACCTAGACTAGGTTTTACGTAGTCTATATTTTGTACTAGTATTTTATCAGCCTACCTTTGGAATAATCTTGGTTACATGAAAATGACAAATGTGAAAGGTTGCCAACAACACCCGGTGTTCCCAGGCGGTCACCCATCCAAGTACTAACCGGGCCCGACGTTGCTTAACTTCGGTGATCGGACGAAGAACTGGTGTTTTCAACGTGGTATAGCCGTTGGCAGTTTCCTGTGAAATCGGATTGCATAGTGTTTGAACATGCACTAAGCGGCGGCGCTGCTGATAAGGATCAGGATTTACATAGATTTGGGTGAAAGTTACAGAGAGTGGAAACACTGATGGGGATGTGTGATTCATGTGCAATGGCTTGTTGCTGCACTTTCCCCTGGCGTACATGCTGGATGTTAAAATATTTCCTTAAGCCACCGGAACTGACATGACTTGCAGGTCTTTAACGTGCATATTTGAGGTTCTGCTTGTGTACACACAGGAAGAGGGTTAGTCACGAGCTGGTCTGCACACATGTTGACCAGGGAGATGGGAAGAATCTCCACTCTACATGTATACCCACCAGATGGAGAGACCAGGGAGATGGGAAGGGAATCTCCACTCTATACCCACCAGATGGAGAGACCAGGGAGATGGGAAGAATCTCCACTCTATACCCACCAGATGGAGAGACCAGGGAGATGGGAAGAATCTCCACTCTATACCCACCAGATGGAGAGACCAGGGAGATGGGAAGAATCTCCACTCTATACCCACCAGATGGAGAGACCAGGGAGATGGGAAGGGAATCTCCACTCTATACCCACCAGATAGAGAGACCAGGGAGATGGGAAGAATCTCCACTCTATACCCACCAGATGGAGGACCAGGGAGATGGGAAGAATCTCCACTCTATACCCACCAGATGGAGAGACCAGGGAGATGGGAAGAATCTCCACTCTATACCCACCAGATGGAGAGACCAGGGAGATGGGAAGAATCTCCACTCTATACCCACCAGATAGAGAGACCAGGGAGATGGGAAGAATCTCCACTCTATACCCACCAGATGGAGAGACCAGGGAGATGGGAAGAATCTCCACTCTATACCCACCAGATAGATAGACCAGGAGATGGGAAGAATCTCCACTCTGTACCCACCAGATGGAGAGACCAGGGAGATGGAAGAATCTCCACTCTATACCCACCACATGAGAGGTAACTCTTGCAGGATCGAACCCGGACTTCTGATTGGATGTCTGACGTTTTATCCACGTGACCATCACGCCCGTTGTCATCCCTAAAAGAATGATCTTATATTTCTTCGGAAGGGGACGAAAATGAGTCGGACCCGTGTGCCTTCTGGCTGCGCATGCTAAAGATCCCACCGCAGTTGAAAATCATGAAGAGCAGGGCATTACCCGGCTGCCTTGGTATAAAACCTTGTTGAGAGAGGTTGATTTCCCAAGTCCCACCGCTTGAAGACTAGTTAGCCTTCTTGCCTTTCAGAAGTCTTGGTAAAATAAATGTGAATAAGAATATAAATGTGAAGCGAGGGAGAGGGGATGGGCGCCGTCCTCGTGGTTCTGACCACGGGAAAAGTTGAGGTCTCTACCACCTCACCCCTCTACGACCCCAGAGTTATGGAATATCTAGATAAGACCTCAGGACCTGGCCAGCTATTGGGCTTATGTGCCGGCTTAAGGTTTGTGCAGTGATCATTTTGGATCTTCTCCATCACATGACTCCTGTGACGTCAGTGTGTATGGAATTCATTCTGAGCGCGGAGACGTCACCTTAAGAAACTGAAACTGAAACTGAAAGCGCCCGTTGCATGCGTTATGATTGTTCACCTGGGTTCCATGGTCAGAGATTCCATTTTCTGCTACACACAGAAATCAACAATATTAGAATTGGTATGAAAAGATAAAGACATATGATTATGTATGTATAGTTCCATGTTCAGGCAGACACAGAAATCAACAATACTAGAACTGATATGAAAAGATACAAAGAATGGTTATGTGTATCCGTTTCCATTTTCAGGTAGACACAAGAACCAACAACATTAGAACTGATATGAAAAGATACATAACATGAATATGTATGTAAGTTTCTGTTGCCAGATATATGCAGGAACCAATCATGATATCAGAATTCTTATTACCGCAGAGCATTTAAGTTCTCTTTCTCTCAAGACCCCCACCAGCACGTAGACTTGCTATGCAGGTTTGACATCTGCAGTGTCTGTTGCGTACTTAGATAGTATGGATTTGGGGTGTGCTTAGAATGAACACGCAAAATGACATGTCCAGGGATTATTTAACTTCCAAGTTGCCGTCTTCTGGAACTATATTCCCTCAACAATCCATCATGACCATTCTGTCTTTAATAGTGTGCGTGCGTGCGTGGTGGTGTGTGTGTGTGTGTGTGTGTGTGTGTGTGTGTGTGTGTGTGTGTGGTGCGTGCGTGTGTGTGCGTGTGTTGTGTGTGTGTGTGTGTGTGTGTGTGTGTGTGTGTGTGTGCTCTTGATAGCAGCGTGCTTGTACTTCCTGCAGTGCACGTAAAAAAATGTCTCGTTTTGAATTTGTGTGCGTATGTGTGTGTGTGTGTGTGCGTGTTTGTGTGCGTGTATATATATACATTTTATATATATATATATATATATATATATTGTGTGTGTGTGTGTGTGTGTGTGTGTGTGTGTGTGTGTGTGTGTGTGTGTGATTGTGTGTTCTCTTGATAGAAGCGTGTTTGTACTTCCTGGCAAAAAAAATGTCACGTTTTGAATTTGTCTCTAAATGTGTGTGTGTTCCAGGGTGGGCTCTACGTCGTTAACCTGTTGGACCGTTTTGCAGCCGGGTATTCCATTTTGTTTGCTGTCTTCTTTGAAACTATTGCAGTTTCCTGGGCTTATGGTGAGCAGACTTCAGTGAGAGTCAGTAATGATGTATTGTCTGCATGAGTATTGTTCCAGGTCTGTACTTTATGATAAATACGACAGTTATGTCTCTGTTGTAAACATTGACGTGGGATAGAATAATAATTAGTAATAATTACAGTATTTACGTGGCGTCAAATCTTGAAATATGGTGTTTCAAATCCTGCAAACGCAGAATTGCTGGAGACATGATGTTTCTAAGGTATGTAATTACAGAACTGACGGAGATGTGTTTTTAAATCTGTAAATGCATTATTGACGGAGATCTGGTCTTTTAAAATCTGTGGATGCAGAATTGACAGAGGTGTGGTGTTTTAGTCTGTAACAGCAGAATTGATGCACATGTGTTTTTAAGCCTGTAAATGTAGAATCGGACAATTGAGAAAAAGATCTCTAAAAGATTTTGATCACACACCTGATTAAGACAAGTCTGCATCTAAACGAAATTTGATGAAACATTGTAATTGGATGAAATATTACATATTGTACACAAATCATATCCACAGTAGATAATAAGCCAAGCTGAAGCTTACGTACAATAGATACACTATGGTACTACCATTAAGGATGTTTCAGATTGTATCAGTTCCCTGTGATGTGGACTTGAAGACAAACTACATTCACTGTAATACTCATAACATTTCGCCAAGTTGAAGCTTACGTATGATAGATACATTATGATATTAGTGTTGAAGATGTTTCAGATTGTATCAGTTCCCTGTGATGTGGACTTGAAGACAAACTACATTCACTGTAATACTCATAACATTTCGCCAAGTTGAAGCTTACGTATGATAGATACATTATGATATTAGTGTTGAAGATGTTTCAGATTGTATCAGTTCCCTGTGATTGGACTTGAAGACAAACTACAATCACTGTAATACTCATAACATTTCGCCAAGTTGAAGCTTACGTATGATAGATACATTATGATATTAGTGTTGAAGATGTTTCAGATTGTATCAGTTCCCTGTGATGTGGACTTGAAGACAAACTACATTCACTGTAATACTCATAACATTTCGCCAAGTTGAAGCTTACGTATGATAGATACATTATGATATTAGTGTTGAAGATGTTTCAGATTGTATCAGTTCCCTGTGATGTGGACTTGAAGACAAACTACATTCACTGTAATACTCATAACATTTCGCCAAGTTGAAGCTTACGTATGATAGATACATTATGATATTAGTGTTGAAGATGTTTCAGATTGTATCAGTTCCCTGTGATGTGGACTTGAAGACAAACTACATTCACTGTAATACTCATAACATTTCGCCAAGTTGAAGCTTACGTATGATAGATACATTATGATATTAGTGTTGAAGATGTTTCAGATTGTATCAGTTCCCTGTGATGTGGACTTGAAGACAAACTACATTCACTGTAATACTCATAACATTTCGCCAAGTTGAAGCTTACGTATGATAGATACATTATGATATTAGTGTTGAAGATGTTTCAGATTGTATCTGTTTCGTGTGATGTGGATTTGAAGACAAACTACATTCACTGTAATACTCATAACATTTCGCCAAGTTGAAGCTTACGTATGATAGATACATTATGATATTAGTGTTGAAG
>JAPXFY010000022.1:62315858-62335858 GCA_030674185.1 Monoplex corrugatus
GGTATGTTGACCTTGAGGTAGGCTGGTTTCTCTTGACGTTTGCCAGGAGATGGATATGGAAAGGACAAGACGTGACAACAAAGCCTGACCTGGCAAGTCATGTTGGAGGTGATCAAAAAGCCGGCATTGATGAAAGTCATGATGAAGAAATGGACAGAGAGCACACATAGCCAGATGTTGACCGGGATCCGTGTGGTTCTTTTGTCATTTGGAAGCTCCAGTAATACATCACTCCCCTGGTCGTCATGGTTTGGTTTCAGTTCCAGTAGTACATCACCACTGATTGTAGTTGTTGGTGTGTCCACTAGTGTGACTTTCAGCCCATATCCATGTGTATTAGGTAATCAATAGGCCTAGCTCGTTCCCATGCCCCTGTAACATCCATCATGTTAACACTGATAGTCATTTGGCCGCCCTCTTTTACACATCATGCATAATGTTTGTTTCGTATGACTGAAGGCCTCAGTTTTATCCAAACAGAGGAATTTCATCTGTATTTGTTCGGATGGTATGTATGCTATGACTCGTGGTATGTGCCCAAACTGGACCGCTGTACATAGACATTTTTTGATAGGTTCGTTTTTAACTGGCGTATGATTTTTGAAGAAGTTTTCAAAGAACACCCATATCAAGCAAACAAAATCCCTCATAGAATGCGTACTGATTGCTTGTATGATCGGGGAGTTGGTGAATGACTTACTGCAAATCGAACCGGTCACCCTAGGTCAGTGTCAGGTCATCACATCTTGCTACTTATAACATTATTATTGCTGGAACGAGTGTGCATAGCATAACAATTTCTAATCATTTGACGGATACGTGTACACACACCTGTCATGATAATGCTGTCGTTAAAAAGGTGCACATTACGACATTCTTCTGATAAACAAATGCAGAAGATAAACAAGTTGTGGCATTTTCATCCGGCATTATCAGGTACTTTTGGTAATCTGCAAAGTTCGCATTTTTAACTTTAGTTTGAAAACTAAAATGGAGTAGGGTGTATCCATTGCGATCGTCAGCTTTGTGACAGAGACGAAACCAAAAGATATCAACTTCAAACATACCTATATGGTTTGGACTTCTTGTGACTTTGGCTTTTTTGTGTGCGTAGTCAGTCTTTTTCTGCTCATCACATCACTCAGATATGTTGATATCGTAATGAACATATGATTGTCTATATCATCATCACTCCGTACAGCAGTTTATACGTTCTCTAGAGGAGATAGTCCCTTTGCCTCTTTTTAAGTCTGTCTTTCTTGGCGTTTCTTCAAGTTTGTATGAAAAAAATACATTCGTTAACTGAGATGTTTATAATCTCTCTCTCTCTCTCTCTCTCTCTCTCCTCTCTCTCTCTTCTCTCTCTCTCTCTTCTCTCTCTCTCTCTCTCTCTCTCTCTCTCTCTCTCTCTCTCTCCCCCCCCCTCTCTCTCTCTCTCTGATACACGCACACATACATACGTGTATGTATATGTATATATATATTTCATACATACACTTGCGCATATATGTGTACAGATAGATATAGATATAGGATTATATATATATATATACATATATAAAAATCTAAGTTTCACCTAGTAAAATTGCATGATTTTGAAATTACAATATTTATATAGCGCAAAATCAGTAACATTATCTAAGTTTCATCTTGTAAAACGTAGTAAAGTTACACGATTTTGAAATCAATGATAATGGCTTTTGTTTAGCCAGTACATATACCCATAGTACACGAATTCTCAAAAATACTAATCAGGAGTTCTCAGTGACAGAAACGTGCTTGTTCCGTTTGCTGGTTTCTGTTGATGTATCAGTCTGTGTGTTTGTCCCACTCACCCCACAAGGGGATCTTTCCTCTCTCGTCGTGTAATTGGACAATACAGAAGAAGAAAACAATAAAATGAACGGCGTTGATTGGATTCCTTCCTCTTCCCGTCTCGTAGGGATGACGGGGACTCTTTCATAATAAATAGTGTCTCCACCTTCCGGAAATTCCTTGCCGAAAATTTCTTCTTTTCTGTTTCAGCTTTTCTCCTGTGCTTTCTGTCATCTGTTCCCATCATTTTCTGTCTTGCTGGTCCATTCATGTGGACGTGAACTATAAATTTGCAGTCTTACATACTTTCTGTTAGAATTGATAAATGGGCGCATAATTATATTAACTGCATTTTTGGCTCAAAGGAAATGTGATGTGCACCAGTTGTTTTAGATGAATTTATGCCAGTTATTATAGATGTTTTAGTGTCCTTAGTTAGGTTTACATTTGTCATCATTTTTAAACACTTTGGTAATAGATTGGGCGGAATGGAGCATATCCTTAGGTCATGTGCGCGAATGCATTGGTATGTGTACTTGATTTTCTTTTCCAGGTGTGTTTTTTTTTCAGCGTCAGCAAGGTGTTGTGTATGCTTTCAGGTGGTTATGGCCCTGATATGGCTCTGCGCAGTCGGCTGGGCTTAAAAAAGTAACAGTGATAGTTATGATGATAATTTGATTCCTCAGTGTATGTGTTTTGTTCATTTTAAACATTGTGACGTTGATCTGAATGATAATACTGTTAAGTGTAAGAACGAAGTGGACTTGATAGACCACTGTGTCTCGTTATCACGTTGCAGAATAGGATTCTGTATTTTCAGTCAGTATTGCTTAAAGCCAAATCATTGATCCGGATGGCCTGTTCGTATAAACCTTCATCTACCTTTACATTTGTACACTAGTCAGTCTGAGCCACTGGCTCCTGGTGTCAGTTATTGCTACTTACCTCAGCACGATCCACACTTTTACATATCTTTATACCATCTTAAGAAACAAACACTTTTATTTGCATAAGACTTTTTCATATTTTAATTATATCTACTCAGAAAATTCATGAAATATTTAAACAAGATCTGCCATAAAGGTTTGCTAATTCCTGCATGTTAATATATGGAAATTTTCATGATAAAACCCGTTGGCATGCAATCACAGACTGCAAACGGAATTGTTAAGTCTGTAAGATTGAATGATCTATGAAGCAGTTCTGGTATTTTCACAGACTTTTGCAAGACCATGTCCATAGCCATGGTGCAAATTACATAACAGTTTTACGTTACCAAGGCTTTCATTCTTTATGTCTGTAGTGAGCATGAAGGCATGTGCGTGCCATCCAAGAGATGGAGCTTTCGCATGTTAGTGCAATCACCCATTGGAACATTAGAAGCAACAGAAACTTACTGAGATCATGTGCACACTGTATTCATCAGTGCTGACTCAAAAACCTATAGACAAACCCATACTGTATGCCATAATGTAGACATATTGACAGTTTACTTTTTATACATAGAAATTAACACACACACACACACACACACACACACACACACACACACCACACACACACACACACACACATACTAAACACATATATATATATATTATATATATATATCACAATTAGATGTCATTGTTTATATTGTTACGATTAAACTACTAAGCCTACATATTCATGGGATTCTGGTATACGAATGAACAGAAAGGAGCAAGCATACGATAGTGTTCTTAAGAACCTTAATATCGAGTCATGAGTCAGCATGTATGTGATCCGGTATGATTCCCTTATGTTACCCCACACCATCCACATCACTTCACTCATTAGCAAGGGCCTTAGTCTTGTCAAGTGAGCGTACAGCTGCACAGAGTGGAGATGAACAATTGACTGAGGCTTGCTTGATTAGATGCCCATCATGGATTCCATGAACATTTCAACAGGATTCATTCGGATACAGTTTCGGGTAGTCTGTAAATAACGGTTTGTGTATATGACTGTGACTTGTCCAACTTGTTAGTTTAGCTCTGTTGATGGTGATACCCGCCATCTGTAAGACAGGAACTGTGGTTCTTCTGGAGGACTGAAGTGACTGTAGTATGAGTTTTGTATTTGGAGGCCAGATGTCTCGCTGTGGTCAAGTGTATTTGTACGAGCGTAGCCTGGCAATGTCGCTACATTTTTCTAGCAGTAGAACTACTTTCAAGTGCAATACGTTGATACAACTTGCCAGAATGTTGGTGAGTTTGGCCCATGTGACTGTGTATATATAGTGCTGATTTGATTGTTTTTTTTCTTTTTTTGCAGATGGTTTATTTTGTGGTGTTGGTTCACATTTCTATCATCCTCGTTTGTTCCCTTATGTCTGTATATTTCAGGAGTACTAACGGTTTGAACAGTGTTTTGATTTCATGTGGTTTCGTTTCTCTTGTTTTCTGATGGACAGTGTCAGTATTTGTTAAAGAATAGAATCTATAGCTAGGTGTATTAGCACAATGAACATTAAGTAGATTCTTGAAGTAATGTTCCAGAGTCAGTCCGGTGTATTGGCATGATAGTGGTGTCGTGATAAACTTACTACCTTATGGATAGACAATTGCCTAGTTTTGATAGTGGTGTTTTTGGGGGGTGTTCTCACGTTGTTTGAATTACGAAAATGAAATCACTTTTCCGAAGTTTGACATTCACATTAAGGAGATCGTTTCTGAGGTTACTGTTTGATTAGTTAGATGAGGTGTAGCATTTAAAACTGAATGTGGGCAGTATCAGATATTGTCAAGCAGAGTTATTTGATTAGATCTACATCTCTGATGTAACTCTTAGATGGGGGGTTTTTTTCACATGCACAAGATAACGAGCATGAAATTTTCCCAGGCAAAAAGTCTTCATCGTCTTATAATCCAAACTTAATTTGTATATTTATTTTTTGGGGTCTATACAGATTCGAGTGGTCTTATAGTATTTGCCAGATACACCACATTTCAGAACCAACAATTAAAGCGTGGCGATAGAGGAGTACGACTTTAGTCGTCTTTTCTTAGGGATTTTATTTTGTTTTGTTTTGTTTTCACTTTCTTTGCTTCTTAATCATGAACTTTGAGTTAAACGACAGGTATTGGTGGTATACAGAAAAAAAAACAGTTTGTGGTTCGTTGTTTTCAGAATGATAGCTACTGACAGTTCCAGTCTTCATTCAGTGGGAGGCTTCTTGTTTCTGATGTCATTTGTACCTGAACAATCCCGTTTGTGCATTAGTTTTAATCCTAGTGCCCTGTACAGACCAGCTGTAACTGTTCTTGTTTGTACTATCTGTGGTGAATCTGTGTCTGTAGAGCGTGGTTGTGATCTTTGCAGAAACTGTGGAAATTTGCTGACCAATTTGCCAGTGTAGACTAGAGATCTGAACATTTGCAATAGCCTGTTGTTTTCACAGCGTGTCTCTAAATCACAGTTTCCTTCAAATCCGAGTTGATAGGACATGATAGATGTCTACTCATGGCATACAACGCTTTTCACACCAAGAGTGTGAAGGTTAAACCATTGGTCAGCTGTTTTGCTCACAACCGCACAATCAAGAGTGGAGTCCCGATGTTAGTGACCAAGAAGCCTCTAAGTGTGTCACACAATTCACCAGTAGTACTGAGTGTCGTTGTGTAGCCTAGCGTTCCTTCGAGAACCGTTTGAAGTTATGTCGATGTTGTTCATGCCTTTAGAATCTGTCCAAGGGGTTGTAATTACTATTTCGAATCTGTGCAGACTACTGCACAAAAGGTTCGAGCTCTGAAACAGCTGTGATTCACAAATGGTTGTTGACTCTCAGATGGTTGGAAAATGTTGATTCATGTAGCTTGCTTTACAACAAAGTGTTATCATTTGTTATGATCGTTTTCCAACATGTGGACAGTTGTTATGTTTGTGGTATTTGATACACTGAAGAGTTGAACCATTGTTGTGGAGTGTTTTCATGGTGATCTGTACTTTTATCTAGATTTTGTACTGGCTTTCATGTAATCAGAGCTTCGTTGATGATGTCAGTAAACTGTGTCGATGTTGTTCAAACAATTTCGTTTTGTGTTCGAAGTCTTTGATCTGTAATTCATGTTGCTGTATACGAAGCATCAAACATTTAGTATTTGGTGGTTTTGTGTGGGTGCCACCCGTAATCAAAAGCTTGGAACCACGCAGAAGGTAGACTTGAAATGCGTAATCTTTAATTTCTCACATACAGATTACAAACTCAAGCAGCCCCTTCAGTAAAGATAACTGGTAACTGTGTATGTTTTGGCCTGGACAGTTCAGCTGTGGGTACCCCAGGTATGGACATTCCGATGCTGGACATCATGTCCTGAAAAGATGGGCAGAAGCGGACAACTTTCTTGTTGTGTCCATTTTTCTCTGTGAGTGTGAAATTTGAATGCTGTTTACTGACTCACAGATGAGAAGTCAAACATTTGAGACAAAGCGTTTGATGAAACTACTTTGTAACATCCCACCTCCAACATGAGAGCAGTGAGTACATGCACTACATATATAACAGAACGACCCTGGCGTGCCTAGAGAAACCACTAGTAGGAACAACACAAAACTTTATTGATATGGCCACATCACCCACCACAACACAACACACTGTCCAAGACTATCCTCGAGGTTACATTGGAAAGATAGTCTTACCGAGATCGACAGAGGAAGAGCTGTGTGGCAAGTATGAAAGCCTGGAGACCATCCTCAGCATACCTCAACTGTTGTTGCCGCACCCCCAGAGAGAGAGATCAAGATTCTGTCTGCTGTTACGTCCCCTAACGACCACAGTATACAGGCGAATAGATTGTATTCATTAGTGTGTATGTGTAATAGGAATAACAATGGACATTTGTGTAGCGCTTTCTTTAAATTCAAGATGCTTTTCAACAGCAACTATCCAAGCAGATGAGACGTGGTAATGACTGCTTTAATTAATATAGACACAGCGTACGAAAAGCTTGGAACCACGCAGAAGATAGACTTGAAATGTGTAATCTTTAATTTCTCACATACGGATAACAAAACAAAGCAGCCCCTTCAGTAACGGTAACTCCTCCCTTTCCTTGTATACACACACACGCATGCACACAAACACACACACACACACACACACACACACACACACACACACACACACACACACACACACACACACACACACACACACACACAGTAGCATGCACAGGAAAAGCTGAAGGCTTGTCTGAAATGATAATTTTTCTGTTTTGACAAAGAGGTAGAGATAGGAGAGGGGACAATAATGGTGGAAAGAGGAAGACGGAATTCCACAATCTATCAACCAAGGCACACAGAGTTCACTTATCATGGAATTCCAAAATGTGTCAGCCAAGGCATAGAGTTCACTTATGGAATTCCACAATGTGTTAGCCAAGGCACACAGAGTTCACTTATCATGGAATTCCAAAATGTGTTAGCCAAGGCATAGAGTTCACTTATGGAATTCCACAATGTGTTAGCCAAGGCACACACAGTTCACTTATCATGGAATTCCACAATGTGTCAGCCAAGGCACACACAGTTCACTTATCATGGAATTCCAAAATGTGTCAGCCAAGGCACACAGAGTTCACTTATCATGGAATTCCACAATGTGTTAGCCAAGGCACACACAGTTCACTTATCATGGAATTCCAAAATGTGTCAGCCAAGGCATACAGAGTTCACTTATCATGGAATTCCAAAATGTGTTAGCCAAGGCACACACAGTTCACTTATCATGGAATTCCAAAATGTGTCAGCCAAGGCATACAGAGTTCACTTATCATGGAATTCCAAAATGTGTTAGCCAAGGCATACAGAGTTCACTTATCATGGAATTCCAAAATGTGTCAGCCAAGGCACACAGAGTTCACTTATCATGGAATTTCACAATCTATCAACCAAGGCATACAGAGTTCACTTATCATAGAATTTCACAATCTATCAACCAAGGCACACAGAGTTCACTTATCATAGAATTCCACAATGTGTCAGCCAAGGCACACAGAGTTCACTTATCATGGAATTCCACAATCTATCAACCAAGGCACACAGAGTTCACTTATCATGGAATTCCACAATGTGTCAGCCAAGGCATACAGAGTTCACTTATCATAGAATTTCACAATCTATCAACCAAGGCACACAGAGTTCACTTATCATAGAATTTCACAATCTATCAACCAAGGCATACAGAGTTCACTTATCATGGAATTCCACAATGTGTCAGCCAAGGCATACAGAGTTCACTTATCATAGAATTCCACAATCTATCAACCAAGGCACACAGAGTTCACTTATCATAGAATTTCACAATGTGTCAGCCAAGGCATACAGAGTTCACTTATCATGGAATTCCACAATGTGTCAGCCAAGGCATACAGAGTTCACTTATCATGGAATTCCACAATGTGTCAGGCCAAGGCATACAGAGTTCACTTATCATGGAATTCCACAATGTGTTAGCCAAGGCACACAGAGTTCACTTATCATAGAATTCCACAATGTGTCAGCCAAGGCATACAGAGTTCACTTATCATGGAATTCCACAATGTGTCAACCAAGGCATACAGAGTTCACTTATCATGGAATTCCACAATGTGTCAACCAAGGCATACAGAGTTCACTTATCATGGAATTCCACAATGTGTCAACCAAGGCACACAGAGTTCACTTATCATGTTGCTTCATTTTGAAACAGATTTGTTTGTTTGTTTGAGCTTGTTTGCTTTTTATTGGGGGGGGGGGGGGGGTAAGTTGATTGTTGAGAGGGGGTTGTAATTTTTTAGGTTAGTTGAACCTTTCAAAAGCTTAACAGCCTGTTTTATGGTAAATGTCTTTGTTTTGGTGGTTTTTCCTTCTAAACACATTGACCACTTAGTTAAAAATGGATGTAATACTTTTGTTTGTTTGTTTGGTTGGTTTTATTTGTTTTTGTTTTTGTTTGTTTGTTTGTTCGTTTGTTTGTTTTCGTTTTTGATAGGTAGGTCAAAACCTTTCAAACGCTTTAACCACTTAGTTACAAATGGATCATGTTTACAGTGAGGGGAGGGGAGGGGAGGATGACGACTGTTCTTTTAAGGACAGCAATGGACAAAGAAGTTCCAAAAGAATATCAGTCACTTTACGTGGGAAAAGGAAAGCCTCTTCTTTTTGAGTGCCATGCTTTTCTGAGGTGCCGTGTTGTTCTCCATACGTTGACGACGAAGGAATATGCGATAGAGCTGTGGTCAAGCAGTCACTGGACAGACCTCAACAGCTACAAGAATACCCACCATCAGCTGTCCAGACAACACAGCCCTCCCTGGGGATGCCGGGGGCTCTTTCATTATAAATAGTACCTTCACCTTCTGGAAATTCTGTGCTAGAAATTCACTCTATTCTGTCACTCTGTTTTTGCCTTGTTTCTTTGCTTTCTGTCATCTCTTTGTATCATTTTCTGCTTTTCTGATCCATTCACTTTATAAAGCCTTACATACTCTCTCTTAACATTTCACCAGACGGCAGATGCACATCAGAAATAGCCAGCAGAATTGGCCAAGCCAAAACAGCATTCAAGAAGATAAAAGCATTCTTACCAACAAATGCTTATCAGTTAACATCAGGAAGAGAGTTCTTGAATATTATATAGAACCAATACTGTTGTACGGTTGCGGGGCGCGGACAGTCAACAAGCAAAGCCAGAACAAGACTGAGGCAGCCGAATGTGGTTTCTAAGAAGAATGTTGAGAGTTCCATGGACAGTAAAGAAAACAAACGAGACAGTCTTGATGGAGGCAGACACAAGTAGATCATTCATAAGGAAGATTAGGAAAAGATAGGCAACTTTTGTAGGCCATTTTATGGGGAATTGGAGCACCTGGTCACAACGGGAAAGCTGGAGGGAAAGAGAGCACCAGGTAGACCGAGGGAGAAGATACTAGACGGACTTGCAGAGTGGCTGGGGACAAGGAGGGTGGAAGAGATGCTTGAGGCAACAAATGATAGAGACAGATGGAAGTCCATAATCGCCAACGCCATGCGGCAAGGCACCTGATGATGATGATGACATGTACTGACTGTGTTTCTGGCTTGTAGGAAATATGATGTGCTGAAGCAATGTTAGGCAACTTAGGCCAATTGTTATGTATGTTTTTGTTATGTTTGCATTTGTTTCAAGTTTGTTTTATTAAACCCTCTAATGGAATGGTCAACGTCAGGGGCAGCTCCTTAGACTATGTGCACGACTGCATTTATATGTATTCTTGATTTACTTTGAAGGTGTTTGTGTTTTTTCAACGAGGTGTTGTGTGCGTTTTGAAATGGTTACAGCCCTGATATAGCTCTACGCAGTCGGCTGGACTTTAAACAATATGAATAAACAAAGAACAAGGCAACAGAATTTCATGATCTTTCCTGTCTGGGAAGGAGCTAGAATGAATATTTCTAAGGCAACAGAAGATCATGATCTTTCCTGTCTGGGAAGGAGCTAGAATGAATATTTCTAAGGCAACAGAAGATCATGATCTTTCCTGTCTGGGAAGGAGCTAGAATGAATATTTCTAAGGCAACAGAAGATCATGATCTTTCCTGTCTGGGAAGGAGCTAGAATGAATATTTCTAAGGCAACAGAAGATCATGATCTTTCCTGTCTGGGAAGGAGCTAGAATGAATATTTCTAAGGCAACAGAAGGTCATGATCTTTCCCGCCTGAAAATGAAGCAGAATAAATATTTCTAAGTGACCAGTCAACACAGTAAAGTGGTCAACACAACAGACTTCTGACAGCCAGGTGATGTGTTCCAACACCCATCAGTCCATAAAAGTCATGTGGACTTTGGGGCTTCAATGTGAGACGTGGACGAGACGTGACTGTGTGGTCTCAGTTTTCTCATGAAGACCACAGCACCACGCCACTATGGGTAGGGTCCAGTTTAGGGCAAAAAATGTCCCACAGTGACTGAACTGATGGAGTTCGAATCCTTCACCGTTAGGCCGTTACGCTAACCACTGCATGACGGGGGCTGGACGCCGCAACAGACTTAACGCCACATGTATAGATGTTTTCATTTCTTGTCGTCTACCTGGTGATCTTGTGAAAATGGCAGACCAGACCATAAAGTGTGTACTTAATGATGCTTATATACTTACATGTGGAAATACACTTTTTCAAAAACTACAAGAAGTAGAAAGAATCATGGAAGAAATGACGAAAACGGGAATCAAGCTATAATGCTATCTAGAAAATGAATGCTGATTTTTGGTCACAAATGTGCTAATAACTGTAAACTGAATAAATGTTAAGTGTGTCTGAATGATGAGTGTGACAGACTAGACATCACCAACACGTCCACAGCCACCTTCACCAAGGCCAAGTCCAGACTAAGGAATATGAACTATGGGAACCATCACTTTACGGAGAGTAGGTCAAAGACAGACCCAACACATCCAACAAGAAGATAAAGCCATACTACACTTTAGTTTCAATATTTCATGATGACTCAGGATCAGATATCAGAAGCAGTGAAACGTAACAGGCAAAACCTAAGGAAAGAAGGAGAAGAAATGACCACAAACACAGCACCGATGACAAACGAGAGAGCACAAAAAAGGGAGTGAGTATAAAGCACGAATATTAATCGTTTTTGTACCGTGTAAGAGGGAAAAACAGAACAATGCATGTCTGATCTTTATCCATCTGATATTAATGACTTGCTTTCCCAGAAAGAGTTGTCCACATTCCACACCGACAAATTCCATTGCGACATAAAGACCAATCCAACCCAATCCAGAGTTTCACCACAATGCACTCCACCCTCTCTTTCTCTCTTTGCCTTTTCCTCTGTCTCTGTTTCTCTCTCCCTCTGTTTCTCGTCTCTCGCTCTCTCTCTCTCTCTCTCTCTCTCTCTCTCTCTCTCTCTCTCTCTCTCTCTCTCGCTCTCTCTGTCTGTCTCTTCCCTCTCTGTCTCTCTCTCTCTTGTTCTAACTTTTGTCTTTTTCTTTCGCTTTCTGTCTGTCTCTCTCTCTCTGTCTCTCTGTCTGACTCTCTATCTCGTTCTCACTTTCTCTTTTTCTTTCTCTGTCTGTCTGTCTATTTGTCTGTCTGTCTGTCTGTGTCCTGTCTGTCTCTCTCTCTCTCTTTCTGTCTCTTTGCTTGTCTCTCTCTGCCTCTTTCTCTCTCCTCCCTCCCTCTCTCTCTCTCTCTCTCTCTCTCCCCTTTTCCCTCTCTCTGCTGTTTACCCAATAAAGTGTGTTTTTCTACAGAAATTTGCCAACGACAACTCTTTTGTTGCCGTGGGGTCCTTAGTGTGCGCTAAGTGCACGTAGGACTTCGATTTGTCGTGGTATCCGAGAGACAATGGGGCAGCCATTACTTTTTAGCCAACACAAAAGGTCATTTCTTGACTCGCAAAACACGACGGCCAACACCAATGAAAAAGTCGTCACGAAGTCTGGGGAAGGATGTTAACCCTGGCAAAGGAGACTGGGTGACGTAGAGGTAAACCTCCTGCCTTTCATCGCCTCTACTCCCCCCCCCCACCTCCTCTAAATCACCACCTTCATGTTGATAGGGGGGCGGGGGGCTTATGTGTCCGTGACCTGGAGACCTGTGTTAGCAAGAGAGAGACATACCGATTGGTTACTTCCCATTTCGCCACATGCCAAAAATAGCACATTTATCTGTTGAATAAGCACGTTTGATGTGCTTATCAGTATCAGTTCGCCGAGTCCGTCAGAGTCATCTGGCCAGTTATCACTTTCAAAGGTTTCGTAGATTTTTGTAAACCCTGATAAGTTTTAATGATGCCTGTGTCTGGGCAATAAAACTTGGATAAGTTCTTGAACATGAACAGGAGGTAAACTTTCGATAGATTTTCATGGTGTGTGTGTGTGTGTGTGTGTGTGTGTGTGTGTGTGTGTGTGTGTGTGTGTGTGTGTGTGTGTGTGTGAGTGTGTTTGTATGTATGAGCGTGTATGTATGTATGTGAGCGGGTGTGAGTATATGAGAGTGTGTGTGTGTGTGTGTGTGTTCGACAATGAAAATAAAAGTCACGCAGTCTTTCAAAGAATATATTCTTTATAATATGTGTGTATGCGGCGAAATGGGACAGTAGGCTAATACACCATTTTTCATCATTGTCGAAATGGGAAAATGCCGTATCTGGAAATGGAAAATGGCATATCTGGAAATGGCGAAGTGAAAGGTGACGTATCTGAAAATGGCGAAGTGAAAGGTGACGTATCGGAAATGGAGAATAGAAGGTGGCGTACCTGGAAATGGTAAATGAAGATGGCGTATCTGGAAATGGTGAAGTGAAAGATGGCGTACCTGGAAATGGTTAAATGGAAGATGGCGTATCTGGAAATGGTGAAATAGATGGCGTACCTGGAAATGGTTAAATGGAAGATGGCGTATCTGGAAATGGCGAAATGGAAGATGGTGGATCTGGAAATGCGAAATGAAGATGGTGTATCTGGAAATGGCGAAATGGAAGATGGTGATCTGGAAATGGCGGAATGGAAGATGGGGATCTGGAAATGGCGGATGGAAGATGGGGGATCTGGGAATGCGGATGGAAGATGGTGGATCTGGAAATGGCGGAAATGGAAGATGGTGGATCTGGAAATGGCGAAATGGAAGATGGTGGATCTGGAAATGGCGGAATGGAAGATGGTGGATCTGGAAATGGCGGAATGGAAGATGGCGTGTCTGGAAATGGCGAAATGGAAGTGGTGAATGGGGATGTGGCTGACACGAGTCTTGAGCTCTCGGTACGGTAATCCTGGCCAAGCAGGTGAAAGGGTAGACAGTTCACACAAACAGTGATCCACCCACTGAAGATGAAGCATGCAGATTATGCAGCAACATATTTTGCCTGCACAGTTTGTACCACAAACACGTATCTGATAAGACACGACCATGCCCCACATGTACACTCTGACGTGATGTCGTCTTTATGGACCAAAGCCTGGTGAGGGTGGTGCCTAGCCCTCAGTCTCAAAAAAGGCCCTACCACGGCGACTGCCGGCTCTGACTACTCAGGGACCAGGGAATGTCAGCTGGAGCAACCGGTCAAAACCTTCATCTACCGGAGTCAACGCTAGACAGTATCACAGTCTCCAGAGCACGTTTCACAGTTTTGCCCATTGTTTGGAAATAAAAGAAGCAAGCAGTGGTTAAACAGGGCAACTCTGGTAGAACTTAGTTACATAGGCTAGGTAGGGCCTAAGGAGCTGGCCAGGTCATGGGTTTAGGCGCAGGCTTAAGGCATGTGTCATGGTCACCATACACATGGTACCTGTGACATTAAAGCATATGGAATTCGTTCCGAGCGCGGAGACGTCGTTTTGAGAAACTGAAACTGGAAGAACTGCTCTGGGACAACAAAGATGAAAACCACACCCTTCAACCTCATCACCATCATCATCATGTGCCCTGCCGCATGGCGTTGGCGATCATGGCCCTCCATATGTATCTATCCCTTGTCGCCGTAAGCACAACTTCCACCCTTTCTGTCCTCAGCCACCCTGCAAGTCCGTCCAGTATTTTTCCCTGGGCCTACCAGTGTTCTCCTTCCCTACAGCTTTCCTATACCCTTCATCCTACGCCGCTCATTCCAGCCCAATACACCACCCAGCCCAAGTCTGTTTAGTCGATATCCCGGTGTGAGCTGGTTAGTTCTTGTGACAGAGTCGTGGACACGTGATGTGGTATCTCCAGTTGAGTCCCGGCCCTTCACATTAACAGATGGCCTGTTCGCTGCCTATCCTAAAGTTTCCATCATTCTGGTAATGTCAGCTTAGAGTTTCGTTGTCCTTTCTCCCCCCCCCCCCCCCCCCCCCTCCTCCCCATTTCAAGACCGTGTCAGTGCATAGAGTATTGTGCATGCTCAGGGAGTCCGCTGGATCATTGCTGGCAAATTTGGGTTGAGCGCGTATGGTGTTGTCCGAGTGCAATGAATCCCTCTTGAACAAACTTCAAACAGACCCCAAACTTATGGATTATGCCATGGTCATTTTGGATCCTTTTCTATCACTTGGCAATTGTGGCATTCATGCATATAGAATTTATTAAGTAATGAGTGTCCTGAGAAAATTATCTAAAACTAAATGTGTGAACACAAAAGATATGATAATGGAACAACAATAGCAATGATGCAATGGAAAAATAAATAATAATAATAATAATAATAATAAATATATTGATAATAAATCATTTCTGTATGGCACTATTCTCCAAATTTATTTGAACTCAATGATCATACACATTTACAGAACACAATGTAATACACACGGAAGCACTGATAAATCACACAAACAAAATTAGCCATGTAGGGAAAATGCATGCACTCATCACTGTGTCACAAAAATGAATTGAACCTAGTCGAATGACACTGCACAATCTGCTCGTAAGCTCTGTGGTATAAAGGAAACGATCATATCACAGACTGACACACAGCAAGTTGCCGGTCAGTGTCAGTACATTGTATATAAGTAGATAATCTCAGCAAGAGGGAAATTTTACCAACACTGTTGTATTGTGTTAGTATCTTTACCGTTAGAAAAAAAAAACAATCTATGAAATCCAAAACAAATCGACGGCCCGAATTCATAGTAGAAATTGATGTGAACCTAATATAGATATTGGACGATGAAACTGTTGAATGGTGTTTACACTTAAGCAGTTCGTGTCGAAAGGAGCCACCATAATGAACAGACTCCGTTTATTGCCATTTGGACCAAAACCATCTTGACCGTCGTATTTTCTATTATGTACTGCATCTTGCCTACATACAGCGACGTGATTTCTGCTTCTTGCAGCCAGGTAGGGACTCCACGCTTGGGATGACCACGTACCACCAGACTGAAGCCAGTAAGTTACCAATATTCACAAAACCAACAGAGCAGCAGGGCCAACTAACGAGGCCAAGTCGGTTATACAATACAATACAATACAATACAATAATATTTATTTATATAGCGCAAAATCTTGATAAAATCAAATCTAAGCGCTAAAACAGACACACACGCACGCACACACACGCACTCACGCACGCACATACAACAAACACACACACACACACACACACACACACACACACCACACCCCCACCAACGCACGCACGCACGCCGCACACGGCTATAAATGGGGAGAAAGAATAAAAGCAATGGAAAATTATAGAGAGCATATCATATACAATTATATATTACAATGCGATTCCCCTCCGAGCGGAGACAGGCTGCAGAGGGGATTGAGTGAGGTCAGGATTTTATGCAGAGGAGAAAAGGTGAGTTTTGACAGCGGACTTGAAGGAGACAAAAGTAGGTTGCTGACGGACTGAGAGAGGAAGTTTGTTCCAGGAAAGTGGACCAGAAACAGAGAAGGCTCGTGGACCATAGGTATTGAGCTTAGTGCGTGGAAAGCGAAAAGTCAGAGGATCGGAGGCAGAGCGGAGGGTACGTGAGGGAACATAGATCTCAAGTAGGCTTGACAGGTTAAGACATTTGTTAAGAAGTCAGACTTGACTTTACAGAAATACACACAATAAGAATGCGTGTCTAATATATCAAAACATAACACACTCAAATTTTTGGTCAACTGATCTTTGCCAAGCGCACACAAAATATAACAAAGAACAAACAGTCAAAATCTATGACGAAATAACTCTTTTCTGGTGTTTCGTGGAGCACTATAAAATGACTAATGAATAATCATCATGGATTTGTGAGTTGTAGCAAATCGGAAACAGGGGAGACAAACGCATTGTATTAGCTGGTATGAGATGAATCCGCCTACAATGTAACTTTTGGTCATGCTATATCATTGTTGGTATATCCTGACAATTAAAATTGGTCAGCTATATCATTGTTGGTATATCCTGACAATGTAAAATTGGTCATGCTATATCATTGTTGGTATATCCTGACATGTAAAAGTGGTCATACTATATCATTGTTGGTATATCTGACAATGTAAAAGTGGTCATGCTGTATTACTGTTGGTATATCCTGACAATGTAAAAGTGGTCATGCTGTATTACTGTTGGTATATCCTGACAATGTAAAAGTGTCATGCTGTATTACTGTTGGTATATCCTGACAATGTAAAAGTGGTCATGCTATATCATTGTTGGTATATCCTGACAATGTAAAAGTGGTCATGCTATATCATTGTTGGTATATCCTGACAATGTAAAAGTGGTCATGCTGTATTACTGTTGGTATATCCTGACAATGTAAAAGTGGTCATGCTATATCATTGTTGGTATATCCTGACAATGTAAAATTGGTCATGCTATATCATTGTTGGTATATCCTGACAATGTAAAATTGGTCATGCTATATCATTGTTGGTATATCCTGACAATGTAAAAGTGGTCATGCTGTATTACTGTTGGTATATCCTGACAATGTAAAAGTGGTCATGCTATATCATTGTTGGTATATCCTGACAATGTAAAAGTGGTCATGCTATATCATTGTTGGTATATCCTGACAATGTAAAATTGGTCATGCTATATCATTGTTGGTATATCTGACAATGTAAAAGTGGTCATGCTGTATTACTGTTGGTTTATCCTGACAATGTAAAAGTGGTCATGCTATATTACTGTTGGTTATCCTGACAATGTAAAAGTGGTCATGCTATATTACTGTTGGTTTATCTGACAATGTAAAGTGGTCATGCTATATTACTGTTGGTTTATCTGACAATGTAAAAGTGGTCATGCTATATTACTGTTGGTTTATCCTGACAATGTAAAAGTGGTCATGCTATATCATTGTTGGTATATCCTGACAATGTAAATTGGTCATGCTATATCATTGTTGTATATCCTGACAATGTAAAAGTCGTCATGCTATATTACTGTTGGTATATCCTGATAATGTAAAAGTGGTCATGCTATATTACTGTTGGTATATCCTGACAATGTAAAAGTGGTCATGCTGTATACTGTTTGTTATCCTGACAATGTAAAAGTGGTCATGCTGCATTACTGTTGGTATATCCTGACAATGTAAAAGTGGTCATGCTGCATTACTGTTGGTATATCCTAGGAGAGTCTAGGCCAAAGTATTGTAATCAACATTTATAGAGTGTTGTTTCATGAGTGAAAGCACGTAGGTATAAATACATACACACACACATATATATATATACATACATATACATAAACATACGTGATCTAATGAATTTAAAATGTGAGAAGTATGGCCGATATGAATAGATTCTGTCTAGTGCAAAGTAATTATGATTTAGGCTTGAAAGTGTGATCTTTATTTATCGTTTCACTTTGGATGTTACACAGATCTGAAAGCGAAAATACAAACTTACTCGAAAAATCTCTAGCAAGAGGATCGGAACAAGCAGACGGACAACAAACTTTCCCAAATCTCCCCTGATTGAAACAGACAGAAGAGGGCTTGCTAGTACTTTTGCATTCCACTGTGCCAACAGGCATTGTAATACTAATAGGCAGCCAGCGTTTTCATCTTCACCTCAAATACCTGTTGGCAATTCTGGGGTAAACTCAGTAAACCGAAGAGCAGCATTTGCCATGAGATCTCAATTAGAAACTTTCTCTGGAGTCATGGATCTGCCCAAACCAGCTTGTGAGAGTAGTTTTAGGGCAATAGAAGAACAGCAAGCAGCTAGGGAGGGTCATCCCTATCAGGCAGGGGGATTTTAACTGTGTTCATGTAAGTCAAGTCTTTCTATTTTGCATGCCAAAAGTTTGCGAAAAACGGGTATGTACACACACTCATTTTCACTTATTTTCATCAATTATGAACAGATTCTCACCAAATGTTTTACATATACTGCTGGGTCTAGTGCCTATGGTATGAAGCAGTATCTTCTGCCTATGCTTTATACCAGCTCAGTTATAGGGGTATGAAATCATAATTTTTTGCTGAATTTTTGTGAAAATTTGGTCAAGCTGTCCTACAGAAAGTTGATGGCCCAGGAAAAAGATAGTGCTTCATGCAATAGCCACACTTACACTCTTTATGTGTGCAAAATATTGCACTCCAGTCTTTGTTAGTTTTTTGTGGGGTAAGCCTTACACTCTGTAGTACATTTTGGTATGTCGCGGAAGTGTATTTTTTATTTTTTTTATTTTTTTATATATTTGCACTATCATCAGACAACAATGACTTATATCATACTAAAATACTACCTCTTGCTGACCTTCAGGCAAAATTTAAAGGCTGTATCTAAATTAGTTGCTCAACACAGTTTGATATAGTATGGGTACTGAATTTTGGGTGACCGTGCCCCCTAAAACACGTTCTCCAGTATGTTCCTGAGAACCGCAGGAAAGAGTTATGTAGGTTACACATGGGTCACACATCCAACAGTCACTCACACCTTTGAAAAAAAAACGAAGAAGCACCATGGTATATACCGTGTGACGAACGACACAGCATCAGACATCTATGTACTGAATGCATGGATTGCACGATGTGAGACATAAGCACTATACAGCAGACTCCTTAAGAACATCTTCAGAGATGTTCCTACAGATGCAATTTTCAACTTTTTACAAGAGATCAGTAGATTTCATCCTGTCTGATTATATTAAGCTTGTATGCTTATATGTATGGCTAAAGAAATAACAGGGAAGCAGGGAGAATTTTTATATAATATTAATCAAAGGACATAACTCTTAAAAATTATCTCTCATGTTGTTCTTAGGAGTGTTCTGAGCTTACTGTTTTTGTACTTTGTATCTGCTCTATGCTAGCTGTATGGGTAGCGCAAACTGCTTAGATTTGAGAAATACAACATGAGAGATAATTCTCAAGAGTTATGTCCTTATTTGTACGGGAAAGATTATTAAATGTATTTCTGACTTAAAGGATAATCGTGAGATATAATGGCTACCTGGTTGAACCTGGCTCTCGGTTACAAAAAAGGCTACTTACTGCGTAGCTTTCATCGGCGATCCAGCCGATTTCTTCAGCGCAACTGCTGGGTGAGAACTGGCTCAGTGATAATCGTGAGCTTAAAAAGTGACATATTTTTAAATAAAAACTTGAAGTTGTTTTTAACGTATAGTTGAGCCTGATGTGGCCGTAGAAGTCGGCTGAGCACAGGTATAGGCAATATGAACTTGGATGTTACCTCTCTGTATGCCAAGCCTACAGGCGCATTCTAACAAATCATGGTGGTGCCATTCAGTATAACCCAAAAT